>JAPDER010000029.1:0-346679 GCA_027569225.1 Aspergillus panamensis
CATTGTTTTTGGGTTTAAAATTCCGTATAATGGGGTTGTTCTGTGTCTTTTGGGGTTTGTGTTTCAGGGGTTCTGGCAAAGTGGGTTGGGGCGGGTTTTTTTGGGTATGCAACCGGGTAATCTTGACGCTTAAAACCCCCCCCCCCCCCCCCCCCCCCCCCCCCCCCCCCGGGCCACCCCTTCTGCTTCATTTCTCCTATGAAAGTGATCAAGGCTATAGCTAAGAGAGGGTGTTCTTTCAATATAGGGTCGCCTTGATTGTGCAGATTCATCTCCAGCAGAACAGGACCGATCTCGCCGTGAAGGAGGTACAGGCTGCGAAGCGCTGGGCTCAGGATTCTCTGTTGGTCAATTTGGCCGAGTCGTGGGTTGGACTGAGAGTGGTTCGTTCGCCCTTTTCTTATATAAATTCATTATGAGCGAGAGAAACCTAACCGATGGATTGTTTGTCCCAGGGTGGCGAGAAATACCAATCCGCATTCTACGTATACGAAGAACTAGCTACAGCCGACAGCACTTCCGCGCCCCTCTCGATCATCGGCCAGGCTGTTGCGGAGATCCACCTCGGCCGGCTTCCTGAGGCGGAGGCTGCATTGTCAAGTGCTCTGCAGAGGTACCCGAATGAGGCGGGACTGATCGCGAATACAATTGTGCTGAATGTGTTGACTGGGAAGCCTACGGAAGAATTGGAGCAGTATGTTACCCCCTCTCTTCTTTTCTCCTCTCCCAACAAGCGGCATTTGCGATATCTTTTCTGCGTTGGATTCGTATGGCTAACCTAACGACCGTGCTTGTTCTAGGCATCTCCAACAAACCGAGCCTTCGCACGCTTTGTTGGCCGATATCCAAGAAAAGAGTGAGTTTTTCGATACAGCTGCGGTCAAATATTCTGCCAAGGTCTCGTCTTAGATTAACCACCTGCTATGTCTAATATATTGTCTTGTTCATCTTTTTTTTATGTTGCCATAAATGATTCCGGTCGCGATGATGGATCTATTGTTTTATCCTATCAGGGGTATCATCTAGCGATTGTATGTTTTCCCCCTTGTTTTATTTTGTTGCAGAACAAGGAGATTTCTCATACATGCGTACTTATAGAGCTCTAATGAATGTTCCTGATGAAACTTGAACCACGATGTTCACCGTGTATCAACCTTCTTTTGGGGGAGCCACACTGTTTCATGAAGGGAAGAAATTGAGTTAAAAAAAAGAATACTATCATGACTGGGCTATGAAAAAACAAACAAATTATGCACAGGGCGTATATTCATTTAATCACTAAAAAGATGGGCAAGATCTCTCATCAACTCGGATTGCGGTCCATCATAGCCGAGCCCCAATCCAGTTCTGTAAACCGCGACCCTGTTGCGTCTCACCAGCAAGATTACCAGCATCGTAGACAGGCGAGACATGGGTCTCATCATAACCGACAATATATGTAGTTCGGGGGACAACAGTCTGTGAAACCGAGAGATTTTTGTCAGTACGACTTTTTCACGGATGTATATATATAGTTATCCGTCGCCCATGAACTTTTAAAGGCTCATATACCTTCCAAAGAGGCAAGGAAAGAGCAAAAATCCAACCATAAAAAAGAAAGAAAGCTCACCTTAAGCCGATTCACAAATTCCTCAATCACAGTAAACAAAATCTCATCTTTCCCCGCCAGGATCAAAATCTGCTGTGCTTTCACATCCTGCCACCACTCGGTCGGGGCCCGGGCCGGCTCACTCCACTCATCCCCCTGCTTTCGGCCACCGAGGTAGTTCTCCGCCCATACCTTCAGCCCCTCAACGGGGATGATATCTTTGTACTTGTTTTCGAGCACGGAGGCCCCATCGAGGTTGAAGCTCACCCAGGGCGCGAACCCGAAGACACCGGATAGCGGGGCGAGATTGGCATCCAGGGGCTCGATCTCCGGATGGGGGTGTGTGAGATGGAGGAGGACGGCGAGGGCGAGGTTCCCCCCTGCGGAATCACCGCCGACAATCACGTTGGAGGGGTCGTGGGGTGTTTCGGTGAGGATGTAGCGGAGGGCTTCGACGGATTGGCGCAGTTGAGTCGGGTATTCGGTGGGTGGGGTGAGGGTGTATTCGAGGAAGAAGAGGGAGACGTCGTGGCCGTTCTTGTTGAGTTCGTTGATGAGATGAGTGTAGAAGGTGAAGTGGCCCGGGCTTGCAGGAAGGACGAATCCTCCTCCTATTCGGTTTTTTCATAAGACTTTAGATATGTATGGTTTCATTAGGGTAAAAGGGTGAGGCTAACCGTGGTAGTAGATGACGACGTTTTTGGCATCTGAGTTACCGATCCAGTGGGCCTTTGCGCCGTGCTTGAGAGTCACGGTTTGGGGCTGAAGACCGTGGCTCTTCATGTATGCCTCGTATGCCTGCGTTGTAGAGGGGTTCTGGGATCTAAGGATGGCATCGCGTTAGCTTTACATTACTGGGTCGAAGATCTCGAACAAACAATGCGTCAGAAGGGAAACAGACTGGATTTGTCGGACTGATAGCCGAGTAATCATCTTGCGAACAGCAGAATGGATAATATAGAGGTTATATTGTTTCGTGCCACTTTTGCCTCGAAAGGCACCTGTGACAGCACTGTACAGGACGGTTCCAAGCACTGACAGTTGGCCTGCGAGAAGGTCAGCTTTCTCCCAGAAGGAGAGAGGCTTCCCGACTAATGAAGATGCCATGATGGAACTAAGCAGGAGATAGATGTTGGGATGAAAGTGCGAAAGGCTTCAATTGACTCTATGGGATCCTTGGGGGGCTGAGAAGAATGGAGGATAAGCCGGGGTAAATAAAGGGACGGAATTTCAGATCTAGTAGTATCTCCTGTGGCACACCTTACAGAGTCCATTGAATATTCGCTTTTCACCCCGCTTTGAGGATTATTAGCGCCCTGGCGCTGAGCCCTTTTGACTGACTACCTCGGTTGCTTTCCCTGTCGATTGGAGGAGGCGGGGATAAGAACTTGTTAAAAAGCATATATAAGAAATTAGTCTGGGGAGCGATTCGCACCAATGCAACTATACCATGAGTGAATAAATAGCATAGATAGATTACCGAAATATTAAGATTTTTCACCGACTGGTCCGTTTCGTAATTATTAGTGCCCATTAACCATATCTTCCTGGCCTGTCAGGTCACAAAATGCCTTGAACGTCGTAAAAGTTGTCTCCCCATTTTCGCCACTTCCTGTGCTTTCGATGATGCACTCCGCACTGGCACCGATGAAGAACACGTAACCTTCCTGGACCACTTCGGTCTTGTGGCCGACCGTGATCTTTCCGGTCCCTCCAGTGCAGATCAGGATGCTAGGCCCGGTAAGTTGATCAAAGGTCGCCTTAGCTCCAGTCCGTCGAAGCTCTGTCTTAACTACACTAAACTCCTCGATCGGAGGATCGTAGAGAAGGCAAGAGGATGCGCTCGAGTATGCCGGAGCGTTTAGCACAACGTATGGATAATCTGTGGGCTCTAGCTTCTGCTCCTCGATCGGTGCATACGAATACGTCAACATATCTGTAAGGGTGTCCACATCCTTAAACTTTGGGGTGAACCCTGCACGCACGACGTTGTCGGACGACGCCATGCACTCAATGATGTCTCCAGAGATATAGGCGTGGATGTCATCGGCCTTCAGGAACATAGCCTCCCCAGGTGCCAAGCGAACAAAATTGAGGAAGAAGAACACGAATGATCCAATGTCATTGGGGAACTGCTCATTGAGGCGAATGGTAATGGCAGCCAGTTCTGCGGGGTTTATGGGATTTGTTTCAGGAGTGTTGACCAAGCAAGCAAAAGTGTCGGGCGAGTTCGTAGCCGCCGCGACAAGCTCCTTCGTAGCCTCCTCCACACGCTCGGGGGAAGATCTCATCAGCGATGTGAAAAGCGAGCGCAAAGCGTCCTTGTTTTTTCTGGTTGCATCTAGGTCATCTGTGTTCTCGGAGCCTCTGACGGCGTTCTCGAATGCAGTCGCGACGTCCCCGCCCACCAAATAACGAAGAGGAGCCACTGCCTTGAGGAAATGGACGATCTCGGCCAAGGGACGGAAGCCGCACAGCCCTTCGAAGGGTGTGATTGCAAGAGTCATTTCGGGTTTGTGATTGTCATCTGTCGAAGAGGCGATCAGCACGTAGTAAGACTGGGATAGCAGTGTCGTCTCGAAATTGAGCCAACCTACCTGGGTAGTTTCGGGGATCTCGGGCATGAAGCGCCTCCGCCAGTTTCTTGTTCGGGTGCGCTTGAATGCTGAGAGCCTTGCGGATGGACAGTACTTTGAAAAGGAAGGGAAGCTTCCCGCCGTAGCGATTGCTAACCTCCAATGACATCAAGGCCTTGTTATCTTGAACTAGATCAAGTAGTGTTCGCTGGGTTTCGAGGTCTTTGGATGGAAGAGAGGGATGGGTGCCCATCCATAGCTAGCAACCATCATTCGACCATCAGCTTCCAGTCCATCACAACGTCGGCCTTTCAGGAACACTAACCTCTGCGTATGGTTTCTCTGCATCAATCGAGAAATCTGCCACGGCCGTGGTAGCAGCATACTTCGCTGCTGCCGACTCATGGCCCACCTTGCCTGTACTAGGAGATTAGATCGGGGTCGCTGGTTGTCAGATTACCGAAGGGTTCAGGGAAAGAGCCTACCCCAATCATAGCTGTTGACTCCTGAAGAGGGGAAAGGAGCAGTTAGTTACAGCAGCAAAATAACAGGAGAAGAGCTCGATGAGAGCTTACCACATTGGAGTCTAAGCAATGGCACTTGCACCATGATGAGAAGCTGAAATTTTCGATAGAAATAAAAGCAAGTTGGATGGTAGAAAGAGAGTCAAATGCCAGGAGCTCATTCACCGTCAATTTAATGAGGGGGTTTTCCAGGAATTGCCTCTGCTTCTGAGGGACGTCGTTTTGGCTCTTTTTCCTTCCTCTTCTGTTTTACTCTTGTCTAACTCACGCAATCTTTTGTTTCACGTTTTCTTTCCTCACTTCCCGGGCTTTTTGTATCCGTTTTCTTTCCTACTTCCAACTTTCTACCCCTCATCCCCGAAACCACCTAAGGATTACATACTCCGTACCCGATTTGGCTGACCGCATCCGTTCCGCGAATCTAACTCCCGTGACAATGGGCCCCGCCAATCACCGGCCGACCTGGAGTGTCAAGCGCGTCCCCACCGACACCAGCGGCGAAAAGAACTTGAACCCAGCTTCGTCTGCCAAGAACTACCGTCGACCTGGACCTCCGTCTCCATCGCTCCAGCCTTCCCAGGCAAATCAGCTTGCTGAATCTCCTCAAAGCGGCGCTTCAGGCCGTCCGCACAGTCAAAGACACGGAGCTGCTCGTGGCACCCGAAGTTCACACTATTCTGAGATCGTCTCTGCCTTTGAATGGGCTGCCTTGGATATTGAGAGCAAGAAGTGTCCCGACGCAGGGCCCGCAACCTCCGCAAACAGTAATCCTGGACAGCAGCTGCAGAAGGCGGCCGTTGTTACAGAAGCAAAACCTCTTTCCCGAAATATGTCACGGAATCGGCCCCGTGGGCCTCCCGTACCCAGGGATAATGGCCTAGCTGCCAATGAGGAGACTGACATGTGGAATAAGATTCTCCAGGACCTCCGGAAGGCCAAGGAGAAGAATGATAAGCAGAAAGCTCTGGCTGAACAGATAGCAGCCCTGAACGAGAAGATCGGTAAAGAGGGCGGGAGTAAGTGACATTCCTCTCCCTTTCGAGTGCCCTTCCCTTGTAGTATGTTTGGCAGTATATCCGGAACAAATCCGCCTATAATTGGCATATAAATCCTCTCGCTTTAATACTTTGGAGTTCTTTCAAAGCTGGCTCCTCTTTCCTTCGTTCTTTTGTTATATCTCACATATAAACAATGATTAATCATTATATTACAGAACCAGGGCTCAGTGAGCATAATCAGTTGGATAGCCTCTACCGGCAGATGGCCAAGCTCTGTGAAGAGGAGAGGGCCATTCTCCAAGACGAACCCAGTGATGTGATCAAAAACCTGGGACTCTTGACTGCGCTTCGCCAGGCATCGGAAGCGGAAGCACCCATGAACCGTGCTGTCTCTCTATCCAAGTCTCGGAAGAAGAGGAATGACATGGATGGATCCGCTACGGACTCTCCTGGCCCCTCTGGGCCGCTATCAGACAAAGGCAGTCGGGGGAAAGGGGGCACCCAGCGTAGCACCAGTGTATCCAGTACGCAAGTCCGTGATGGCCGCGAGATCCGGGATAACGTGATGGTCAAGATCGAAGATGTGCCAGAGAGTCTCAAAGGCACCCTCGCAGAGCGCACTGGGCAGCTGGCGGTAGGGGCCGAGGTAGTCTTCAAACACAACAAAAACAAACAAGGAGTAGAAGGAGAGGGCATTCAGTGTATCATTAAAGGGATCTCAGGCGAGGGACTCAAAAAGCGGTAGGTCATTACCTTTCCTGGTCTCGTTTCCATGCAAAGATTGACCGGGGTGCTCACCCCCTCAAGATACGATGTCCAGGACCCCGAGCCCAACGAGAATGGCGAACAGGGGGCCGTCTATAAAACTACAGCCGCGTCGTTGATCCCAATCCCTCGGATGGGGTCGACGCTTCCCTCGTTCACTGTAGGGAAACAAGTCCTGGCACGATACCCCGATACAACTACCTTCTACCGCGCAGAGGTTATGGGCACAAAAAAGGACGTCTATCGCCTCAAATTTGAGGGCGAAGAAGATGATAAGGAGATGGAGGTGGACCGCCGGTTTGTGCTGGACATTCCGGGGAAGTGAGGCAGTTTGTCGGCGAGGATTCAGAAGATTCAAACATATACCCTTTACTTGAAGTTTTTATTTCACATTTTGCTTATGTATAGGTAGTTTTACCTGGAGGGAGATTGGCATGGCGTTGAGGGTATCATTTCATCTTATTGCTTGTATGAGTCGTTCATCATTGAGAGCTCCTTCATGCTTACCCTGGTTGGTTACTACTACTAGGTAGGTCGGTATACCTAGTAGGAGTAACTTCGGTATACTGGAATTAACCCTGCAATTAAGGTTGGCGGCAATTTTCCATAGAAGATGCTAGATTTTCAATTGACAGCATCCCGTTAGCTAAGCTCCAGTCAGCATGCACTGGCTGACTCACCCCCCGCCGACCACCGCATTTTCTCCCGAGGCGCCGACAGAACATGTAGTCAGTCCGACGACGGAGTCTGATTAATTAAGATGTCGAATTAATGATTCACTAGGCTTCTGTCCTGCATCGGTTGACATACTTCTCTCTACAATCGACTCCCACTAACTCTAAATCTCGTCTTTGGTATGCGCTTTGCTTTTGATAACACCCGTGGATAAACCCCTCAATCTGCGAAATCATCCTTCTGCCCCTCGGCACATTCACAATCGCGATGGCGAACTTACCGTCCCACGCTTCCCCAACTTTCACGGCACAATCGGCCTCCTCCGCACAACCAATCGACGAGATCGCACTCGGTGCGGATCGGCAGACGTCCTCATCTTTGAACAGCAGATTAGATGAACTCCGTGGCACCAATTCAGCGAGCCACGGTGGCGTGGAAAGTACCCGGGGTGATGTAACCCCTGCGGTGCCAGCGTCGCTTCTCTCCCCCTCCTTCACACCCCCAACAACCCCAGGGGGCACACTGAGTACCGAACAGTTACTTCAGCAAGCACTAGACCAGCCTATTATCTGTACAAAACCCCCCCGGCTCCTCCCACAACTCCCTGATGTGGAATGCATCGTCCGTGCGCGGATTCCAACCACGACCGGTGCTGAGATGTTCCTCCATTTGTACCATAACGACCTGGACAATAAGGAACATCTAGCGATTGTGTTCGGAAATGCTATTAGAAGCCGGAGTCTGGACAAGGTGCGACCGGGGGAGACCGAAATGGACCGAATGATCCGTGGAGCCTACGTGGGTAAACTGCGTCCTGGCCGACTCAGTAGCTGGTATGATGAGGATGCGAAGGCGAAGGAAGGGGGCGGCTCTGGTGAGCCGAGCACAGATTCAGAGGGGGGGCCGGTTCTTCATAATCCCGAATTGACACACACACACCCTAGCCAAGCGCCGCTGGTGCGAATACACTCTGAATGCTATACCGGTGAGACAGCTTGGTCTGCTCGCTGTGACTGCGGCGAACAGCTCGACGAAGCTGCTCGGTTGATGTCTTTCCCCATGGAAACTCTGAACGAGATCGCCTCCGAACAGTCCGTATCCGTACCTTCGAATGCGGCCGGAGGAGTCATCGTCTACCTTCGCCAGGAGGGCCGGGGCATCGGACTTGGGGAGAAATTGAAAGCTTATAACCTTCAAGATCTGGGCTCAGATACCGTCGAGGCGAATCTTTTGCTGCGACACCCGGCCGACGCTCGGAGTTACGGTTTGGCCACGGCGATCCTTGCAGACTTGGGCCTGGGTGTTGATTCCAACTCTCATGGCATCCGGCTCCTTACAAATAACCCCGAGAAAGTGCGAGCGATCGAAGGCCCCAACCGCGAGGTTATAGTCAAAGAAAGAGTGCCCATGGTACCACTTGCATGGCAAACCGGGGGCAAGATGGGTATCACAAGCTCCGAAGTTGAAGGCTATTTGCGGACAAAGGTGAGTGCTATTCGTTTGCATGTTATTTTCACAGTTCGGTCATTTATTTCTTCGCCTTTGCATCGCCAATCCGCCTGTTGGTGTGATGCTTCTGCTCTCACAATAAAATCTTGAAAACTAACATTTGAACCCGGCAACAGATCTCCAAAATGGGCCATATGATCCAATGAGTGTGAATGCGTTGTATATTTTTGCCAAATATCCCCTTTCATTTTCATTTTAAATTTCATTGGGTGTCGCACATGACCTCGATACTCGGCCATATTCTATTTATTCGAGGGTGGAGAGGGGAAAAGCATCCGTTGGGTAACCTAGCATCATGATAAACTGTATTTTTTGTATGACGATTGCTTTTTTTTTTTCTTCCCTTTTTGTTTTTTTGGCATTGGTTCCCTTGAATCAGCGAGATCTCCTTTTCCCTCGTTATTTCTGTTTCTGACTCGCTTTCTCTTCCTCTTGTGACACGGAGTTCTTTCCCTTGTTTTCTGGTACTGCTCCACCTTTTAGGCTTTCTTGCTATGATATCTTCCAACGTCCGGCATTCCGCACGGAATCATACATGGTCTCGTGTACCTATAATATAGTCAGTCCTCTGTGGTTTGGCACTGTCGAGACTCAAGAAGGGGTCCCCGGAGACTCGGATGGACTGTTCATTTTCAGAATTAGGATTGAGACTTCCAGGCTCCGATTGGATTATCTACCGGCCGGTTGATGTGCAACCGGGCCAGAAGTCGTTTCTCTACAATAATGAAATTCAGCGTTATTTCTGTGATTCTGTGATGCTATTTGCCGAAACCAAGATGCTGCGAACCCAGCAATTTGGTCTTTTAGGTAGCGTGGACAGGATAAGTGGGCAATACTAGTCAGAGTCAGGGAAACTGCAAGGGTATGTCTGAGACAGAGATGCCGATCACATGAAAACTGAACCACCAGGGGAGAAATTGGTCCAGCACGACTCATGCCATGATCACGGACTGACACGGGAGTGACCCCCGAAAGCAACACCGTAAGGAAGTCAACCTTGGAAGCCAGTAAAATCTTCGATTTCATCAATGATTTCCCGTGGTAGAGATTAGGTTTTGCAGGAGCCACCACAGCTGGAGCAAAAGCCCGCGCAACACCCCCCACGAATCGCCCCCGATCGTATCGTCATCTTCTCTTTTTCTCTCCTCACCAGCTGTATTAATTATTATTCGGCTTTTAATCTCCGCAGCTGCCTCCCTTTAGCCGTCCATCGAGATATCGGGATTTTTACTCTTCGAATTTTTCTCTCTTTTCCACCGAGATTGCTACCCCTCCCACTCTTTTTCTCTTATCGAACCAACGAAGCTTGCCCAATGGTGCGGCTCTTCTCTCACTGATCCAGCTGTCCCGCCCGTGGAACAAGCCCCCTCAAAACCTACTTACAGCCCACCATCAATTCCTCTGCGACAGTGAATGGCCATTGAGAGAGTGAGGCAATGGCCACCCGCCTGCCTCCTCTATCCGATGTGGCGCCCTCTCCGGCTCTCGAGTCACCGTCCTCCTCTTCCTCCCTCACAGCGACGAACCATCGGCCCCCGACCGCAAATGCGACTCGCTTCCCTACCATCACCACAAATGACTCGGAATTCGTGAAGCTGGAAGATTCTCCCACGCCATATGGGGCGATGTCGATGACTTCTGCGGGTGCACCAGCATCAGCAACACCTAACAATGAGGGTCCTGCGACGGCTGCCGCGGGCCGCAAACGCAAGCTTAACACCACATCGGCTCGCGGCGTCGCTAATCTGACACCCGACCAGCTAGCCAAAAAACGAGCCAACGATCGCCAGGCTCAACGGGCTATTCGGGAGAGGACCAAAACCCATATTGAGTCCCTGGAACAGCGGGTTCGCGATCTCTCGTCGCAGAAGCCGTTCCTGGATCTCCAGGCAGCACTGAAGCAGAATGAAGTGGTCCAGGCCGAGAATAGGGAACTCCGGCAAGGGTTGAAATCGATCATGGATATCATCCAACCGCTGGCGGGGAAGCAACAGGATACATTGCGTGAGTCTGCGCCTTTCGACTTAGCTAGCAACCTGGGATATCTCTTGTATTACAATGGAGTAATCAGGGCTAATTGTCTCTCCTACAGATCCCCAATCGGCACCCTCCGCTGGTTCCAAGCCAACGTCTCTCATGTCCTCAACGTCACCCTTCATGGAGAACAGCACTTTCGCGAATAGTACTCCTCGAGCTACAACCGTTGATCGCTCATATACCGAGTCCATCGCCAGTGTCGAGACCCCTTCTTCAACACATTCGGCACCCACGCTGGGCTCTCGGCGCGATAGTGGTGGTTCAGCTAATTATGCTTCTCTTCGAGTCGCATTTGATTACCAGCGGCACAATTTAGCTCACGGGCTAGATTTCGGAAACGATGAGAGGATGGGCTTCAATTTCTTACTTGAATCGTCGCAGCGAGTTCCCAAAATGGACGGCTTTCGGCGCCCATCCCCTAGACTACAGCAAAGCGCTTCTTCGCCTTGTACTCTTCCACCACTGGCCACCATGCCGGAACAGCCCGTACCGGCTTACATGACTCCCGTTAGGAATGTCCCTCCTACATGCACCTTAGACGCAATCTTGCTGGATTTCCTTCATAACCGACAACGGGAAGCAGCCAAAGGAGTACCGAAACAGAAACTTGTCGGGCCTGCATATCCCAGTGTCTCCTCTCTGCTCAACCCAGAAAAGAGCGCCTATTCACATCCTCTATCCAAAGTATTTACCGACATCCTCCGCACCTTTCCCGATATCTCTGGACTTCCCGAGCAAGTTGCCGTTCTCTATGCCATGTTTCTCCTAATGCGATGGCAAATCTACCCAACACCTGAAAACTACGAGCGACTACCTGACTGGCTGTCGCCTCGACCCTCACAACTTCTCACGCCGCACCCTGCTTGGATTGACTACCTACCATGGCCCCGGATGCGGGACCGAGTGGCCATGAACTACCACGAGTACCCCTTTGATAATTGGTTCATCCCGTTTACCGGAACCCTGTCGGTCAACTGGCCATATGAGGCAACAGACTGTCTTCTATCGACTGGCGATAGTGACGAATTGATCATTAATCCCGTCTTTGAGCGACATTTCTCCGATATTAATAATTGGTCCCTAGGGCCAGCGTTTGCCGAAGCATATCCATCATTGGTTGAAACCACCAAAATCAAGCCTTTGCCTTGATTCTGCATCCCTTCTATGTATTTTCTATTATTACTTTTCACAGCCTAGTTTTTATGATTGCGTATTCAACGGATGGACCTTCTATGCTTCAAAACCATCGGTCACAAAAGCTCTACCTGCAATTGGTATATACTGAAGGAGAGGACCACTATACTCCGATTTTCCCATCAGATTTTCATTCTTGTTAATTTTTTTAAATGTCAGTGGACGGTTGATACGACCTGTTGACGGGATAGTAAGCGATTTCTCACAGACAGCTACCTAGGTAGGCTTAGTATACTTTATTTGGCTAGTTTATTGGATGAGTATGGTGCAGTATAAGTAACTTGACCGTGTCATCGTAGCAATTGAATGTTGCTCTGGATCGTCATTCCCCAACAGGTCGGTATATTATCAGATAAGAGGCCTATATTTCAGCAATCTCATGAGAAAAATATGAAATCAATTATATTCCCACTATCCCAACCAATGCTATACATATGTACAAGCAAAATATCAACTTGATTAAACCCCTTTCTAAGCATTCCCCTTGCGACTCTTCTCATTCCAAAACTCCATTTCCGCCTTCTGCCTCAAAACTCCATACATGGAGCTACTATCTAAACATTCCCCGGCATACTCTCTCGCCGCAACCATATTCTCCGCAGCGACCTTCAACCCAGGCAATTCGACTTGGTGCTCCTTCGCAATAGCAAAAGCATGATTGGCGTCCTTGATAGCGAGTGAGACGCCGAATCCAGGGCGCGAGTCCAGAGGTGGTGCATAGGCGCCGGTAGTAAGACTATCGATTGATTTAGTTTACTACAAAGGAAAGATTCAAGAAGAAAAGAAAACTCACCGTTTCGAGTATCCCCCCGCAACAGCACCAAAGGCCTCCCCGATGAGTTCTCCCATCGGACCGGTCCCTAGACCCGTCCGCTCAGCGAAGACCTGGGCTTCACCGACTGCTTCCATCATGTTGATGGTGACGATGTTGCTACACCACTCGGATATTAGCCCCCCATACCATCCCATATCCAAGAACAGACATGGAAAAGAAAACTCACCCCGCAATCTTCAAAAGCGACGATTTGGTCGCATCCTCCCCACAGTCAATCACCCTCCTCCCCATAACATCCTGAATCAGCGGCTTGACTACCTCCACCGCGCGCTTCGGGCCCGCAATCGCAAAGACCAACTTCCCGTCCACGGCGATCGGGTTGCCCCCGAAGACCGGCGCAGCTAGAAACGAGGCTTGTTTCTCCTTGAGCTTGGTGACAGTGAGGCCTACTGTCGAGGGGTGGACGGTGGAGCAATCTACGAAGATCTTGTCTTGGAGGGAGTGGCCCGAGGTGAGGGCTGAGGAGATTAGATCCTGTAAGACGGTATCGTTGGAAACCTTTTCCCCGCCGTGGAGGATTAGTATAAGCGGTTTCCTTAATGGGGAGTTTGCTGGGTGAGGGTAAAGGGGGGTTACCATGGTAAAGATGATCCCGCATTGGGCGACGAGATTCGAGAAACTGGTTTCTGGGGTTGCGCCGAGGGCTTTGAGGGGCTCGCCTCGGGTCATGGTCCGGTTTGAGTAGAGGAGACTCAGGGCGTTGGGTTTGGTTGCAAGATGCTTTTGGAGGTTTGTGGCCATGGCAAGGCCCATAGAGCCTAGGCCGTACTTTTTGTTTCAATTCAAGATAGGTTAGCATTGAGGGTATTTGGTTTTTGTGGTGGATTTACATACCCAGCCGACTCGAGCCATTTTTGATCCAGTAATTTGGGCGATTAGGTTCAATTGGAGAGGAGTAAATATTGTAGGTAGAGATATGGATGGGTTTGGAAGCTTTAATCGATAACCGGGCGGGCCCGATCTCGGTCGAGACGTCGGAGGTCAGCGTTGGACATCCCTTCTCCTCCTCCTCTGTTTTTACTCCGCTACACCGGGCTTGATTGCTGCATTCCGTGTTTTAGTTAGTAGTCGCTCGAACTTGAAATATTAATGAAAAGAGGGGAATTCTCAGGACTTCCTTCAAAGATCCCCACCATCATGACTCAATGTCTCAGCAGCCACCTACTCGACCTGTGGGATCTAAACCAAATGAGGCTGAGGCCGAGGCCGAGGCCAATGCACACCCATGGGTCATAATAAGCACTTCTCGACATACAACTTGAGTGAGAGATCCTGTCTCCTCTCTTCTGCAGGCTCCTCTACGCATCTATTCAATATGGCCACCCTTCGTAAAGCTTGCCGCAACTGCACAGCCTCGAAACGGAAATGTGTAGTCCTTCTCCCGAAATGCACCCGTTGTGCCCAGAAGGGTCTACAGTGTATGTACGACCTGGAGCCTTTGAAAGCACCAGATGGGGAGCCTGAGAAGCTGCCCAAGTTCTCCTTCAACTCATCAAATTGCGATACCCCGGGGTACTGCGTCATGAAAACCCTTAGAATGCGCGCTCCCAGCATCGATCCAGCGATTTGTAGACCTGGGCATGAAGATGCGTTGGAGGTTGTTCGCTGCGGGTTTCAAACTGTGCCAGAGCTGGTCAGGATGGGAAAGCCTGCGGTCTTCGTACATCCGAAATTACGGATAAATAGCAATTCCAACCACTTTGCCGCCTTCGGAGAGACCGTGGAAGGTGGTGTGCGCCGGGAAAGCTTCAAGCGCCTACTTCAGATTGATCTCAGGACAGCGCCCATCGATGAGGCTCTTACAGCCCTTCAAGCATTACTCATTTACCTAGCAACGCCGCTCTTCTCGTCGGTCCAGGCGGAACAGATAAATGCAGAGGATTATCTCCACGTCCTCTCCGAATGGACCCAAATCTTACTGACATCTGTTCAGACTGGAACGGCTGGAGATCAGTCTCCGTGGCAGGAATGGCTATTTGGAGAAAGCGTTCGGCGGACTATTATCATGTCATACCTACTTGCTCTGGCTCTGTCCGGGTTCAAATACGGATATTGCTCTAACTGGCTGTTCGTAGAATCCCTTCCATTTGACAGACGCCCCGGCCTGTGGATGGCAGGGTCGCCACAGGCTTGGATTGCAGCAGCCCGAGCTAGAACAGGCGAGGAGGTAGGGGAGCAACTCAGCTCCGTCCACGAATTTGCTGAAAGTCTCGATGGATCAGACCCCTATTTCCGGGGTGATACGTTTCTCGCGTTGCTCGCATATGGTCATAATGGGATGAAAAGAAAATCACGAGCTTAGACCTGGTGGGAACTAAGCTAAATTCGGCTCTCTACGGTATTCAAATTCATCCGATTAGTCGAAGGCATACAAGATTATGGGTATACAACACGGGCAATGCGATATGTGTCCATCCGATATGGGCAAACTGAAGTATAAATTGAGCTGCCAGCTCACCCATAAACTCTGGGGCAATCATCACTTCCATCACTTCTTTACTACAGACTACTACTATGTCTTCTGAAAAGAAGCCTCTTCTCGTCGTTCTTGGTGCTACAGGCAACCAAGGAGGGTCGGTTCTTTCATACTTCCTTTCGCTGTCACCTTCTCCGTACGCGCTTCGTGGAGTTACTCGAGATCTATCCTCGCCTAAGTCTATCTCTCTGGCCTCCCTTGGAGTTGAGATGGTAGCGGGTGACTTTGGCAATCCCTCCTCACTCGACGCTGCTTTCAAGGGTGCATCTGTCATCTTCAGCGTCACTGATTTCTGGCAAACTTTCTTCAACCCTTCGCAACGCGAAAAAGCCGCTGCGTCTGGCCAGAACCTCGGAACCTTCATCAAGGAGTATGAAGCGCAACAGAACAGAAATATCATCGACGCTGCTGCCAAAGTTGACACGCTCGAAAGATTCGTGTTCTCCAGCTTGCCCAACGCAAACAAGTGGAGTGCGGGAAAGTATGCTCATGTCTACCACTTCGATGGGAAAGCCATAGCCGAGGAGTACGGTAGGTCAGCCCATCCGCAGCTTTGGCAGAAGACGAGCGTTCTCTATGCAGGACTTTATCTGGAAAATTACTTTGGTGCCACGGGGGCCATATTCCGGCCTAAGTTGGTATGTCTCTAAACACATCTGCCAACTCACGTCACCTTACTCTACGATTCGGCCGGATGTTCATACTGACTACTATTCTCAGAACAAAGTCAAGGACACTCTCATCTTGTCTTTGGCGGATTATATAGCTACAGCACCTTTTCCAATGTACTCTGTCGTCGCCGATACTGGAGCCCTCGTGCAGGCCTTGCTTCGAGCTGCACCGGGAAAGAAGGCCATCGGCGTCAATGAGTGGCTCAGCCTACGGGACTTTGCCAAGATTCTGGCCGATGTGCTAGGGAAGGGTGTCGAGTTTGTTGACCGCAACCCAAGCTTCAGTATGGGAGATCCCGATCTTGAGTTGGATCATATAGATATGATAGGATTTTGTGTTGAGTTTGGGTATGACGGGGGAAATGTTGATAAGGGTATCGTGCAACCGGCTGATCTAGGGGTTCCGGTGCAACTGGAGTCTGTGAAAGAGTGGTGTGCGAAGCAGGATTGGGAGAAGGTGTTGCAGGCTGATTGATAAATCTCCTGGTTTGCAACAATTTAGCTGTAACAACGGACCTTGATTTAGTGGATGTGACTCTCCCGATAACCTCAATTGTTAATGAATGGCTTATCTTATAAGTATTAAATCTTGAATGAGATGGAGGATCAATCGGTACCTAGGTACGGAGTAGTATGATGGGGATAGATTGCTGGTAAGGCACCAAGGCACCAGCACGAAAGGCTCCTCAGGCGCCAAGGCATCCCAGTCAGCAACGCAGCCAAAACCCACCCGCCAAATTGACCTCCTTCTCGCTTCCCCTCATATCATCGCCAGCTTCCCCCACGGCTGGACGCCATACCCATGATCTCATTTGCTTTTCACTCAGGAATTGATTAAGTATTCTCTTTTACCCATCAACCTACATCCACCATGGCGGATATGCCCATTGGTATGTTTGTTCCTATTCCCTTTGTATATGCCTAGTCCCTTCCCCGAATTGCGTCGTCACTAACAACATTCCCCCCAAAGTGCTCGACGGAGGAACGGGTTTCCTCAAGGTCGGATATGCTGGACAGGTACGCTCCCATAACCTTCAGCTCCTTCCTACTCTCGCTCAAAGCTTCATACTCAACCTCCTATTCTCTTCGAGCAGAACTTCCCCGAGCACCAGTTCCCCTCGATAGTGGGGCGGCCTATCTTGCGAACGGAGGAACAGGCTGGCGACATTGTCGTCAAGGATATCATGTGCGGAGATGAAGCGGCCGCCGCCAGATCAATGCTTCAAATCAGCTATCCTGTACGTTTTCATCTCCCTCATCCTACTTCCGCTCCGGTCCATGTGCAATACGTGGTCAGCAAGCTCCCTTCTCCAGACAACAGCGTGGTTAATATGGATGCCTCCCGGCTGGGTTTCCGCTCCGCAAATATAGATGGAAAATGGTATCGTGAAAATATGGGAAGACATGCAACACCTATGGAACTATACATTCTATGAGAAATTGAAGATCGACCCGACCGGCCGCAAGATCCTTCTCACTGAGCCCCCCATGAATCCGTTAAAGAACCGGGAAAAGATGTGTGAGGTCATCTTGGAAGATTACGGCTTCGGAGGCGTCTACGTCGCCATCCAAGCAGTTCTCGCGCTGTACGCTCAGGGTGAGTGCTAATTAAACACTTGATCGTCTTGTCACCGCGGTGGTTGACTAAATCCGCTTTCTCCTAGGTCTCAGCAGCGGAGTTGTCGTCGACTCGGGTGACGGTGTCACCCATATTATTCCCGTCTATGAATCCACCGTTCTAAATCACCACATCCGCCGTCTGGACGTTGCGGGCCGTGATGTCACCCGCAACCTGATCGCTCTCCTCCTCCGTCGCGGCTACGCCTTAAACCGTACAGCTGATTTCGAGACCGTCCGTCAGATCAAGGAGAAGCTCTGCTACGTCTCGTGTGACTTGGAGCTGGACAAGCAGCTCTCCGAAGATACAACAGTGCTAGTGGAATCCTACACACTCCCCGACGGCCGCGTCATCCGCGTTGGCAGCGAGCGGTTCGAAGCTCCCGAATGTCTCTTCCAGCCGCACCTTGTCGATGTGGATCAGCCCGGTGTGGCCGAATTACTCTTCAACACCATCCAGGGAACCGACGTCGATGTCCGTTCCAGCTTATACAAGGCTATTGTCCTCAGTGGAGGAAGCAGCATGTACCCCGGTTTACCGACCCGACTAGAGAAGGAACTGAAGCAATTGTGGCTCACACGGGTGCTCCAAGGGAACCCGGAACGGCTGAGCGTGCGTCTATCCCATCCCTTGTGGTCTCCGTTCGTTAAAAACGCTAACCTCCCTGGAACTTTTCAGAAATTCAAGGTCCGCATTGAAGACCCCCCACGGCGAAGGCACATGGTTTTCCTGGGTGGTGCTGTGCTCGCCAATTTGGTACGTTATTTGCTCACACTCTCTTTCTTTATGGTCCACTTGATGGGTTCCCAACTAACATAAACCCAACAGATCGCCGACAAAGAGGACATGTGGGTTAGCAAGCAAGAATGGGAGGAACAGGGTTCTCGTGCCTTGGCCAAATTTGGCCCGAGAGCCTAAATAGATAGACCCTTCTCTCCCCTTTATTCCACCCAAATTTCCACCGCAACCCACCGTTCCTGTTTGATTTTTTTTTACTCCTCTCCCTCGTGTTGCCATATTGAACTTTGTGTGAACTTTGAATGAAAATTCCCTTTTTTTCCGTCGGAGAGCTCCCTCTTACCTCCTTCCCTTCCTGTCGATATACATACATACACACATTCTCTTGTCTCCGTCTGAGGTTCATGTCATGTAAGGCTAGGACGTAACTCGTCAACACCACCCATCTATATATCTACCTTTTTACCCCCTCTCGATAGAGGAGTGAGGCGACTAGATCTAGTGAATATATTCGAGGTATAAATACATAGAGGTATATTGTAGATAGTCTATATCATGAACAACCCAAACTTCCGTCCCAGAGGATATTCATAACCCAATGATAAGCACCCAGGTAGTTAGGTGCAGGTAAAAATGAGATATAACACATATATACCCTAAAAGAAATTCACTCTCAGGCGCCACCCATGATAATGATATGATATAGAAAACAGTAGATAACCAGCCCTTGCCCCTATTTCCCAGATCCCAAAAAAAAAAAGTATAGTATACCAAAGACTCCTCGAAATGGTATAAATATAACGAGATAAATGAGATCAGATATACTTATTTGTGAAAATAAGTATTCAAGAAAAGAAAAGGAATGGGAAAAAAAAAAGAATCCCAAATTGACTCCCACATGCTGAGAAATGAAAACAAATCTCCCCTCCCCTTTATCCAAAGGTAGAGAGAGAAAGAGAGAGAGAGAACTTCTATTGGTCGCTTTCGGTTTCGACGTCGTCTTCTTCGATGTGTTTCTTTTCTTCTTCGTTCATTTCACGATATGTGCTCCAGCTTAGAAGGAAAAATGCCAAAATGATCAAGACGCCGCCAAGGAGAGATGCGAGGGAGAGGGGTTGGCCGGTACGGAACCAATCGACGATCGCCACGAGGAAGATAGTGAGGAGAGCCGCGACGGATGAGAGAACAGGCGATGTGAGGGAGATCAAGACCAGGAAGGATCCGGAGAATGCTGTTACAATGGGAAAAGGTGGATTGGTTAGCGATTCTATCAGTTGCATAGGGTGGTGGTGGGGGTCTCATTTGTTACATCCGCGGGGGAGGTTTACGTGTAATGTAAATGAGGGGGATTTTTTCTTTGAGAGGCAAAAACTCACTAGCATTTGCAAGGACTGAGATAAAAAGCAACCAAGCAGCTTCCCCAGTTGGCCATCGGAAGGTCTCTAGGCCAAGGATGTGGAGGATGGGAATAGGTATCCACAGAACCAGCAATGTGAAGGACCCGATGAGGCTGCCAAATGTGTTTGCGAAGATCATGCTCCGGCCGGGGCTTGTACCCTCTGGAGGACAGGCAAACCTTTTATACAGAACCTCATACAGGCCATACAACACGCTGCCGATACCGATGATAATGTTCCCCAGCAATCTATTCTGCGCTTCGTGCTTCGCTTTTGATCCTGCACCATCTGAACTTCCACCTTGGTCCCGATCCCCATAGGCAACCACCAAGACTCCGACGATCGCTATAGCTACCGAGAACACCTTGTCGAACCGTAGTTTATCCTTTAGGAGCGGGATAGAAAAAGCATAGGCGAAGAAGGCGGAGCAGTTGTAAATAGCAGTTAGGTCGCTCGGGGTTGTCATGTTCACCGCAACGTACCAGGAGCCACCAGCGACGGTGAGGGCAGTAGTCACGAATGCGGTTGTCTTGAGGAGGTAGGGAATAGGCGATCGCTCGTGATCACGGGTCGTTAAGTGTAAGCTCTGTGTCTCCACCATTTGACCGGTGGATTTGATAAGTTGAACATGGCGCCGCCAGAATGCCTCCCAGGAAAGCTTGCGTTTCTGCAGCCGAAGGATAAGGAGCTGAAATGGCCAGAGAAGGGACCAAGATCCGTGGGTAAGATACCTGTTCATTCCCAGGGAAGGGTGATTAATTCATTGCATCATTAAAGGAAATTGCTCATAATTCGTGCATCTCTCCTTCTGTGACTTACAACATGCAATAGGGTTTATCCCAACCTAGATCATGCTGGATATATACCGCGGTCTCAGTCTGTATAACAAAACTCGCCAAGCTCAGAAGCAAAAAGCCCGATGCGATGAGATATTTTTGTCGGGTTGCTTGCCTCGCTAAATCCTCCGGACTTTTACTCCTGATGGTAGGCCGTCGTGTATGATGCAGCATAGGCCCGCCTTCAGCATCATCATGACCCAGACTGGCGTTGGACGGTCGCCCACGTTCCTCATCTTTGAGTAGGGGCTGGGCATCAAATGGGCCGCCGAGAGATGGGCGATTCATCGGCATCTCGTCATCTAAATGGTGGGGATCGAGAGCCAGCTCAGCGTCCCTTGCCTCCTGAGCACCTGACAATTGTTCACTATCGGAAGCCACCTTGCTTTGATTCCTCCGTCCTGATGCTTAGAGCGGTAATAATTGTATGCGATAAACGAGGGGAGGGGAACCCGATTCCTAGCTCCTGAGCCTTGCCAGGGGAAGACCGAAGAATAAGAAGCGAGCTCCAAGAGTAACGGACAACTCTCAGGTCAACGGAGAGTCAAAAAGCGAGAGGGCAGCGGAGGCGGGGAAAATGTCGGCCATGCAGCAAAGCCAGTCACGCTGGAACTATAGGAAAGGCAGGTGATACACCGGTGGGAGTATGGGCGCGCATATATCGGATACCGGGAAATTGGAATGCGTACTACCGTAGTTCGCCACGTACCGGCGGTTCAACGACAGCTGACAGGACGACAGGGCATCAAAAAACACTTTTGAAGTCTCCGGGATTTGCGGGGAGAGAGGTTGAAGAGGTAGACGGCGCACAGTCTCCAGGAGAAAGGGAGAAGAGCAGCCAAGAGGATTGTTGGAATCTACATTCGGAAGACGTTGCACTTCCCTCGCCGCATCCAGATTTAGAAGGATTGAGACGGGGACACCCCTGCGCTATTCCTTTTTCAGTGATGGCGTCACTAAAACACGTGATAATATGGGGAGTCCGATGATCTTTCCTTAATAGGGCTAGCACTACTAACTAGTAGTGAGTTGGCTCAATTAGGAAACATGCGGCCATTGCCTATCTATCTACAAGTGTCTGAAGAATGACCTTCAAGTTTCAACAGGCAATTTTAATTCTGTCATTTTCCAAATCTCTGGCAACTATATAACGGAGTGATATTTTACGTGCTTATCTAGCCTTTTTCGCTGGATTAACCCCTATGCCACACTCAAGCCTGACCCTTGGGCTTAAACAAGGCCGCCTGCGTGTCATATGTATACTTGAGATCAAGGTGCCAATAGTCAGGCGCGGTTGGTTTGGCGACGAGCCATGCCTGATCCAAAGCTTCTACCACCTCCTTAGGTAATGGCCCCTTCTGAATGTCTCTAAGGTTGCTCTCCAACTGCGTGAAACTGCTAACTCCGACAACGATTCCATCCCGGCCATCATTGATATTAAGAGCAGAGTGATGGTGAATCCATCGAAAAGCCGTTTCAGGCAGCGTCAGTCCATGCTTTGCAACTACAGGTTCCACGATCTTCAAAGCATCAAAAGTGGCATCCCTGAAATAGCGTTTCCGGTACATGCTGCCACTTGCGGATGTGTCGCTGTACCTTCCCTCGGAGGGAACGTCCTTTGTCTTGTACTTACCCGAAAAAACTCCACCAGCAAGCGGGTTGTAAACGACAATATCGATACCGTAACGCTTGCACGCAGGAATCAACTCGGTTTCAATGTTTCGTGCTACAGTAGACATGAGTTAGGAAGATGTTCGAAACTATAGGAGAGTTTGATAGATCTCTCCTACAAAAAGGCGAGGGAGCTCACTAATAGCGTTGTACATTGCCTGGTAGATAGTCGGCCGCACCCAACCTCTCTCATTACAGATTGTGACAACTTCTGCAACCTCGAATGCGGTGTAATTGCTTAGTCCCAGCTGCACAAACTTGCCCTCCTTGTGCAGCTCATTGACAGCCTCGAGTGTCTCGGCAAAAGGAACCGATCGGTCGGGAGCATGAAGGTAGAAGATATCTACCTGGTTCGTTCTCAGTTCTTTCAGAGAGAGCTCAAAGTTCTCCCGCAGAACATCGGGCTTGTGTGCACCGGGTGTCCTGGGATACCATTTGGTAGCTAAAGTTAGACCCCGCTCCTTCCATTTAGCTTGTGCTGTGAAGGCCTCCTGCTCTCCTCCGACGTAAATCCGTGCAGTATCGATCTCATTAAAGCCCTGCTGCTGGAAATAATCCAAGCACTTGTTGAATTCATCCAGAGACGTGATACGGGCACCAGTGGATTCGCTGGGCCCAAAGGTCATCAGACCAAGAATCGCCCTTGGCACGGGGTTTTGTGCGACCAGAGGCATGACTAGGGAAACAAATATTGGATCTGCGAGAATTCTTCGATTCTAAGAATGTTTCGAGGAATGAAATTGGGGCTTCCGCGGAACTGCGGGGTAAACGAGAGGTACGTCAGTCCAGTTCCTCAACGGAAATTCTAGTATGTGACAGTATAATAGTATAAATCTCACCTTAAGATAAAAACTAAAGCTAGAGGCTTTTCGGGTGGGAATATTAAAGAAGAAAACGTCCCAATTATCGCTCGAGGGTGTGTTGGAGAAAAAAAGATGCCCCTCGATTAGAAAGTATCATTTCCCCACATGTCGATTTCGTCATTTCTAGACAAGGTGACTCAGGAAACTGCTAGAACCGAATAGCTTCCTGAGCTCGTATCGAGTATCTCAATAGTTTAGATTACTATTAGCAATATATCTCGCTCAGTCTCATTGACAATCCCCCCTTGCCACAATGCGGATCCTGTTGGAGAACTTGCGGACCAGTGATAGCGGATCGCACTATCTGTGCCATTGAATAGCGTGCGATTTCCCGCAAGACATTTTCTATTCAATCGCGATGACCAGCCATGGTCAAGAATATTGATTCTCAAAAAAGCTTTGGTAAAGACGGACAGTGATACTTTGCATACGCCATGGCGTCAACAACCCAAAAACGATTCTCAATCTTGGTTATCAACCCAAACACCTCAACGCATATGACTCACGCTCTGGGCCCTATCTTGGAGAACCTTGGATACGAAGATGTCCAATTCGATTATTTCACAGCTCCCCAATCTGAGTCCGTCACACTTCCAAACGGTCGAACCATCCATGGCGTGCCCAGTATTGACTCTGGGGAAGATTCGGTTAAGTCTGCTCTCCATTGCAGACCATTCGTGGACCCCCTCATTCCCAAATACGACGGGTTTCTCGTCGCATGTTACTCCGCTCATCCTCTCGTTGGAATACTGAGGGAAGCCATTACAAAGTTCGAAGACACTGCCTCCTCGGAATCTTCTCCCGCCTCAAAACTCAAGAGAAAGTATGTGACGGGTATCTTCGAAGCAAGCGTGGTAGCTTCCTTGTCCCTAGTCAGCTCCTTTCAGCTTGTTGCCGGCGAGGGATTCCGAAAATCGCAGGCAAAAGACACGTTTGGAATTATATCTACCGGGAGCGTCTGGAAATCTGAGCTTAGCAATGCTGTTGCATACATGCTCGTTAACTCAGGAGATAATAGTAATTCCACCAGCCGTTTTGCTGGCGTGGAAACCACAGGTTTGACGGCCGTCGAACTTCACACGACTCCTCCCGAGGAAGTGAAGAGAAGAATCATCGAAGCTACAGAAAGACTTATCAAGACATCCCCTCATGTCGTAAGTGCGATCTGTATGGGATGTGCAGGCATGGCCGGTATGGAGGAAGCAGTGCGGGAGGGGTGTATCAATGCCTATGGTCCGAAACAGGGACATCGCGTCAGCATCGTTGATGGTGTGGTTGCTGGGGCTGGGGTTCTTGTTAATTCTTGCAAGGCTGGGTTTTGAACATCTAACTTTCTCTACTTCTAGAAAAGTAGGAAGAATTTTGTGGCAGCTGAGCAACAGACATTTTAGCCACTATAGTTGTCTCCAGCCCCAACAATCTCTATATGCTGAGTCAAGATTCCCTATACGCACAAGTCTGCCAAAGGGCAGCTGGCGGTATACAGACAGGGTGGGGCGGAGCATTCCACAGCCAGAGCTATCGTAAATTTGTTTGATGTCTTGAACAGCTATACAATTAAGTCTTAGAAATAAAAACTCATTTAAAGAAGTAGTTCGTATTGAAGTGATGCTCACTCCAGAGGAAAATAGAAAGTGTTAATTTTGTTTGCTGTCGATGATCAGACACCTCAGGCTTCAACAGACTCTAATCAAACCCGCAAAAGTTTCCCCGCGGGAACGCGATACGCGTGAGCTCTTTAGCACCTTGCCTTCCTTCAATAGTACAAGCAATTAAAGAAAGATGCCCAGGTATGCCACAATCCAACCCATTCCCCTGCAGCAATCTCTCCCAGCTGTATCATTTCTTCAATAAATTTTAACCCCGACACAAATGTAGGGAAATAATCACACTGCAAGCCGGCCAGTGCGGCAACAACGGTACCGGAACCCAACTCCGCCCAACATAAACACCTACCTACGGAGCTCTTCTAAAGACTGTGGAGGGGGTGATTTATCCTTTTTTTTCTCTGTTGTGCAATGAATTAACGGGTATACTATTTGGACAGTCGGAAGCCAGTTCTGGCAACAGCTATGTCTTGAGCACGGGATAAGTCAGGATGGGAACCTGGAGGAGTTTGCAACGGAGGGCGGCGACCGCAAGGATGTATTCTTCTACCAGGTGGGCACAAATCTAGCTCTGGTACTCTATAGCGGGAAGCTGACAAACTTTTTTTTTGTCTTCCAGAGTGACGATACCCGGTATATCCCTCGAGCGATCCTGTTAGACCTTGAACCGAGGGTGGGTGTTCGCCTCCGGCGCGCAAACGCGGTATACCTGAATGAAGGTAACGTGTGCTAAAACCCGGCATTGATTAGGTTCTGAATGCGATACAATCCGGACCTTATCGAAATATATACAACCCCGAAAACTTCTTCATTGGGCAACAGGGTATCGGTGCAGGAAACAACTGGGGGGCTGGATACTCTGCTGGTGAGGTTGTGCAAGAAGAGATCTTTGATATGATTGATCGGGAAGCAGATGGCAGTGATTCATTAGAGGTAAGGAAGATGCGATTGTGAAGTGCATAATTCAACGCGAGAGGGGCTCAAGATTGACATTCGGTCGTCATAGGGATTCATGTTCCTCCATTCGATCGCCGGTGGAACTGGCTCGGGTCTGGGTAGTTTTATATTGGAGCGCATGAACGACCGGTTTCCGAAGAAGCTGATCCAAACATACTCCGTCTTCCCGGATACACAGTCCGCGGATGTCGTGGTGAATCCATACAACAGTCTACTTGCCATGAGGCGATTGACGCAAAATGCAGACTCGGTGGTAAGGATCTCTTCACGTCGCCTGATAGGTCTCATGGATAGAAGCTAAACTCGTTTATTTAGGTGGTTTTGGATAATGGTGCTCTTTCAAGGATAGTCGCAGACCGACTTCATGTGCAAGAGCCTTCCTTCCAGCAGACGAACCAGCTCGTTAGTCCCGCAAAATTGTCCTGGAAGAAGTGAACGGAAGTTATGCTAACATCTGCCAGGTCTCTACCGTCATGTCTGCCTCTACGACTACCCTCCGATACCCCGGATACATGCACAATGACCTTGTCGGAATCATTGCCTCCCTAATTCCTACTCCCCGAAGCCACTTCCTGATCACATCGTATACCCCATTCACCGGCGACAATATCGAGCAAGCGAAGACAGTCCGCAAGACGACAGTCCTCGACGTCATGCGTCGCCTGCTACAGCCCAAGAACCGCATGGTCTCGATCAACCCCAGCAAGTCCAGCTGCTACATCAGCATTCTCAACATCATCCAGGGTGAAGCCGACCCAACCGACGTACACAAATCTCTCCTTCGTATCCGTGAACGTCGGCTGGCGTCATTTATCCCCTGGGGTCCGGCCAGTATTCAGGTGGCTCTAACGAAGAAGTCCCCTTACATGCAAAACACACATCGCGTGAGCGGACTCATGCTTGCGAATCACACTTCGGTAGCCACATTATTCAAGCGCATTGTGCAGCAGTATGACCGTCTGCGAAAACGAAATGCGTTCTTGGAGCAATACAGAAAGGAGAGTCCCTTCTCGGACGGATTTGGGGAGTTTGACGAAGCCAGAGCCGTGGTCATGGATCTTGTCGGGGAGTATGAGGCAGCAGAGCGGGAGGATTACCTAGATCCCGATGCCGGAAAAGAGAAAGAGCTTGGTGTATGAATGAGATCGACATTCACTTGGGGGGGATCACGAAATTTTTTTCTCTCTTCTTTCTCTCTTTTTTTTTTTTCAATTTGTTCCCCTTTTGCTAATGACCTCAAGAGGCTGTGTTCTGGTGTGAAAAGGCGTTTTTCTTTTTCTCTTTTGCTTTTTAATTTCATAATTTGGAGCGGATATTTCGTCTACACACAAATCGACGGCTGTTGCTATTCTTGAGTATTGACTAGTAACCGCGTGTTCTCCAGTAAGTTGATGCAGGTCATGTGTACTTGGGCTATTAGCTATGGGGTCCAGTAATCGTGACTCGAGTCACCTGAGAAGCTGGGCTAAGAAAGAGGAGTAAGGTAGTGTCGACCTGAGATCTAGCATGTGTCAACTATTACTCTGCACTAAGAGTCTTGACACCTTTTTGTGGTGTAGTGGTAATATTCTGTGTTGACAGGTAAGCGCTACCAAGTTGGAGACGTTGGGAGCTCCTAAGCTTCCAAGGTACATGTGATCTAACTACAGAGTCCCGATTGACCATCGTCTAACTGTATCTCCGGATGAACGCAAGCAGGATCCATAAAATATAAAATCATAGACGGGAATCGGAATTCTCAAGGTAGGGGAGGGGTAGGGATGAGGTGTATAGGTAAGTAGTAAATCCACCCTGCGCGTTCCCAGTTTGATGTGATTTGGAGAAATCCGATTAGTTGGGGCAATATTGCCCCAACCCTCGAGAGCTCATCTTCATCCATGTTAGGATGTTACAGTACTAGTAAAGGTAGCGAAAGTCTACTTCTTAAAGAAGAAAGAGACTTGAGATAGCCCGAACTAATCCTGTTATGTAAGACTACTACTGTCGACTACTTAATTAATATTTATCCAAGAGAAAAGAGAAGAAAATACTTGGCCTTGACTGCAACAATGTGTAGAATACTATTACTTCTCTGGCTTTCTCACAGGCATACGTAGACTACGAGTAGGTACTCCATGGTGCGGATAGTATTCTGAAGAGACTCCTCCTCGGGGAAATCAAAGAGTGGATCATCTCATAGATATCCAGGTGGTTTAAGTTGAGCGGGTTTGTGCCCAAGGTGAGGGGAGGCGGAGAAATCGATTCCATTCTTATCGTGTCGGATGCTGTCTCTCTTTTTTTTGGTTTCATATTTGTATCTTTTTACGAGCGTTGAAGTAGACTAGTATGCTTTTATCGTTACTATCATGCTATCAGTAATATCACCGGGTTTGTCTGAGAGGATGGACATGATGATTTACTGTCGGGGTTGGGGATTTACTCAAGGTATTAATACGGAGTACCAGGAGTCGCAAACTCATGCTGCTACTACTATATCGAGTCATAGGGAGCACAGACAAATGCATCTGCATCGACAAGCAACTAGTCGGTGGTACCTAAGTAGTCGTGGTTGGGTTGGTAGGAGTGTGCAACAGACAAGCAAAAAAGTGGTCCCATGTCCCCTGGACCAGAGACTTCAGCACTGCCAGGTTACACACACCTGTCGTCCAAAAAGGAATGAGAAAAAAAAATGGCAATGCTATCCTCGTTTCTTCAATGACCAAGTTCTTAGTTTTCATTCCTCCTGTCACATTCCCCAGAATCAACTGCGAGTGATCATTCTGATCGTCTACTTCTCCCGTCAGGAATTCTGCAGGGATAGTCCCTCACGTGAGGTGTAGACGTGATATACTTCTAAGTTCTAACTTATCCTGGTAGCAGTAGATGATAGCTGAGATACCAGGAAACTACCTTCTCACGAGGTCCTGGCCCAACGGTCCAGGATTAAAGTACTCTGCCTCCTGGGTGCACAGACGAATGTGCAGCAGCTTGGCAAAAGACCTGAGTACCTGGATTGCCTAAATTGCATGCATTGGCCGGATTCGCAACTGGGGCTACTTACCCGACTTATCTACAACCAGGGAATGTCGTGACCTGGGGTTTGAAAAGGTTAAAAAGAGGGAACTTGGAAAATTGATTTTTTCTCCTCTTTTTAAACTTTCCGGGGGGGGGGGGGTAACCGCCTTCAATGGTTTGGATTAATTAGGCATTCGAGGGGTTTGGGAATAGATAGCTGATAAGTAATGATATTTATTGGGGGATGGTTGTGACAAGTACTAGAATGGTGAGATCTGATGGTAGGGGAGATGAAGGGGAGTAGTAGTAACTAGTAAGTAGTAGTAGCAGGGGGCAGAAAGTCGTATTCCGAAGGGGGCAAAGGGGTGGCAGCAGCCCAGATCTTTGGGTCGTTGTTGGATAGGAGTCGGACACGTATGAAGGGTGAACGAGAATAAATAATAAAAACTAACCAAGGTACAGAGAACTAGTCATTCAGAGTTGGGAGTTTTAGTAGTAATTATTTCTGGTTGTTCTTATTCAGTATTTTATTTTTTTCTGACTTCTTTTTGCCTCGTCTTTGTCTCCTGAATCACCCAGTGTCCCGGATCCAACTGAAGAATTCTGAGTCATCAATCACGGCTGCAACTCCAGGACAATAATGGCCATCGTATCATAAAGCGTCTCATGTCTCGCATGCAAAGAAAATTTCTCCCATTTTTAATTCTTCATAGTGCTTTCATCATCATAATAAATAATCATCACCATCATCACCATAATAAAGAAAATGATGAAAGAAGATGAGAAAAGGGTAAACCTGGAAACTTCCATTCCACTCCTGCTGTCTCCACATGGCGATTCGCCTCCACCACCTCCTCCGGAAGCACAGCCCAAGGAGTGAATGTACGGCGATGACAACGATGGCGCCTCCCATCGCTAAGGTAGTTGTTGCAGAGTGGCCGAAGTGGTACCTTAGGATCTGTTAGACTACTAGTGTCGTAGGACTAAACTATGGACGGGGCGGATGGCGACGACATCGGATCTGCGCCGTGCAGGCTTGCCTTTCCCTTCCTTTCCTTTCCTTGACTTTGACTCAGCAGGTCATCCATGATACCATCCTCTTTCCGTATAAATTGACTTTGCGTTGCTTTCGCCGCTCACACTTCATCTCTTGATCTCTCTTTCTCCCGTCCCTTCCGATTTTCGGTTGCTTTTCTCCCGTTCGCAACCTAATCTCTCTTCCTCCTATATATATTGCCTATACACGCCCGGTCTGCCCACCCCGTCCATATCACCTCCCCATCCTTATCTGCCTCCTTATCTACTTCGCCCTCCCCCCAAACCGCTCCCTTCCTCCACGTCACCCGCCTCGCCTCTGACGACTTCTAAAATCCCTCTCAGTCTGCCGTCTTCCTTGCAAGCAAACCCAGGCAAATTATCATCTAAGAATCCCTTCGTTGGAGTTCATCTCACCGGCTGCCTTCAATCGTTCAGCAACACCCCGATAGCTCAAGCAACCTCCCGTTCTTGTCTCCAACAGCAGCGCTTATCGTTGTCCGACTCCGGCACCTTCTCCTTATCCGTCTCGCCTTCCTCACTCCAACAACCACTCCAACAACATGCCTCCTCGTAAGCCCCGGTGCAATTTCAAGGAGTGCAAGGAAGCGGCCCAGCGTATTGTCGGAGACTGCAGCTTTTGCAATGGACACTACTGCTCTAAGCATCGAATGCTTGAGGCCCACTCGTGCACCGGCCTGGAAGACTGCAAGAAGGAATCCCACGCTCGAAATGCCGACAAGCTGAACAGCGAGCGGACCCAAGTCATCAAGGGCGTATAAGGAAGAAAGGCAACCATTTTCTCTCCTCCGCCTCCGTTGCGACCACACATACTCCTCCGCCCATCTTCCTCCTTTGTTCTTACCACCTCTCTATCCTCCGTCGCGATACAGTTATCACGGTTATTAGCGCGGTGTTGACGACTACATACATACCTCTCTGTGCGGGGATTAATCATTTCTATTCTAACTACTTTTCTTCTACTTTTCTTGTCATTAGCAATCTCCGCATGGGCAGTATGCGTTTGCCATTTTTACTATTTGGGTTGGGGGCTTGGTTTTCTTTTTAATTTCTCTTATCTTTTTCCGCATTATCCGCGCGGCGTTTACTTTGATGGAGTTTTGTCTTTTTTGAGTATTTATTCGTCGCATCGTTCTCCCGCCGTGTGAGACTGCCAATCCAACACAGCCCTGACAGAGCGTGGTTAGCAGCAACACGATGCAAGAACCCCACTTCCTTTGTGCAATTTTATATCGATTTTTCTTTTCTTGGATAGAATTCTTAGCTCCCAGTTTATGGGATCGTTACCGTTTCCATTGGCGTGTCACATAGCCAAGCGGTTATAGGTATATACACTGCATATTTTGTTGACCTATCAAGTGTTTTATCTTTCGATGATGATTCCAGTTCAGCGTAGAGGCGTGGCCAGGCGACGCCTTACCAAGGACCTAGCTCCCCCAATACCCGGACCATTGAGCGTGCAGAACGTAGCAAGTGCCATCCGATGGCTGCCAACGGCCCAACATGGCCCGAGCAGCCGAAAGTCCTCTCGACAAAGGTCCAGACTCCAGAGCATTCAAAGCTTGCTATCATTTTAAAGGAAAAAACATGTCCATAAAACCTAGTTCCAGACTCCAAAGTAATAGTACACGGCCAGCCGTGCTTCTCCCTCTTTTAACCAGGACCGATTTTAGGCCTATAAGAACGTCAGCATATACATACATATACATAAAGGTATACAAGCACATATAAAATTGAAAAAAAAAAGGGCCAAGAAGTAGGAGAGGGCAAAAAAACATACATGTCATGGTGTTCACTTAGCCTGCTCAGATACTTGTTCAACTCTTCTACCCGTTCCTTGTGGGTTTTGACCCCGTCCCGTTTCAGGCGTTCTTGCAGCTATAGTGGGAAGTTAGCAAGGCTAGACTTGGGGAGTTGTCTAGCTACTACTTATCTTGTAGCTAGCTAGATACTGAGAGGTGCGCGAGTCCGCAAATCATCCATCCATCAATCAATACAGGATTCGGTGGTAAGGTCCGGGATATGTATGTCCATCCACCAACAGTGAAAATAAAAAAAAAAAAGGAAAAGAGAAACATACCCTCCTCCTCTTCATCTCCTCGTACCGTCTCTCCGCCTCCGTCTTCGAGGCTGAAGACGTACGCTCATCATCCTGCTCGCGAGCTGTCCCATCCTCATTCGCATTCGCATTTGCAGACGGGGAACGATCATCCGTTCGATCTTCTTGGCCTGCGGCGGCAGCAGCGGCAGCAGCAAATGTCTCCTTTTCGTCGAGGATTTTTTTACTGTCATTGTTATTGTCGCTCTCTGTACTGGTACTCTTCTTGGACTTCTTTTTCTTTACGCGGCCGTCGCTCACTTTGGAGCCTTTTAGTTTGAGTTTGCCGCCTCCGCCGGTGGAGTAGATGTCCATGGTGTTGGGGGGGGGGGGTTGAGGACCTCTTTGTTTTTTGAGGAAGGTGAGGTTGGCTTTGAAGTATAGTCTCAAGGGTTCATTTTGGACGTGTGTCGCGGCGGAGAGAAAGGAATATTGGGAGGAGATGACGGAATGGGGGAATAGTCCGGTGCTGCTTTAAGGGTCATGTGATCTGTATAGATCGAGGATTGCCGGATTAGGGGACAAAGAGTGTATAACTTAATTGAGTGAGCATTATTATTAAAGAATTTGTTTGTTTGTTTGTTTCTGGGTCTCTGGATAAAGGAGATTGGTCATGGAAGGAAGAAGTGGATAAAAATGTTTGTTAAAAGATCTTCTATGAACTCAACTACAAAGACATGCTCTGTACATCCTCTGTACATCTTAAAATAAAGAAATACACACAATGCCTCAAAATAAGGATACATGTCTTTATTGCTTTCTTGGTTTCTTTCTTCCTTTATCTATTAATACCCTCCACAAAGCCATTCTTTGTAAACACCATACAAAGGGAGGGTCTATCATCAACATGAAAAACCTCATATCCAGCCTCGGAAGCAAGTATAAATTCAGCTCCAATCCCTCTAATCTTAATTCCCTCCTCATCCACTCACGGCAATCCAGCCTAATCGACCAATTTCAGCATCGCCTCAAAAACCCAAAGTCAACCTCCTTACTCTTTCCCACCCAGATAAGCCTCATCAACACCGCAACCGCAAAGCAGCGAATTCACACTAACCCCCTAACCCAACACTCACCAAAATGTCCTCCCCTCCCGTTCCCCCCCGTTTCCAACCCCACCCCACCGAATGCCCCAGATGCACCCTCTGCACATCTAAAACCCCCTGCCCGCAGATCCCCCACCCCTACAATTTCTCCGGCGACACCGGCCTGCAATGCTACAAGTGCTCCGTCTGCTCCCACGGGTACAAGATGCCCGCCCTTCCAGGGCGCCTCCACCCTGACTACAACATATGGTACGTGCACATCCCCGCCGAGGACAAGGTCGCCTCTAAGGTCACGAAGTACCGGGTTGCCCTGGCCGAACTGGGGAGTAGCAAGGTGACTATTTTCCCGAAGAAGGCGGACGTGCCGGCGGACGATGGGGCGCTGGTCCTCGAGGTGGAGTATTTTGGTGATGGTAACCCCGCGGATATTCTAGGGATAGCGAGGGAGATGTTGAGGGACAAGTTGAGGGGGTTGAGGGCGGTTTATGAGATGGAGCGGTTTTTGGATTTGGGGACGGAAGCGGAGGTTGTGAAGTAAGTTTTCTTTTGCTTTTTTTTCCCTTTTCCCCCACTGACTCTTTTTTTTGCGCCGGGTTGTTTGTTTTTGCTTGTTCTGTGTTTTTATGTTTTGTTGGTGAGGTTAGTTGTGGCTCTGTTGATCAGGAGTCAAACAGGCTTTTTGGGTGGTGGTGATGGTCTCGAGTTGGGTCAATGTTATAACGGTAAAAAAAAAGACGACAAAAAAAAGTAAAAAAACGAGGGGGAAAAAAATGAGAGACGGGTTCGATTGGACAAGAATAGGTATTTAGGTCTTCCTTAGGTAGGTAAGATTGAATAGATCCTGTTTTTCTCTCAATTTCCTAGTTTTCAAAATGCGTAGTATTTCAACTGATAGGCCTATGGTAAAACGTTAACATATATGTCCTCACGATATTAATATTGGCATACCGAGCCATTTCAATTTTTATTTGTAGCTGCGAAATTCCCTTAATCGAACGGAATCCGACGAAGTCCTGACCCGCCGATGCGTTTTCGCATCTCTGCTCCAGCAGCAACGGTGCTGGGCACTTTGATCCCGCAACAATCGCCAAAGTAATCCCGGGTATGGTTATGTCCAGGGCCGTGCTGATGCCCGTGGTCGTGTTCATTGCTCTCCCCATCATCCGGGAGTTCGCCCATCCCCTCCTGGGCAGGCAGGAGACTCCCGAAAAGAAAATGCTGCATGATAGGCAACTTCCCCAGCACTTCCTTAACAAACATCTTCTTCATCCCACCCTCGATCTTACTCCAGTTCTTCGCCCCCGAGATATCATCCAGCATGGGACTATGCCACCGCAACCCCTTCACCGTCTTCACACTATCCACCCACCGCACCTGGTCCAGATAGATATACCGATCCCCCTCCTCATCTAGCACAGCAGTATTGTGAATCGCCAACGGCGTGATATACGGATGCCCAACCAGCTGTGCCGCCCCAAACAAGAACGGCAGGAAGTGGTAATCATCCAGACCCCAGACGCCGTGCGAGCCCGCCGGTTCCAGGTAGTACGTCATCTGGACCTCGCGCATGAGATGCATATAACGCACGTAGACCTGAAAGACGACAGACTGGAACTCCGCCGTCGAGAACAGGCCTAGCTGTCGAAGACACAGCAACCACATCAGGAAGTTCAGCTCGTGGCCGGAGCCGTAGTCCAGGCGGTCGCGTGACCCGAGCGAGTGTACCAGATACATAGATACCTCGTCTATGGCGGCTGCATCGTGCATCCCCAGGATCGCTCGGTGCCAGGTGGCGCTCTGCGTGGCGACGTCGTCGAACAGGTCGCGGAACGCGGGGTTGCCGAACCTCGACCCGCCCTGGTCGAGCGAGGGGTGTTTCTCAAGGAGTGACCGGATATTCTCGACGACAATGAGGATGTTGGAGATATTTAGGGAAGTCGATGGTGTAGGTGAGTGATTGCTGTTGGTTATTGTGTCGGGGGCTTCGTGCCCCTGCACCGAGTCGGAGAGGCCGAAAATGAAGGCAAGGATCAGGGTGTAAGTCGGGGAGGTGAGGAAGGTTTCATGATCTTTTCGTGAAAGGATGCGACGCGCCGGGTGTGCATATTGGTGGGAGGATGAGAGCTCTGGCGGGTTGGGGAGGGGAGGAGTGACAGGAGCTGGTTCTTTGGAGGAGGTTGTGTGGGACTTAGACTTGTTAGCTGCACGGAGCTGAGAAAGCTTCTGGGACAGGTCGATTTTTGGTTTAGATTCGGTGCTAGAAGGAGCCATTGTGGTCATTCTGAGGTATAGAAAGCCAGCTAGGTGTCAGTTGGTTTGTCCGTATAGCTAGAGTGCTTAGTAGTGGTTGATGATGAAGGAGGTGAGTGGTGGTGAGATGGATTTCATGATGTCAAACATGTGGGTTTCCCGAATACGGTTAGCGGTAGCTTTCAGGTACTATACCAGCGATAAAATTGAAGACGAAGATTAAGACGAATTTATAACGAGGAAAGTGTCGAGGATTGTATATTAATACTTGGGGGTAAAAGTTGGGAAATTATTTATTATGCATTGGTTGGACATGTGGTTGTATATAATGGGGTTGAAGACTAGCCACTACTAAAACTATCTCGCAGTCAGGTACTGTTGAAATAAAACCGTGTCTATGTTACTAGAAGCCGAAGATAAAAATGAAAAAGTCTAGTTTACTTCGCTTGATCCTTCAGTTCACCACGCTCCTTAACCATCTGCGAGATTCCCCGTCCAACGTCAGTCCCCAATTCCTCAAACCCATTGATGACCCCCTCTCGATCACCCCGGCCCATTTCCTGGCTCATCTTAAACTTCCCCTGTAGTCGATCGATTGTAATCTCGATGCCAATAATGTTCTTCTTCATGATTTCGATATAGTTGACTGGTGCATCGGATACTGCCCACGCGGTCGGTTTGTCTCCACCGGTATATCCCATAATGGACGTCTCAGCTTGCCTCGACAGGTCCTCCATCTGTGCCTGCAGGAAGGTCCCTGTCTCTTCCGATTTGGAATCACAATAGAGCCGAATCTTGCCGTACGCTTGAGCAGCGGCGTAGTTCCATGTTGGGACGACCTTCGCGGTGCTGGGCTTGGTTTCGGTGTAGAATTTCGGCGTCACATAGTGGTGGTGTGATTCACTGAATAACACAAGAACCTCATCTTCTAGTACTGGACTGGTTTCGCCCTTCTCCTGTTGAATTGCTAGGGCATCCATCAGGGCTTTGGCTTGCGGGTTTTGCTTGGCCATGTGCGCACGTAATACTCCATTTGAGAGACCACCATCGGCTTCCGTGGGTACATCAAGCACGAAGGGAATATGACTCGACTGGATAAGCGGATACAGAGGCGATTTTATGGCGGTTGTCAGTATCCCCAGAGGATTCTCACGGATTAGTTGCTGAAGCACGGGAATGCGCGCTTCTGCGTGGACAGCGCGAAGATGCATGGTGATGATGAGAGATGGAGGGAGAGATACGAAGAATGATCTTGAATTGATATCTTCAATTCCTTGGGAACTTGACAGTGTGGGAGGGCCTACGCCCATCTTATAAAGACCCAGAAGGAGTCATAGTTGATAAAAAGCCCAAGGACGGCGATTACGAGGGGTACGAATCCTAGGTCTGTGATTGGTAGGCGAGGCCGAAAATGACCTAGATAGCTCCGAGTGGGCTGCTAAGAATTGTCAATGGGGTGAAAATCAAAATTAAAAGTGAACTAGCGTAGGCAAAGAAAATAAAGTACAATCATTCACTCTGATCTGTTTAAACCCCATCAAAATTCATATGAACAAAAAGTTTCTATTGGCTGGGAGAAAAGATTGCTTCCAAAAGAGGAACTTGAAAGGAGTGGGCCAAAATAGGGTTTGGCCAATCATGAGATCTATAAATCTCTTATGCATCCGCTTCAGGAAGTTGAGTGGAGTGGAGCGATCTGCCTCAAGTCTGCCCGAGGCGATCTTCTTCAAATCGTGTAGATATATAAGTACCAGAAAATCCTTGCAGGTAACAGCTAGGTTTAAAAAGTATCACGTTCTTCTGCCTCATTTTCAAACTGCAAGCTGAGATAGAATGGCCCCTACTGGAAATTATCATCCCTCAACGCAGGCTCTGCACGCTGATGACCATTTGAGCCTGGTGGCAGATGTGGCACCTCCCATTCACTTGTCTACGACTTTCAGGTTCCCTAGAAAGCCCGAGGATCTAGTGCCCTCTGTGGACCCTGTTGTTCGTCTTTCACCCTTATATGCATTGCGAAACGCTAGTAACATTTAGTATAGGACGAGTTCGACGGAACAAACTATATATACTCCAGGGAATTTGCCCCGAATGCGACCCGGTTTGAGGCAGTTCTTTCTTCCTTAATCGGGGGCCACGCAGTGAGCTACTCAACAGGTTTAGCTGCCCTCCATGCTGCATTGACGCTCTTGAATCCGCGCCGAATCTCCGTTGGAGAAGGTTATCATGGCAGTCATGAAGTCATCGCTGTCATCTCTCGACTATCAGGACTACAGAAATTTAGTCTTGACTGTCCGGCTGAAAGCTTAGAAAATGGGGATGTTATCTTGTTGGAAACGCCCGTAAACCCCCTGGGGGTTGCCTTCAACATTGAGGAATATGCCAAGAAAGCCCATGCGAGGGGTGCATATCTCATCGTGGACAGCACATTTGCCCCTCCGGGTCTGCAAGACCCATTCTTGTGGGGGGCAGACATTGTCATGCATTCGGGGTCCAAATACTTTGGAGGCCATAGTGACCTCTTATGTGGTGTCCTCGCGACCAAACGCAAGGACTGGCAAAAACAGCTCTTGGAGGATCGAATGGCACTTGGCAATATTATGGGCAACATGGAGAGTTGGCTAGGTCTTCGGAGTTTGCGCACGTTGGAAGTTCGCGTACAACGTGCAAGCCAAAGTTCTGGAAAACTGATTGCTTGGCTCCATGATGCGATGACCAAACCAGAACCGGCTACGGGGAGCGACGAGCGTATCGTACAGTCGGTTCTTCAGAAAATATTTCACGCAAGTCTTCAAGACGAGCCGTGGCTACGAAAACAGATGCCGGGTGGCTTTGGACCCGTGTTTTCTATAATATTGAAAAGTGAGGACTTTGCCAAAGTATTGCCAAGCAAACTAGCATTATTCCAGCATGCAACTAGCCTTGGAGGTGTTGAATCTTTGATTGAGTGGCGTGCCTTGTCAGACTTGAGAGTTGATAAAAAGCTGCTCAGGATTAGCGTCGGGTTGGAAAATTGGGAAGATTTGAAGAACGATCTCCTGCAGGCTTTCAAATCACTTGTGAAGGAACAGTGAGCCAGGAGAGTTTTTGGTATTTTAGAATGGTATACTCTGTACACTGCGTGTAATACTTTTTGAGGATATACTGAAAAGGGAAAATTATCTTCCAAAAGAGTTGCAGTAGTCCAGTGGCCATTGATTTGTTAAAGGTAAGAGGAATTTCGTGGAGGCGAGTTCCAGACAGGCCTGCATAGGAAGTGTTACTAGATATAAGGATCATCTTTGTCTATTTTTTTTTAATTTGTACTTACAGGTTTGCACTATGCCTTTCATTGCTGTGATTAGTTTAGTTATCAAGCATATTTTGCTTCTTGAAGCACTCTTAGACTCATTCATGTAGGAGCCAAACAATAGGAGGGAAACATGGGTCTGGGATTGCTTCCAAATTGCGTCCTTTGGGGGTATATCGCCTCAGTTAATGCAAATCATAGTTTGCAACTAAAATGTGACCAGTCAGCTCCTATAAAATCTGACTCCGTCGTCATGCATTGAACCCACAAGAAGACTTTTCCCTTTACTGAGGCTGGTGCATCGTGAGGTGTGGTCACTTGACGAATGAGGAGGTTGGGATTGGCCGCAGAATTGAGACCGCCTTCCCAATAGAGTCCAATGACTCTATAGCCTCTCAAAATAGACTAGCGGTTAGGCAAAGGATCATTCCTGGTGACTAACCTAATGTTGGCTGGTGAGCCTATGAAGTTAAGCGCTAATTAAAATTGTGGTGCGCGTGATAGAGCAACGGTGCAGGGCCTTCGGATTCTCAGAGGAGTGTCTAAGGACGCGGGAGGCAACGCCGAGAGCCCTGTTGTCCTTAGGTTAATTTCAGCACGGAGTAAGTCGAGCCGAGGAAAGTGACTCCTCTCCTTCTATCTTCAAGTTTCAGATTCGGAGGCCTCTTTTCCCCCCCGCTCTTCTAAAGCTCACAGAGTCCCTCTGACGATGAATGAATGTTATTACTGGGTAATTTCACCGATTCGAGCCTGAACCCCAAATCTCCACTTCCGAAAAGCTGGGGTAGCCCGCTCAAGCCTCAGACACAAATTGCGCCATCGACACTCCGTCAGCTCGCGAGCACGCCATCATGGACTCCTCTGATTTGGCTGTGCGACACATCAGTGCTTCACCTCCCACGCACCGATCTTCATCTCTTCATTTGTCCCCTTCGAATACACCCCATCAGGCGACCGTAGCGCCGCCGCAGATCCTCGTGCGACCCGTCAATGAACACACACCCATCGTGAATGGCTCCCAGAGACAGCGGCACTACAACTCCACGGAGAGCCTGAAATCTCAGGATGCAGGTCCAAGATATAACGGGAATGGTATTGCGAAGACCAGGACGCAGGGCTCTAAAGTTCCAAGCCACCATGATTCAGAGACTCGCGCCTCCTGGTATGCTCGGATCGCAGATAGATATGGTAGTTTAGAGCTGGAGAATAAGGGAAGCGTGGCTCGGGATCATCTGGCTTTAGGTGCGTCACCCCCTTCTTTTGTGGCCCCCAGATTTACGGTAATATTGACAGGTCGTAGAACGGACGTTTCTTGCGTGGCTTAGAACATCGCTGGCGTTTGCATCCATTGGAATTGCAGTGACCCAGCTTTTTCGCCTAAGTAGTACTTCTACCGAAAGCGCCGGCGGTGTTAGTATTTCCTCGCCATTCCTACCCTCTCCATATGCCGACTCTCCAATCCTAAATTCGAGAAACGCATCTGGGGGTCTTCATACTACGTCTGCATCTGAACGTCTCCGGGCTCTTGGTAAACCGTTAGGAACTACATTCATTGGCGTTGCCATCCTTATTCTCCTAATGGGATTCCATCGATACTTTGAGAGCCAGTACTGGATCATCAGGGGAAAATTCCCTGCTAGTCGGGGAAGTATAGCCCTAATTTCATTTTTAGCAGGCGCATTAATTGTGGCTGCTCTGGCTGTTATCATCGCAACTTCTTCTGCAGCGATTGAAGGCTAGGTTTTAGACTCCTCGCCCAACTTGATGACCAAGAGAGAAAATCGTGGGTAGATATGCAATTATCCATTTTCTCCTTTCCATTTTCTGTTCATTGTTTTTGCTTTTTTGCAAGCGCTTGTACCATTAAAAGGTTGTCACTTTATTCCACTATCTGCACAGGGAGCTCATGATTAGAGAAGAGAAGAGGTCCAGTAGGGACCTGATGTATTTAGGTAGCCGGACTCCGTAAGTACATAGAGAATATTCCTCCACCTGACCTTCAAATGTCGCATCTCAAGGTATCAATTTGGTAGGCAGTTAGGCAGCGTATACTCTTGTCAACTCCCCTGTCACCCATATCAATTCATGTGTCATATGACCCATAAAGCGGAATCTTGCTGGCATTCCCCAGATCGTCCAAACCTCGAACGACTTATCGAGTCTTCTTCCTCATTTTACTTTTTATTAACCCTGCTGTGCTCCGTATAGCTCTATTATTGAGTGCAATAAAACTATAGCGTCCTGCTGGAGCAAGATCACATGCAAGACCTCCTTTAATCTGTAATTACCCTTGGCTTATGGTGCTGTGTATGCCCTTCACGCCCCTTCATTGGAAACCACATGACACCAACAGGATGTGACCTCACCTGCATTTCTTAGAAAATTCTATCCAGACCCATGCGCCCGTGCTATATGAACAACAAGAGCGAGCGACTATTAGACCTTTGATATAACAAGTCTATTATACTCTGCCTAAATAGGCTATACCTTCTAGAGCACAAGATCAGTTGTAGTAGAGGAGCTCAGTCAGCGCTGGTGGTTGGTACATGTACATGTCTTATGGCAAGATGTCTAAGTAACTCCATTTGCCCTTTATTAGCATGTGGATTTTGGTTCTAGGATCCTTCTGAGTAAGAGTGCTTTTTCACCTAGTGACTCCAGCGATAAATTTAGTATGGAACGCCTCTGAATTGGTAAATGAGATTAGTATTATGTGCTCTGTTGTGGAGAAGGGTGATTTGGGTATAGATGCAAGTCAGAAACTTATAAAACTGGAGTCACGATGAGCCGGTTTGTGGGGATGTCTTCCTAAAACAGGCTTGGATGTTTCGCTCTCCTGAATATAAATCTGGGGGTTGGATGTGATATTTCTCGTTGTAGGTAGCATTTGAGACTTCACCGCGATGCAGATGTCATATTTACTCTCATTTTTCTGTTTTGTGAGGTCGTGGGTATGTAATGGTGCCTCAGATGTTGAGATTCAAGACTACTAGTCATATAGTTTACCTGGAGCGGGATTTGCTCTCTGGGAGTATCAGACCCTTGGCAGACATTATTCCACACTTTTGAACTACATTGGAAATAGTGTCTAGGGCTAATAGGATCTCGGTTAAAGGCCCTAGTGGTACGATCTTCTTCCACTAATGACGTGGTCAATTGGAATGAGAGTAATTTAAGGCTACAGAATGTGGTTGAATTGGAAGGCGACGGGGTAGGCTTGCATGGGCGCTTCCACGTCAAGTTAGAAATGAGTTGGCAGGTTCCGAGCTGGAGCCGTTTCCTCAGGGCGCGAAATGACAGGCATAGAAGCGTTACCACAGCACTTATGCAGGACACTAAAATGGCATCGTGCTGCGACGTTGAAATCAGGCCTCACTAGCGCTGGTTTCTAGAAGTGCCGATTTCAATTATATCTAGTTTACCAGCTTTGGCACTGCAAGCCTCCTTGCTGTCTCGCGCGTTGCCGACCTGTCGGACAGCATTGACGTTATGGCCTCTGTACCTTGAGATGGTATTCCTCGGATTCCTACGGTGGTACTGCATGAACAACTCATTGTAGAACTCTCTAACCTGTCTTTTCTACGTCTAGTGAAGCTTAATCGGTTACATTTTGCTGTAAACATTATTACTGGAAGAGGCACTGGGTATTGTTCTCTTCTCATGGACAAGTCATAAATACGCCGCCCTGTGAGACACTACCTGGTAGTTTCGAGCCACGCTGGGCTGAAACTTTGTTGGATGTAGATGATGATGCGTCCCCAGATTTGATTCGTAGAGGGGATCTGGCATTTGCCCACTTATTATTTGATCGAACGGTCGGGACCAAGGCTGGGTTCGAGAACGCATCGAATTTGCCAATCCAGAGCCGTCAGGTGTCCAAATGTTTTAAGGCTGAAAAGCCAGTTATGGTGAGGGGTATTTCGCTTGATAAGAATGCCGACTGTAGGGCATTGCTCAGGTTTGATACGAGAGATATTAAAGGCTACATACATGTTCGTAAACTACTACTAGTAGTAGTACCTTTGGGAGAAAATGGTAGGTTCCCTATCTAGGTAAATTACAGCTAGGCATTTTACTTTTCAAAGTTCTATATCCGGGTTTAAGTTTCATCCGAAGAATAGGTTCTTTGTTGCAGTACCATGGAAAGTCAGTGAGCCAGACATCACGATCGATCGGATATAGTCGCCGCAGGGCAAGGGTTTTCCCAGGCTGGATTTAAGTGGAGCATGACGGATTTCCAAAGTGGTTCGTTCCATGGACTGACTGAGCTTTTGAAAGATTCCCGCGACGAACCATGGGTCAGCAAGCGAACGGCGAGGCTGCAACAGGCAACGGGCTTGGGAAAAGCAAGGCATGTTAGAGGGAGGGAGAAGATATGACCCGTAAATAATACGATAGGTCGTCTTCAAGCATGGGATAATTTGATAGGATATGGTATTGAGAAGCAGGAATCCTCTCTGCTGACACTCCCTCACGATCTCAGAGACGAAGACCCTTGCAGTGAATTTGACTATTGATGAGCCCTATATTATTGTACCGAAAGGAACAAGGAGGATTTGCGGCTGAGCGCTGATCCCAAATATAAGAAAGGTTCGGGTGTTCTTAAATCATTAGGATTATACTCGGAGTACTTTATTTTTGTTGTGAGATTCATCGTTCATATGGAACTCCGTCGGACCGAACTACGGATGTTCGGGGTTGTACTCTTGGACCACCACAACACCTCAAAAATAAGCCGAGGGAAACGAAGAATAGTCCTTGGTTTTGGCTTGAATTGGGGTTTGGTTTTTAACTTCCGGCCGAAAGGGCTCACAAGAGGAATCCTGGGGTCTTCAGCTCTACAATCTGCTCTAGATACCTGAAAAAAAGAATATGTACATTTTGTATCCTCATTCCTTCTCCACGTATCGTCATGTCTCCCAGAACCAATTGAAGCCAAGATGGTACTCTTCGGATAATACCTAATCACAGCGGTACTATTACTGTTTTTTCTCCTGTTATCTGTGTCGTTTCTGCTGGAATAGGCATTGTAATTCAAATTAGGCAAACGGGTTCTCGAGGTCCTTTTGGTTGTTCCGATGTTGGCACTGATATGTTCCAAAGTTTGACCAGGATTGGATATCGCGCCTACTCCGATAATAATAATAGCAAAATACTGACAGGCATCGGTATGAGTACCTTTTCACATCGCATGTGCTACTACGACTAACTAGTTCCCAAGTCTAGGATAAGCTTTAGGATCCTGATAGACAGATGTGGTTTGCCTGATACGCACATGGCGAAGCTGAATTCAGCCCCGGAGGCTGGAATAATCCTTCGGTAATCAACAAGAACTCCCTCCCGGAAGTGAAAGCCCAATGTTCCGAAAGAATGACATAACGGAGAAAAAAAACTAAATGCTCAAGTTGGAGAAGAAGGTGTCAAATAAATTAAATTAATACATGCTTTCTCTCTGATTTCTGTCAAGGATGCAATGAACCATCCTTAAAAGAGAGCAAGCAAAAGCCATGATCGACCACAACCGTGGATGAACGGAGGTCGTCCGGGGGGCTGGCATTATCTGGCATTATCCTAGGCTGGAGGGTAATCATAATAATAATAACATTGAAACAAGACACATGGATATGTCCTGCATCAAGGAGGGGTGTTGGATAACAGCCTCCCAGCAGCCAACTAGAGTACAGACACAGTTCACGATTAGTAGGGGTTCTACCTAGGTAACTTCTGCCCGTGATAGAGCTGGCACCCTTAGTCCGGAGGAACCCCCAGGAAGTTCCTGCCAGGAACTTGTTTGTACTACTCGAGGTCATTAGAGCAATAGGCCTAAATTTGAAAAGAACAGAGAATGTGCTCACTCAGGAGTCAGGACAGGAGGGAATAATGGAAGGGTTCACTTCACCAAACCACCTAAAACAATACCCACGTGGAGAGGTTGCACAGAAGGAATTATTTTCTTCAACAAAAAGAATGGACAATAATGTGATACAATTGAATCACTACTTGAACTCAAAAATAGCAGTCAAGAATGGAGACTTGGGCAGATCCCCACAAGGGGTGGGCAATTCAATATTGAATTTATATTATTTGTTATTTTATTACTTATTATTAGTATTTAATAATGAATACGGTAGTAGCATTTAATTATTCTGAGTGAGAACATCCTAATTCGGACTGTTTCATCCGCCCCTGGTAAAGACGTGTCAACCTTTACAGGGATTGCCTGCTGGCTGAATGGCCACACTCGGTACTGCTGACAAGGAGTTGACCACGCTAATTAAACTACATCCGGATCCAGCTTAGCCTCCTGCAACTAGCGGTGGCGCCCGGCCAGCTCCACCGAGACAAGCGAGATTTCGACTCCACTAGCCTGTCCTTTGATTGGCAGATGACTCAGGTACGGATATTTTAGTCTGCTGATGCCTGCCTATTTTCTCCGGAACAGCCCAAAAACAATACCAATTATCTCAAATAACTGGTATAGCAACAACAAGAATAATCATTAGCATCGTCGAATTGTAGTACAAAAGCAATAAGGAATTTATTATTGCCATTAAGATGATTTTCATTAGTATGTCATTGCAACCTTCAGTTTTGTCGCTAGTACTAGCAGTGGACTTGTAAATCTTAATTAAAACAGAACTATTGGAAAATAAAGATCTAGGTTTGGCTTTTCCTAATTGGGAGTCTTTTCGTATTCTGCCCCCAGAGTTCAAGTTGTTGTGGGCTAGTGGTGGCAACGCAATGTCATGACGTTTTTCAGAGCATTGACATGGAAATAAATACAATAATCACAACCAGTTTAGTTGAGGCCAGACTCAGTCCATTATTCGGTTGGTGGCTTTGGGGCAACTGAGAACTGGAAGAGAGCACCCCCAGGCGAAGGGACGCCCTTCGGTCAGAGGAAAACCAATCGTGAAATGACACCCAAACAACAGCTCTTCATCATTGTCATCCAAGTTCCGCAGGAAATTAGATAGTGGTAGCGTCTCATTTCCCCGTAGTGCCCGTACACAAACTAGTGCTTAGGAGCAGAACTTCAACATGAACTAATTTATTTTAATCAAATAACGATCACTATCAGGTGCTAAATAAGGTAAATAATATCCTATCTGCTGTACGAGCCAGTACGTTACCGTCTTGGATGGTTCGTCTGCCGTTCCTCCCCAACGCTGACTGGCGGGTGAAAGATGGAAATAGCCCTGGTAAAATGGTAATACCCCCGTATTAAACGGTATGAGTGCCGCCCCTCTGTCCTCTCAACCAATCGCCCCCTGCCGCCCTCCTCCTCCACCACCACCAACCAGGCCTCCATGCTGGTGCAACTTAGCCTTTCCTTTCCTCTCCTCCCTTCAACCTCACTTTCTTCCTCTATCTCCTCCTCACCCTTCCTTTCTGTCTCTCCCTCTCCTCGCCTCTTTCTGCGCTTCTTTTCTCTTCGCTCTCTTTACCCACTGTCCCTTCCGACCCTTCCGTTCAACCTCTACCGTTCACATTTGTGGCCCGTCCCCGTGGCCGTCCGCTCCTTAAAATTGTCTCCTTGACTTGAGTGACAAACAGACCTGTCCGTCAATCTCGACACTTCGCCTTAACTTGCATAGCTGTTTGATTTTCGGATTGCAGAACCGGTCGAGGAGATATCGCAAATTTTAACCTCTGTTCTCGTCCATCCTTTTCTCCGACCCCTGACTTTGACTGGGGGTTTCGAACAACTTTTATCACCTTGTGAAGGGTAGAGATTGGGCGCTCATTTTAGGCTGTGTGGACTGGATTGAACTAAAATCAATGGTATTTTTTCGAAGCTGAAGACCTCCAGGCAAACTTGGGCTTTCCATTCGCCGTAGGGAAGTCACATTGGTCTGGAGGTCCTTGTGTCCGGATCACCTTAACCTCGAACGATCATATTCCTACTGCATTGATCTGGTCCTTGCCGGTTGATCGTTTTTGGCTCTTAGATGCAGCCATCTTCCAACCATGACTTCAATTTCTCTGCCTCCACAATCCACTTCAGCATTTTCACATTACTTCGATTCGGCTAGTCTTCCCTCTAACGGCCATAGCCGCCGCAACTTAAGCATGTCTACACCACTTCCCAACCCACCTTTTATCTTCCCGGCACGCGATCCTGAGGCGGAAGACCGTCAAGGCCTAGAAAACCCTACCAGTGGCCGCCAGGCACTGCCCGCTTTTTCCTTTAACCCGGGATCGACCACTTCGTCACAGCCACCAGCACCGACGGTTCCAACAGGCCGAGTGGGCGGACACCGCCGCCAATATAGTGAGTTTGTTGGAAGCGAACGACTTATCACTGTTCCGAATATGGGGCCTACGAGTGATCAGGCTTCATCAATGCCCAACACCAACCTCCCTGGACCTGGACCTGGATTTAGTGCTGGTAATCGGCGTCGACATGCTCATAGACGATCAGCAGCGATTTCTAGCGTGGATCTCACCGCAATCACAAATGCGCTGGATGTGAAACCTTACGCCGAAAGCGCCCCCTGCACTCCAGCGGATCCGAAACATCAGAACAGAGCTGAGGATGAGAGACACCAACAAGTATCGTATACAGCGACTAGCCGATCCCGACATAGTCCACCACCTTCTCCGCAAATCCTGGTTGAAGGACAGGCTCTCTTCCCTGAGGATTTAACAGATGAACCACAACCAACCCCTGATTCTCCCGAGGTGTTTCCAATGGATTCTGAACCCGCTTCGCAAGTTCAACCGGAGACTAAAGGTGAAAGTGAGGATAGTAGTGTTGTGTTTTCAAATGGTGTGATCGCATTTGATAGCCAAAAGCCCAAACCTAGACCCAGAACTGCAGATGCCTCTCTGATGCTTGATCAAAGTGCATTAAATTTCACCAACGACCTCATGCAACGGCCACTTTCTGCAGCAGGCCACACCCGATCTCATAAAAGCTTGTCCTCTGGGATTCTCGATGCAGCATCTAGGAAGAACAGTTATCTAAATGATGATGGGCTTTACCCAGACCCATTTCGACGGTCCTCTGATGAGGAGTCTGATGTCTCTTTTGATGATCACGACTTCTCAGGGTCCCCGTCTTCGGTCTCCAAGAAAAAGTCAAAGGCCAAAAAACGACAGAAAAAAGTACGATCATGGGCTGGTGCTCTATTAACAAGAAACAAAGGCAAAAAGCATCAATCGGAGAGAGGCCTATCCGAGGCGGGTTCTAGTATACCTCCTCCTGTACTCACGAGAACGAACTCAGATCTTGGCTCAGGTTTAGACGTGGATTTCGATGATGACAATATCGTCGTCATTCGAACCCCGACTAATCCTACGGCTCCCGACTGTCGCCAGGCTCCTTCCGAGGCCGAGTCTTGGTCATCTTTGGAAGACTCTTGGAAACCAAGGAGTTTTTACGAGCAAACCGCGTCTAGTGATGCTTTAAGCCCCGTTATTGATTTGGATGCTGCGCTGGGGCCATTCAATACGCCCGACATGCGGTCTGGTCGTGTCCCAGAGAGCGGCTTCTCAGCGGCGACAAGGCGGATGTACAGTGGTGGACGACGCGGTGAATTTGTCGGTCCGGAGATGCGCTATCATAGACGCGCTGAGAGCGCCCCAGAAATGCCTCCATTCGATCGCAGCCTCCTAGGAAATAACAGATTTGCTACAAGTTCGACTTTGGAAAATCCAGACGTCTTCTATGAGGAAGAGGAAGACGCCTTTCTCGCAGCGACCAGTGAATCTGGTAAAGATAGCGAGGAAAACCTACAGGCTCAAACTCCTTCGTCAGATTTGAACGACTTGGATAACCAATCGGAAGAGAGCAAGGATAGCTCCAAAACTCTCACTCGACATTCGGTTGTTGAGAAACCTCAAGCTGAACATTCAGGACTTGGAATTCAGCAAACGGAAGTGAATGAAAAAGCGTCACCCAGCGTTGCCTCTTCAAAACGCGAAGAGCCTCAACGCATTCAATCGCAGAACTCGGAGCAGATGCGGAATGTGCCCAATCCATTCACTGGACGACCAAAGACTCCGCTAGAATCGCTGAAGCAGGAGGATTGGCGAAACCGAATCCCAGTCCCTCCCAGCCCCGATATTTCCCCCCGCTTCTTACCCGCTGACCACCGTCCTGTTACATCTCCAACCGAACTCATATCTTCTATTCCTCCGTTTTCTCTCCACGGCGGTTGTTCCCTACCAAATTCCTCTTTCCCTTCGCCAGACTTCACCATCTCATCTGAACCACCTCGGTCAATCACAACATCATCAACAACCGATCGTAATTTCTCGAATTTCTCGAACCCGTCGTATAATCCATCGATGGAGTTTCCCCATGCGTCCGTCGAAGATGTTCCGTCGCTAACAAGTAGTGCATCAACAATGACAAATGCACTCAACCGAATGTCTGCCACGTTTTTTGCGCGCCCTCGTCTGTCAACTGATCGATCAGCTTCTTTCTCTGCTGCTGTTAACCGTCGCTCCAGCCAGCCCGGTGGCTCGAAGAGGTCTAGCCTCGCCAGTCTTTCCAAGCTTGTTGTTGGTGCTCACACCGAAAGGAGTAAGCTGAGTTACGAGGAGAAGCCTCCGGGGGACGAAGCTGAGAAGGCCAAGAAGAAGGGTCGTCGAATCAGTCGCCTCATGCACTTCTGGAGAACGAAAGAAAAGGAGAAGTCAAATGAACCCACTTCTGAACGATAGTTGCAGTCATGATCAAACGCTGCTCCGGAAACGCCTTTCGACCCTTGTACATAGTATCCTGGTTATGATTCGTTTGAATCGGTCTTTGCAAGACCTACTTCGATTCTTTTTTAAACTTTTTTTGATTTTTTTTTTCAACTGGTTCACTTCTACTGTTGGGATACCTGACGAATCTCTTTTGATATGTGATTACAAGCGTAAGAGTACGATGCTCTATTTCATTTTCTTGTCTCTCATTATAGCCGGTTGCTACACGTGGGCACATCGTTCTTACAACTATTGCTTTATCGATCGTTTTTCAGCCTTTTAATTTTCTTACAATCCTTTTTGTTGAACTTTCTGGTCATCTCACACATCTTGCCTTCATCCTACTCTCTTTGATGAGATATTTTGAGCCGACTATCCTCCTCGGCTACTTTACCTGGGGCCATTTTCCCCCGAGTTTCTGGAGGCACCTGTCAGATAATGTGAAGGCTTTCCGAGGCCATGAATTATTTACCAAGAGAATAAAATCTACACTCTGCGTCACCACTGCGAAGACCAAAGTGTATTTCGTGGCTTTTAACATTCTGTTGTACCTGGCTTTCTTCTCGTAGCATCTGATGAAGCGATGTATGAATCGTAAGTGGTCAGGAGTTATTTAACAGTGATGGATCGAACTAGAAAAAGGTCAGGGATATTTGAATGGGTTGGGACAGCCTAATCCTCCGTTGTTTGCCCTCAAACTGTTCAACAGGAAGAGGCATGGAGTACAAGCACTGCTAACCACACGTATGATGATTTGAAGCCACGTCCATAGCCTCCTTCCAATAACCCCAAACCGGTCTAAAAGTTCAAGAAAAAAAGAAATAAGGTCGACTGCACCTTCAAAATGCGGAAAGGAGAAAAAAAAGCAAAAAAATCGACGGCTATGTCGACAGGATAATTCCAAAGATTGAAGAGTAGGGTCTTTTGCGTGGCCCACGGCCATCTCTGGTAAAAGGCAAGAAATGGATTCTGAGCTAGGCCCACACACCCATAATCGAAGTATTTCTGGAAGTATTATTTATACCTTTGGAAAAGCACGGGTTCGAATCTCAACCTCTACGTGAATCTTTCTTTTCCCACACCACAATTTTTGCCTCCAATTCTTTACGAGATAATTTAGCAATGGTCTTACATATATCTCCTCCTACAGTATTATATTAAATTCAAAAAAATTCTTAGCTCTATTCTTTTTCTTCGATCTGCTACCATCCCTCAGCTTATCTTCTCTTTACATATCGGTGCTTGACTGCCTGCCCGAACACAACGACAACGGAATAATAATTAAAAAGAACAAGCATTCCGTTCAAACCAGATGCATCTGAACCTGAGCTGGAAGTTTAAGTGATTTAGAGGATCATAGGTCAAAATGGGGCCACCTCGCCCGAATACCTCGAAGAAGGCCCCTTCCAAAAGCGATAGCAAAAAGGACAAAAAGAATGCTTCGCCTCGCTGCAAGCCACAGGGCCAACCGCAACAGCAAAATCAATCAGAATCTGACGAGAATCAGATTGACATCTCCAGTTCTATTCCACTAACTCTTCAGCAACTAGTGCTGAATGTTTTCAAATTTGCTTTGCTTGTGAGCCGACATGTCTCAAAGAAGACCAAGAGTGGCTCCGGTATCATAACCCCGCTACATGGGACTGGAGATATCGGTGAAGAGGATTCCAACCCGTCTGACTCAGGAGAACCAGTTACCGAAGAAGAGGAGCTGGATATCAAAAGCCTTATTCAAACCATAAAGTCACATCTGTACAACCGGGACTTCGACTCTGCTTTTACGGATGCGAACGAGGAACTGCTCCGGGCTTATGCTCTACGGTGGAGCGCAGCGCGCGCATTGGGCTATGCGGGTGTTTTCAAATCGCTGTTGAAGGTGCTAATAAAGGAATGCCCCTGTTCTGATACGGGGTCTAAACATGTCGTGTGCATTGGGGGTGGAGCGGGAGCAGAGATCGTTGCTCTTGCGGCTGCTTGGAGGGACTTAATCGATGAAGCTGAGAGCAGTGGAAAGCCATCTGAAGACGAAACGAAGCTGCCGGAGGCTCTTGAAGCAGTGTCCATAGATGAAAAGGGGATTGATGTTCCCTCCCCTACACCAGGCCTCTCCATCACAGCCGTCGATATTGCCGACTGGTCCTCAGTCGTAGATCGATTATCATCTGCCATCCAATCCCCCTCTGTTCCAGCTTCTAAATCGCACCCAGCCCCATTATACCCGGGAGGGGGCGGCATTCATGATACAAACCAGAGCAACAATGCTACTAGATTCGCGGTTGACTTCAAACATTTAGATGTCCTCTCAGCGCCAGAGGATAACCTCCGTGAATTATTTCAAGTTAATACGGTTTCGGGTGCCTCTACTGTCATGGTTACGCTTATGTTCACATTAAACGAACTTTTCTCGACCTCCATGGCTAAAGCGACTGCTTTCCTACTCCACGCTACGGATTTCCTTCGACCAGGCACGTTCCTTCTTGTGGTTGATAGCCCTGGGAGCTACTCGACGTTGAAGTTGGGGAAGAGCGCGAAAGCTCCGGAGGGGTCAGGAAAATCTACGCAGGGGAGACAATACCCCATGAAATTCCTTCTTGATCATACACTCTTGTCGATAGCGAAGGGTAAATGGGAGCGGATATATTCCCAGGACTCGCGTTGGTGGAGGAGAGATGCAACTAGGTTACGATATGACGTGGGTGAAGGAGCAGGCTTGGAGGATATGCGATTCCAGGTTCATGTCTATCGCAGGTTAGGTTGATTAGCTATTGGATGAATAGATTAAACATATATGATATGGTATGGTTGTATGGTAAAATTGAAAAACGGTGAGTTGCCATCTTGTCATGTAATTTTGTTGAATTTGTTTTGAGAGAGGGGAATAGGTCTGTTGTTGCTACAGAGGATAGAGGGGAAAAAAGATATAAATGCTCAAGGAGCAGGGACAACCCGACAACGTCAATTCGCCATGGAGATCATGCACGCCCAAGGTCCAACCAAATTAAAGTGAGACAGGAAACAAGAGAAAAAGAAAAAGCAGCTAGTAAAATACACATCCATTTAATTTGTCGACCCAAACCTGATTAACTTCTCAGTCCAAGCAAGAGGCTGGTGCTCTTTCCACCATCCTTGCTATCACCTCCCGGCAGGTATGTAACATTCGGGTTACTCGCGAGGGTGTGCGCAATCTCCTTGCTGGCTTCAATGCGACGGATCTCAATGAGACCGTTTCCGGCCTTGGCGACAGCCTTGCTGATGATATCGGCACTCTCGGCTTCACCCTCGGCGCGGATGACGTTGGCCTGGCGCTCCTGCTCTGCCCTCTCGACGATGAAACGGGCTCGTTCGGCGTCCTGCTGTGCGATCTGCTTCTGCTCGACGGCGCGTGTGAACTCCTTTCCGAAGGTCATGTGGGTGATGGAGACATCTTCCAGGGCGATGTTGAATTGGGCGGCTCGCTTCATGAGGTCTGTGCGGATGCGGTTCGAGACGGCCTCGCGCTGGGTGATGAGTTCGGCGGCGTCGAACTGGGCGACGATGGCTTTGAGGACTTCGTTTCCGATGGATGGGAGGACACGCTCATCGTAATCGGTACCGTAGGTCTAAAGCACGGGAAGCAATGCGGGTGAGAAAAGACGAAGAAGGATGAGATATAGAGAAGATTTAGAGAAAGGACATACCTGGTAGATGGCCGGCAGCTTCGGCACCTCAGGACGGTGCAAGACTCGCAGGGTTAAGCTGACCATCTGCAAATCCTTACTACCAGTAGTGGTGGAGATATTGCGAGGCTTGGTGCGGACATCGTAGATGATAGCCTTCTGCAGCCATGGGATGAGGAAATGTGTGCCTTCGTTGACGACCTTCTCCTGTACACCGGAGACACGGTCGAAGATGACGGCGCGGGTACCGCCGCGGACATCGTAGAGGGAGGCGTTGACGATCATGGCACCCGTGGCGACGGGAATGGCCAGGCGGTAGATGTTTTGAAGAATGTTGGCCGCCATTATGAAGGAGCTTTGGTGGGGTGTTCGGTGGTTGAAGATGAGGAGGCTTTTGCACACTGATATCTGTGATGATGTCGGGCTTTTCGCTGCTGTCCCAAAACGGTCTAGTTCCTTGACTTCCAACTTCGCCGTTTTGGCCCGAGGGTGAACGTCGACTCGTCTCTCTCTCCATCCTGCCTCGCCTTTGCACTCCCACGTTCGTGTTTATAACCGATTCACTCTCTTCCATACTATCACAATGGGTGGCTCTTTGGATCCTAAGAATGGCGTGTGAGTTTTCTCCCTTTTGTTCCGGTGTTCTTGGGGGTGACGCTCTGGCGACTCCCCGGGCCGGCACCTGATGGCTTTGTCCCTACAAATCATTACACAGTCCTCTCTGTTTGACTGGACTTATTTGTGGGGTAATCTATAGTTGCAATGTCCTAGCAATTGCTAACTCAAGAATCAATACAGTTTCATGGGTAACTGGGGTGAATTGGGTAGGTCCTATCCACCTTGACTCGGTTAAACACTTTGCGAACGACGAAAACTGGAGAATATGGTTTCCAATTGCAGTCAACTTGCTTTGGACATTGAACGCACCTGATCCAGCTACAATATTCAGATCACTTCCTGCATAATGAATGGAGCGCCATTCTACCCAAATTCATACTGATCCGCTCAACCCGATATAGGCTGCCCTACCCCCCAGCGCGTGACAACCTACTCTCTGTCTCCCAACCGTCAGCGTCCCCTTGCCGGTGCCTTCAACGCTGCCATCTTCAACACCTTCCGCCGGTGCCGTCACCAGATCCTCTACGTCGTCCCCCCCTTCATTGTCGCTTACGCTGCTATGGACTGGGCTATTGAGCGGTACGCATTTCTCACAACTTTCTGTGTCATCTGAGTGGACCACATACTCTCTGGCAACCCTTTTTCTGAGCGGCATGGCTGACATTCTTCTGCTTTTAGCAACCACTACCTGAATTCCAAGCCCGGCCGCCTTGCCGAGGGTGGTGAGCACTAAATGTATCGTTCTGAGTAGGAGGTCCAGAAAACGGGTGGGTGCATGCGTGTCTGTAGGAGGTACACAGAGCAAGGCAGATGGCTTTTTGTGATTGCACTGTACAGTAACTAGAAGCAATCGAATGTATTGCAATTTTCATTTGTCTTGAAATATGGCTTTGACCGGATTGTATCTGACAGTAAAACCCGACGACTCCTAGGAATTTTCACTCAATGGCTTCTTTGACCCTTTATTACTGTCTCTTACTCCCACCGATCTTTCTCTATGCTCCCTTATTATTACTTTTTATCCCCACACAGGGAGTGGTAGTTTGAAAGCCTGTGGGTAGTTGAGGCGGAAGTCCTTCCGCTTTGGGACAGGATAGAATTGGGGGTGATGACCAGCGTCTGCCAATGACAAACCCACGAAGAGCAAAAAGATGGGATGTTACAGATGATTTTTTGACTAGAGACGACTTATAACATAATATTATCCTATGGAACCTGGTATTTCAGCATTTATATACCCTCATTGGGCAATGGAATCCTCAGCTCCAACAGAAGAAAAGAAAAAATTCGCGAAACGATACCAGGTGGTAACCGCCATTACCCAATCGTACGACCGATAAAATACACATCCAGGAATTCCAGTCCATTTTCTTTTTTTTTTCTTGTCCCCTCCCCCCACTCCGAATGCGCTCATCTCTTTTCTCCTTCTCTCGTTTCTCTCCCTTCTCTTCTTCTTCATCTGCCTTTCTACTCTCGCTTCGCATCCCTTCTTTGCGTCCGGCTGCTCTTCTTTACCGTACTGCTCTTCTCCGTCCTTTCCACTCCACCACTATGAGCGAGATCACTCACCCCACCATCAAGGGTATGTAACTTTCCTTATCCATCACTACCCAATCCTACCCCGCCCTCGAGTCGATCAATGTGCATAGATACCTTCAATTGATCAATGTTTGGCATATACTTCCACCATTTTCTCCTCGTCCTTGTTATCCTCTGCCCTTAAATATAGCTCTAGTATAGCTAAATAACCCCTCTTATCTTCTAGATGGCTGGTTCTCCGAGCAGTCCAACATGTGGCCTGGCCAGGCCATGAACCTCAAGGTCAACCAGATCCTTCACCACGAGAAGTCCAAGTTCCAGGACGTTCTTGTGTTCGAGAGCAGCGACTATGGCACCGTCCTTGTTCTTGACAACGTCATCCAATGCACTGAGCGTGATGAGTTCTCGTATGAGCTTCCCTTCCCCCCCTTTTACGTTTACGAACTTCATAGTCAATGGATGTTCGCAGAAGCTAATTCGACTTTTATAACAGCTACCAGGAGATGATTACCCACCTTGCTATGAACTCTCACCCCAACCCCAAGAAGGTCCTCGTCATCGGCGGTGGAGACGGTGGTGTCCTCCGCGAGGTCGTCAAGCACGAAACCGTTGAGGAAGCTATCCTTTGCGACATCGATGAGGTAGATTATGTCCTGCCACCTCTTTTTCCCAAGCTCTAGTGACTGAACAACACTTTTATAGGCTGTCATCCGTGTCTCCAAGAAGTACCTTCCCGGAATGAGCGTCGGCTTCCAGCACCCCAAGGTCAAGACCCACATCGGCGATGGATTCAAGTTCCTTGAGGAATACAAGAACGAGTTCGACGTTATCATCACTGATAGCTCCGATCCCGAAGGCCCCGCCGAGAGTCTTTTCCAGAAGCCCTACTTTGAGCTCCTCCACGGTGCGCTCCGTGAAGGAGGCGTCATCACCACCCAAGGTTGTTCGTCGCCTTTCCTTTTGCCCTTCCTACACTATTTCTCATGTCTCCTTGATCATGTTCTTCCCCTGATCGATCACATATGCCCTCATTGAGCCCCAATCCCCCACCTTCTTATCGACTTCCCCCCTTTCCCACGCTTCCCATCACCTCTCCATGTCACCATTCTCATTCTCATTTTTTTTTCTCTATTTTTACTTTCTTGAGAACATTGCGGAACTAACAGTGGTACGCCCCAAACCACCCGTGTCACCGGGATCGGTTTGGGCTCGTTTTTCTCTCTTTAGCTGAAAACCAATGGCTTCACCTTCCCCTCATTGTTGACCTCAAGAAGGCCTGCAAGGAGGTCTTCCCCGTCGCCGAATACGCCTACACCACCATCCCCACCTACCCCTCCGGCCAGATTGGTTTCATGGTTTGCTGCAAGGACGCCAACCGCAACCTCCGCGAGCCTGTCCGCAGCTGGTCCCGCGAGGAAGAGCTCCGTCTCTGCCGCTACTACAACGCTGACATCCACCGTGCCAGCTTCGTTCTCCCCAACTTTGCCCGCAAGGCTCTGGACGCTTAGATTAATTACTAAAATTTTACAATGTTTTCCTGCTTCTTATTCTTCTTCCTTTTATGACCTTATTTTTGTCTTTACCTTTAGCTTTGATCTTTTGAGGGGCCCGCATTCGTGTGGCTGATAATTGATTGACGATGAATCTGACGATGATGAATACAACAACGGGGTGAGGGGTTTTTTTTTTTGCTACCTACACCTTTTGCTTAACGAAGAACAAATGCCTTTTGCTTGTTTGTTGAAAGGAAGAGTGTGGCCTGTGATATACATATAAAAGTAAGAAGGTACTGGGATGATACCACAAATCATTTATTTCCAATGATATTTTGATCTACTGTCCTTAAAAACCCCAGCAACATAGTACATATCTTGCCCCCCCTTCCCCTTCAGCTGGTGCTTGCGAAGAATTCTAGAATTGAACAGATAAAACGGTGGTATTCCTTTTCAAACTCATCCTTCTAATTCTACCAGATATGACCAAACAACCCAAGGGAAGAACTGAACTGGTGAAGAATTTTTTTCTCTCTCAAAACGAAATTCGTCGGACCATTAAAAACTGAGGAATATTTATTTCCTTTTTAAAAAAGAAAATCTCGAACTCCGCTGGAGTCGACCCTCATTCCATAAACCCATGTAACCCATAAATAAAACAAAACATATGACAAACGGAAATATGGGGGAGAAAATCACAACGCTAATACGAGACGTCTAGAGAATCTGCTGGAAAGCACGGTTGATGGGCGAGCGCACGGGGAAGCCCTTGTAGAAATCGATGGTGGCCAGAGCACGCTTGCTAATGCCCTCAGGGGTGATTTCGAATTTCTGGAGTGGGAAAAAAAATATTAGTACTTGCAATTGAAAGCATGGGGAGGGGTAAAAGGGAAAAACATACCTCGTAGACCTGCTTGTAAGGGCCGGAGGCACCGAAGCGGTTGAGACCGAACTGTTCGTGAGAGTAGCGCTCCCAGCCCATGGTGGAGCAGGCCTCAACGGACAGAATAGGGATGTTGTCGGGAAGGACCTGGAGCCTGTACTCCTTGGGCTGAGCATCGAAGACTTCGAAGCAAGGAATGGAGACGACACGGGCAACGACACCGTGGTTCTTCTGGAGGTAGTTCGCAGCTTCAATACAGATGCTGACCTCGGAACCGGTGGAGATGAGGGTAACAGCGGCGTTAGGAGCATCGACAACAGGGTAAGCACCCTTAATAGCAGACTCAATGGTGGAGAGCTCAAGTTGGGGGAGGTTCTGGCGGGTGAGAGCCATGATGGTGGGGGTGTGCTTGGAGGTCAGGGCAGAGTAGTAAGCAGCGCTAGTCTCGTTGCCATCAGCAGGGCGCCAGACCATGCAGTTGGGCAGAGCACGGAAGTGAGCCAGGGTCTCGATAGGCTGGTGGGTGGGGCCGTCCTCACCCAGACCGATGGAGTCGTGGGTAGCGACGTGGATGACACGGACACGGGAGAGGGCAGACAGACGGACGGCACCAGCAGCATAGGAGACGAAGTTCAGGAAGGTACCACCGGCGGGGATGACAGTGCCGTAGGCGGCGAGACCGTTCATGACAGCACCCATGGCGTGCTCACGGACACCGTAACGGAGGTAGCGACCAGACCAGTCACCAATGCCGTACTCAGGGGGCTGGAAGTCAACAGCGTTCTTCCAGCGGGTGTTGTTGGAGCCAGTCAGATCGGCAGAGCCAGACAGAAGTTCGGGGAGGGTGCCGTAGATCTTCTCGAGGACAGTCTCAGAGAGCTTACGGGAAGCGATAGCAGGATCGGACGGCTTGTAGACGGGGAGGCTCTTCTCCCAGCCTTCGGGGAGCTTGCCGGCAAGACGACGGGTAAGGTCGGCATGCTCAGCAGGGTACTCGGAGGCGTACTTCTGGAGAAGCTGGTTCCACTGCTGCTCGGCGGCGGCACCCTCGGCAGCGTGCTTGTGGTACTGATCGTAGACTTCCTGGGGAACGACGAAGGACTGAGCGGGGTCGAAGCCGAAGCGCTGCTTGACACTTTGGATGTCATCAGCCTTCAAGGGGTTACCGTGAACACCATGGGTACCCTGGAGCTTGGAACCGAAACCAATGGTGGTGGTGAGACGGATCATGGAGGGCTTGTCAGTGACAGCCTTGGCCTCAGCAATGGCAGCCTCGATGCCCGCAAGGTCATTGTCACCGTCCTTGACCCAGACAACGTGCCAGCCGTAGGACTCAAAGCGTTTCGTAACGTCCTCAGTGAAAGCGCACTTGGTGTCACCATCTACCAGAAAATTACATCAGAATATGTGGATCTTATAAAGTAACAACCAAGACGGGTGGGCCAAAGTTCTTACCAATGGAAATGTGGTTGTCATCGTAGACACCAATCAGGTTTCCGAGCTTCAAGTGGCCAGCCATAGAAGCAGCTTCGGAGGCGATACCCTCCATAGCACAACCATCACCGAAGAAGAAGTATGTGTGGTTATCAAAGAGGTTGTATCCGGGCTTGTTGAAGGTGGCACCGGTGTGGGCCTGAGCAATAGCCAGACCAACGGCGTTGGCGAAACCCTGGCCCAGGGGACCGGTGGTGACCTCAATTCCGGGGGTATCGTGAGCCTCAGGGTGACCGGGAGTCTTGCTGTCGAGTTGCTGCGACGTAGGTTTAGTTCAGTTCGGACTCAACGGGAATCAAAATCCGAAGTAGGACTTACACGGAAGTTCTTCAGGTCATCGATGGAGAGGTCATAACCGAAAAGGTGGAGGAGAGCATATTGCAGCATGCAGCCGTGGCCGTTCCTGCAGAACTGTATTAGTGAAAAGCTCCTCAAGACGAAGGATGGAGCCCATACGAGAGAACGAAGCGATCGCGGTTAGCCCAGTCGGGGTTCTTGGGGTTGAAGGTCATAAACTTGTTAAAGAGAACGTGGGAGACGGGGGCCATGCCCATGGGGGCACCAGGGTGACCGGAGTTGGCATTGGCGGTGGCATCAACCTAGAAAATGATTAGAATAATGTCGTAGAAGCTCAATTCGGTGAAGAGAATGCGGAAATCCTCATTTCGTGAGGCAGGTCGAGTCAGGTCATGGGGAAGAGGCTTCCTCGCTCTGGTTCGTTGCCTTCAGAAAGCAAAGCCCCTCGGAGATCCGTGGAGGCTTTGGTTGTTCCGTGGCAGACCAAGCTCAGTTTTGCTCTCGTAACCTCCATGACCTACCTTCCCGACGGACCAAGTGGCAAGATCGGAAGCTAGAAACAAATAGAGGGACGATAGGAATGGGGAAAGGAGAGCATACCGCGAGAAGGCGGATGGTGTTGATGGCCAACTGGTCCAGGTCGGTGAAACCCATACTTGCGGTTGATATCTGTTGGGGTGAAGAAGGAGAAAGGTTTTGATTAGAGAACAGAAGCTTCCCAAGGATTAGAATATGAGAAGGGGGGAGGGCTTACTATTTAAACCGAAGATTCAAACCTGCCTTGTCTAGATCAAGAAGATGATTGATCAATCAATCAAGAACAGGAGGGTCAGGTGGAGATGGAAGAAGGAAAGAGAGGGGATGGAGAGGAAATAATAATAATCATCAAATAATCAAAGAAGATTTTTGGGGGGGGAGGGGAGGGGTCGACTTGGGAGAGGTAAAACTACTATGGGTGGGGAAACCAATGATGTCTTCGGTGGGTCGCCTCTTTTCAACTGCTTCACCGGTCACTTTTCGACCACGACTACTTTTACAGCCGTCCAGCAGGCCTGTCTGGCTTGCACGAGGCTAAATGCTGGCCTCAGATGCGACTAAGGTTGGGTCAATTGGACAACCCCGATAGCACCCTCGCCGTATAGTCCTCCGGGGGGTAAGGTAGTCTAATCATCAGTCATCTCGAACCAATGCTGAGCTCAGTCTTTGGCGGAGGGGAGGAGTGGGGGAAGTATGGCCCTTCACCCCCGATTGACGGACAGAAAACCTCCCAATGACCGATATTATTCAAATATTAGTAAATATGAGATGGATTATTATTATCTCTAGCTCTATATTGACTGACTCCGTTATAAAATTCTTGAATAATGAACGGCAATTGAAAAAGTACTGGCGGCATTCTGTATGCCCCTCCTTATGCCTCAGGCACCGATACCCCGCCGGAAGAATTCCTTAGCTTCTATAACTACGAGCTGGAGCTCTCAACAAGATCAACGGAAATTTTTACTCTTTTGCCTATATTATGCTTGTGATTCATGATAGACATTACTCGAATTCCCCATATGCCTATTGATAATACTCCATCCCATCCATCCTCTCCTGATACTTCCGCCAGGACTCCCGGGGCTTTCCAGACACCCAGAGAACGACCCGGCTCAACTGCAGCGATCTTCGTTACGAGAGAATGAGTTGGCTACTCCCGTGGAAAATACCTGGTTTTATCTCAGGCGGGAAAACAGCCCAATGCCAATACCCGGGCCATGGGGATGCACTATTTTCCCTTGCTTATTTTCTTTTTTTTTTTTTTCTTTTTTTTATTATTATTGCTGGATTCACCGTCACGTCACGAGGCCGAAAAGGGAGGCCTGCGGCGGATTAGTCACCTCCGGCCCAGAAGCTCTCAGTTACAAATTGTCCCTGGGTCCGGAGCAGCGTCCTCCGCAAAACACCTCAACAATTGCCGGGCAGCTTGATATTATTTCAATTAGAAGTTGTGATTATCAGAGCCTTGTCCCGATTAATTTTTGATCTTCTCTCCTTTCTTTTTGATCAAATGAGTCCTAACTAATTGGGTGGTCATGTCCAAAGCCAATCCAAAAAAGGAAGCTAACGTCCCTCCGAGGTCAAGCACTAACCAAACCAGTTCCGATTCGTTTGCCCCAATTTGTGTCTCTTCTGGTTGGCTTAATGTTAAATCGGCTCCTCCCCCGGTTTGTGCCTTAGGTATCCATCCATCTTAATGCGCACAGGTACAGGGGACGCAGAGAAAAATGACCAAGCTAATGTCGCATCTGCATGAGCCATCTGCTTCATCTCGTCATCTTCCAACTTCACTGACATCTGCCTCGGAGCTAGAGAACTCAACATCACCAGCTAACCCGAGATTAATGCCTTACTAACTGATGTACTAATCTGTTTCCTATCCAGGTACCCGAATCCATCTACGACTACTATTTGGGATTATGGAGCACTATTAGGTATATCCCAAAAACTGTCAACTTTCCACAAGTATGTCCCGGTTGTCGATCACCATCGGGTACAGATATTCGAAATGCCTTTCCAAACTCCAATAAGAGCGCAGTGAAATCCCGGGGGAACGGGGCGTGATCAATGCATATCTCGCTCAGCTTTTCCTGCAGCTTCCTTCGGGAACTTATGCTCGCGAATGACGACATAATATGTCCAATTCATCTATATCTCGACACCAGGGCAGCCTTGAGTGGCCCACTTCTGGATATGAGTGTCCTGCTCGCTGAAATTGCACTTCCGATTGTACCCGGGCCCCCACGCTGGGTGAGCGAACATCTACTCCGTATGGCTTTGTCGATGCATGAGGGGTGTGGAGTTGGTTTGGCTGGAGGTATACGATGACACTGACATGCGATGGGGACTGGGGTATGGTTCCTATCAGGGTTGATCGCTCCACCATCGTAGACCTATGGTATTTTAAACAGGAGGGGTGGGTAGGGTGCCTGCGATAAGAATGGGTGCGATATGCACAATGAGGTCATCAAGAGAAAAATATAGACGAGACAAGCTCAAACTATTCACCATGTGAAATATCTCCAGTACATAAAATTGTTTACTCGAGGACAGTAGCTCGTAGAGTATGACCTTCAACTCCCTTTTATCAAGTTCTATCCCAGGCTGGATTACGAATACAAATATGGATATTCTCAGAAATACCATGGAATTTGCTCGGGTTAGACTTATGACAACACAGAACCAGCTAGTGATACAAAAGCTCAACAAGATATTAAGAATTATATATTTTAAACCTGAAACGATATTGGATCTGGATCTCGTAATTTGCTTACTTATCAGGAAAAGTCATCCTCTTCCTCCTCTTCATCTCCAGGCTGTTGTTGATGTTGCGTAAGATAGGCTTCAACAGTTTCAGTCGCCATCAGACCTTCCCTCTATAAAGCGGACTCACAATTAGCAACAACGCATCAAAGAATCACATCTGATAACATACCTGAGTCTCCAGATCCTTAATAGCGGTCGACAGCAGCCGTTCTTCCAACTCTCTTAATTTGGTCACCATACTAAATACCTCAGGTCGGAAGAGCGCACGCATATCATCGTTCTGTCGGATATCCTGGATCATCCTCTCCGTTGCCTGAAGGACAAAGAGCTGGGTCTCCAGTCTCTCAAGAATGAGCACTACAGCGCGGAGCTGGAAAATGTCCCAGAGCGGATCGGCGGCGAGGATATCCTTGAGCTGGTCGGGGCTTGTCACGTCCGTCTCCTTCCAGGTCACTTTGAGTTCCCTACTTCCATCGTTGCTCTGTAGTACCCGGAACTCAAGCCCGTCTTCCTCGTTCACGCAGGCCCACCATACAATCGGGCTTTCCCAGGTAGTCTTGATATCGCCGGTGCTTGAGGTGATCGGGTTTACGGATGCTACGCGGACACCGGGGGCGTTTTTGCAAAAGACCTTTTTGGCTGTTTTCAAAGGGTCATCTTCGGGGATGTCTAGATCTAGGAAGATTTGCTTCGCGTCGGCCTTTTCCGGGTCGAGGAAGCCGTAGGAGAACACCATCTCGGAGGCCGGTTTGTCGTCTCCGTATCTTTATTCTCGTCAGATTGGCCCGAAGACTGCAATTTAGGAATTGGGAATCTCAGTACTCACGAGATCGTGACTTCATCGCCAGAGTGTAGACCCCTCCCTAGAAGTAGCTGAAGGACCGCATTCCCGTCCGCATCCCGCTCATACAACGCGTTGACAGCCTTCTCAGACCCATGATTTGTCATATCAATGCAGGGAACCATTGAACACCCGCATCTAGGTAAATCCACCATTCGCGACCGAAACACCGCGTCAATATATTTCCAATCCTCAATTGTAAGTTTCCCGGTATTCTCATCCCACCAGTGGTCCTGACACCACGATATATCTCCCGTAGCTTGACGCAGAGAATCGAATTCCTTTTCTAAGGAGGTAATCTTCGCTTCCAGAGCTAACCTCAAGGACGTCCCTCGTAAGAGTTCCAACTCTTCCATCGTCCAGAATGTGGGAAGGGGTATTAGGGGAGGGAGAAATTTGACGTATTCGGTCCAAGGATTCGACACGCCGATTTTATGTTTCTCGTCCGCGAAATCCGGGCTGGAATGCGTAAGTTGGATAAGTAGGAAGATCAGGATTGCGCCTCGAGCTGTCTGCGTATATAAACCAGAAAGTTAGAATTTATAACTAATGAATCTAAAATTACTTCTGAAGACGAAATAAAAAAAAATTAAAAATAAAAAAACGTACCCTTCCAAAATCACATGCCGCGTCTAATACCTCTCGCAAATACCGATCGGATTTGGCATGATTTTCAACCATCTCAAGGGAAAGAATCATGTCAGAAGGGATCTTCAGAAGAATAAGAGCTTCCGACTCCTCATTTTCTCTGTCTTCAGTCGCTACTATCGCAGCACCCTTGTCTGTTCCATCTTCTGCGCGGAGCTTCTGAAAGGCAACTCCGTGCAGGGAGATGCCATTGAGGCGTGTCCAAGGCGAAAGAGCTTCGATGGGGAGATAATTTCGTTTCATAGCGATTCTTAATTTCGCTTGAGAGATTTGTTTTGATCCCACAATCCAATATTAATTGATCGGAGGAGGAGGTAGCCTGATACCATGAGGTCAGAGGATGGCGATCTCCTTATCGATAAGAATGCGGGGAGTGTTGTCACAGCCCTAAGCCCTAGGCTTTTCCCTTGCTGTCATATGGTTCTTCATATGTCAGTTTCTTGAATGGAGATGAAGGCATAAATATTATTAACTACGCGAAATACTATTCAATAATACTGTGTTGTATTAAAGTCTGAGGCTGGCTCATGTAACGAATCAGTTTTGAGAATAGGCCTCATACTCTGATAGACAGAGGATCCATCAATTTAAATGTGTAGTAGTTATTAAGTTTTATCAGTCTCAACGGTTTATCATGCTTTAGCTCCGCGTCTATTCTCAGCCGCTACCGTTAGTACTCCATCAGCTATGAGAGCCCGCCTGGAAATAAGTATAAAAAGTGATTGGAAATGGGCTTCAGCAGAGGAGCATGTAACAAAGAAATCAAAGAAAGGCGATCCTCCCCTACCGAGCCACAAGTAGAGGCGTTGCCACACGATGAGATGGAAAGACAGGAAGCTGAAGGGGTAGCCGATGCGACAAATTCTCAGGCAATAAGGGAGAGAGGGGGGCAGAAGGGTGAAATATAGACTGGGAATGTAAGTTGGCTATACTCCTATCCCTCTCCCTTGGACTCCACTCAAAACTAAACTCCTTCAAAAGCGGCGAAACCTTCCACCTTGAAAAGAGCTGCCCATTTTCCACTAAGATCCGCCGTAGCACCTCCCCCCTCTCCTCCTCTACATAAGGCCACACACCCTCCCATATCCTCACATATGGCTCCACAACGCCCAAGGCCTCCCTCAACCACCTCCCTGTCCTCCCCTTCCTCACCATCCCCCTATCACGGGTATACCGTCTGCGCAGAGGATCTACAGGGGTTTCAGCATATAATAGTTAATTAATAAATAATTAATTAATTGAGCCCATGGATAAGCTGCTTCATAGGCTCATCCTCCACTATCGAAAATGGCCTTGCGCCTGCAAATATCATCATCCCAAGTAGAAAGTCCACCTGTTGTTTAAGCGCCTTGGAAAGGTCAAGCGTCTGTTGGTTAGAAAGTGTTGGCTCAACGCCAGTAGGTATGTGGCGAAGATTAGAAACGTATATCTTGCTATAAGGCAGAGGGTTGATGACCAGGGATACTCATGGGAGGTTAAAGAATATAGCATTCCAATACACTAGATTAAAATTTCGAGTCCAAAATAAATGGATAAGAGCGTGACAGCACACCTTATGAAGTATGCTTGTTAACAGTGGGGTTATCACTGAAGCAAACAGAGCTAGGTCATGATCTCTCTTACAAAACCCAAGCCAAGATATCACATCTATCTAGTTAAGCAACAAGATTAACTAGTAATCAGAATAGAATATCAGCCTTGCCACAGTCTGCGGATTCCCAGTTTAATCGGTGAAATCATAGTATCTTCCAGTGATCTCCGCTGCCACATTTCTCCCAGTCTGGTTGCGAGTGGACTTTGAACCAGGATGCAAATAGCCATATAACGTCATAGCGAAGTCAACGTCACTTAACACCACTCATTCTGGATATATAAGAAGGCGTGGAAGAGACCAAGTTGCCAAATTTCAATTCAACAACTTGTTTTGAACCCTTGAATCAAGATTTAACAATTCAACGCACTCGATCTCTTCTATAACACCCAAATTACTACGCTTTACCACACTCTATACACACAATGGCCGACAGCACTTTCCACACCACTACTCAGGACCTTCGCAAGGCTGAATCTCATGCCTCCCATGCAAGGAACGGCCAAATCCCTAAGAACTCTAACATTTCCGCAATGAAGGTACGATTTAACCACTGGAGTTTCTAAGGGTGATAGGAACTAAAACTCTTTGATGTAGTCTATTGTGGACCAGAACACAGACAAGAAGGCACAGATCGAAAACACAAAAGCCAACCTCCCTCTGCCTGAGCAGCCACCGGCCGCAAGCGACTGGAATTCCGCCGACCAGAGGGCTGTCAATGTGGGATCTGGAGGCCTTCAGGGTCCGGTCTCTGGCGATGCCAACAGTGCCTTGAGGGGGCCGGCCACTGCTGGAAGTAGCGTTCGAGAGTCGGCAGAGGAAATGCACAAGCAAACACAGCCTACGGGCAAAGTTGGACGCCAGGCTGTGGATAGTTTGGATGGTTTGCCCAGAGATGCTCTTGCACGATAATTGTGGACTATAATGTATATCCAATACTCAGTTTTGGCAATTAAAACTTGGCAAGATTTTATTCGACGATAACCCCTTTCCCATAAATTAAGCGTGTAGGATAGGGAAGAGATGTAAGCTTTTCGTAATAAACGTCAATTCCAAGGAATTATCGTGCTAGGACCGAGCTATATGCAGGATGATAGGGGAAAAAGGGCCAGAATATCACCAAGCAGAATTATCTGAATCATGATACCCCAGTAGTTAGGCTATCTTGCATGATGACAAACTCTAGAGCAGACCTAAGGATAGGTGTTTGATTGCTGGGAACCTTTCCTATCACCCTGAATCTGACGTCAATTTTGCCCATCACCGACCCAGCATTGCATCAATTACCCACATCCCAGCACAACCTCTACTCTGCATTATCTGGATATTCTGACCACATTCGCCTTTGAAAGTATCTTGCGTCACAGGTGATGTCCATAATGTGTCTTCAAAAGCTCACTGATGTACCTTTCTTCTTTTACTGTGTTGGTTGGTTAATGTGGGTATAGTTGCAAGAGTGACATCACAGGGCATACCACCGATGCAGACAATGCTGTATAGCTTGCCCCTCGATTTCATATCGAATGTGTTTCTCATAATTGACAACTATCTCTTGATCTTAATCTTTAACCGAAAACCACTTAACGTCTTATAAATTCTTAAAATGGATCTCCAAGGACAGCCTATTCCTCCTGGACACCGCAGCACCAAGGTACCGTTCCGCCATCCAGGGTCCTGAAAGCGTGGCCAATGACTAACAAACTCCTTCCAGGTCACGACTGACCCCTTGGCCGACCGCCAACCAGTTTACGAGCCTTCTGGCCCTGTCCTCAACGATTCGCTCGCCGCCGAATCCGTAGAGCGCGGAGGCGCATACAGCGAAAACCGTGGCGCCCAGCCCCTGGGCGTTTCCAGCGGTCAATCTACCATTCTAAACACAGACACTTCGGCCGCTACCAAGCTGCCATCCTCCTCTGAGCATCTCAAGTTCACTCAGGAGAAGTATCCCGAGGCCCTCGGTGGACAAACAGACTACCCCGAAGCTCATCTCCCCAAATCGGGCTACGTCGGGGGCTCTACAGCAGCCAAGAAGGAGCTGGGCTTGCACCAAAGTGAATACCCAGCGTCCGAGAAGCTCTCTCAAACTACTCCGGCCAGTAAAAGCGGCTATCAGAACCAGTACGACTCCGGACAGCAACAGACCACTTCTGCCCGTGGTACCTCAAACACCGGTGGTTTCCCGGAAGACCCCAAGTATAGCACCAGCTTCAACTCCACGATTGGGTCGGAGGGCGACCCTGGGCGTCTCGCGGAGGACGAATTCCAGCACAGAAATGCGAAGAGCGCGCTTGACTCGGGACGACCAGCAGGGAAAGAGGTAGGAGACCAACACTGGTACCAGCCATTGGAACGGGATCAGAGAGCATAGAGAAGAATGTGTTTCTAATTTCATTATCCTATTATCATCATAAATAGTTATGTACTTCTAGCTCGACATGCAGCACAATTTCAGGTAACCTTTCATATATAGGACATTTCGTGATTCGTCCGTTCATTCTGTCTTTTGCGAGTGGATTTCTTCGTCCTTATAGCATTCGCTATCTTTCCCCTCGAATGGCACAGCTTCGATCACTATCTCCAGGAACTCCGGAGATGAGAAAGTATACCGTTTGCTCTTTCGTGTAGGGTAGTCCCGCCGTTCCCAGGATACTCTAGCGAATTCGACTAGCGCAATGATCAACACCGCCAGCCACAGCATGATGAATAGAATGGCAGGTGGTGCGAAGACTCTCTCTTTGTTCTGTAATGAATAGGCTACGGCGTATGGATTCAGTAACCGGGTATTTTCTTTCGCGGCAGAGTATGATGCTGCGTCTTTATGTTGTAATGATGCGGAAGTTCGGTGGTTGGGCCTTCTTGTAATGAAGTATCCATACAGACTTTGCGTCCAGTATAGGCTGGGTGAGTAGGGACTTTTGCATCGTGGAAGCCTCAGTTTATTGAAGATGCTAGATGTTCCAGAAGCCCCATCATCATGAGCGTAGGTATCGTGCTGAATAGAGCGTGGAATCTTTTCTCTCAAGGTTTTTGAATAACTTAGCATCAAGTGAACCAAAGAGGAAGAAACGTAGGCAGTCCGCAGTGGTGTTTGACAAACCTTCTCGGAGATATCAAGATGAAAATCCTTGCTTTGAGTCCGGGGGATCGGCAGGGCCGTGACGGTGTAGAGGAAACAGAAAAGGGAAATAGCTAGCAGATGATAGACCTTCATTCTGAACGTCTTGATCAGACAGTTTCACGGAATACTATGCAATGCTCTCACATCCCACCCATTCTGGGGCGCTATCCCGACTTATATAGGTAGCAATTGGTTCCGGTGTTCCAAGTGAAGGCCTCCAGGAGCCCAACAGGTGACATTGAGTCCTTGCATCGTAAACACCCAGTAAGCGAAACCCTTCCCCAATTTAGATGGGGTCGTCAGATTTCACCTCATGGGAGTTGAGTTCATCCTTGGCTATCCCTTGCTGGCGGGGGGAGGGGGAAAGTAGATATGATCTCTCACTTTCTATCAGCGTCATTGGCTTGGGGCTATTTAATCAAGAGGCAATAACGCCGTCTCTTTCTGAACTTTATTGTTCCCCAGCAATTGTGGCTTTGGCCCGTGGGCTCAATTTTCCTTTCATTTTATCGTCTCATTTAGCTGATCTGTTGATTGTTTGTCAAGAGGATTCTATCATTTTCGTGGTAGAACTACGCCCTAGTGACTCGATTCTTAAGTAGGGAGTGGGAAATCCTTCAAATAGCGAATGTCGTGCCCCTTACTATTTCCCTGATTCTTCCAGTGTGTTGATTGCCTTCTCTCCATACCTGTCAGGAAAGCATTGTTGCGCCAGAGTGGGGACTACCCTTCAGGCTATGCGGCCAGAAGTTTTTAATGCCTATTACCCTACAGCTGAAAACCCGATAAGCATCATTTTTATATTTATTTTATTTTGGTACTTCCTGCCCTTTTCATACACCGATATGAGAACGCCAGATTCGCAACGGACACATCATAAAAGATCAACCCAAATGAACACGTCCCAAGGCCAGACCCCAAAGACATGCGTTGTCTTGTCAAACAAAGTGGAACTGTACAGCATTGGCAGTTGACAAGACGCATACATAAAGCCGTATAATTAAGAATAGCAAAGTCGAAAAATGAGGAAACGAGGAAAGAAAGAAGAACAAGGTTCTAGTCAGAGGTCCAGCCAAAGAGTTTATAGGTTCACCTGCTTGAGCTCCTTCTGAGCGAGCTTGGCTAGTTCCTCGTAAACCTTGCTGAAATCCTCATCGTCGCCCGACTCGCCATCCTTCTTCTTGCCCTTAGCGGCGGACTTGGGCACAACCATCACGACACTGGTGGGACGTTTTGTGGCGGCAGAGTTACCAAGCTCGGCTCGGGATGTGACAAAAATGTATGGGATTCCGTGGTCTTCGCACAGAACAGGGATGTGGGAGATGACATCCATGGGAGAAATATCTGCGGCAAGAATGACGACTCCGTTGGGGATAGAGATAGTGGCGTTGGGTGCAGGGACGGGCGACTTGCGGAGGGCCTTGACGACCTCCTTCACACCTCGCTTAAGGCACTTGTTGACAGCGGCTATAGTTCAATTATCAAGTCAGCAAGTTGCAGATAGGATAAAAATTCATGCATAAATTCAAGATTTTCAAGAGATTCCAGAGATTTTATCAACTTCGTAGTGCAAAGAGAAAAAAAAAATTAAGCAGATAGTGGTTCAGTATGGAAGGAGTGCACAATGGCAATCCATAGACGCAATGGTTTGCACACAATGCTCAATTATAAAGTACAGTAGTTCTTACCTTTCTTCACTGACTTCAGAGCCTTCTTTGCGTTCTTGTCTTCGACCAGAGGTTGAGCAAAGGGTACAAGGGCGCCGACAGGAACAACATCCACTTCCATCTTTTCAACCTCAACAGTGTCATTGGCAGGGGTTTCGCTAATTTGTTGCTCAATTCCCTTCAGGACAGCGTCGGAGAGGACAGTCTTATCCTTCTTGTCCTTCTTGTCCTTCTTGCTCTTGTGGACTCCATCCTTCTCGGCGCGCTTCTCCTTCTTTTCGCGCTTGTCCTTCTTGTCAGACTTGTCCTTGGCCATTTTGACTATTAGTGCCGTCCGGAAATCTGAATCGTAACAAGATGGTGTGGAGGGGGGTCGGGAGGGCGTGTGGAAGAATAGTCGTCAGTCTCTTCGAAGCCGACAAAATCGACAAAATTTCGAATTCATTTTCAAAATTTTGGCGCTAGTCCCGTTTGGCTGTGCAAGCTCTTGCGGGCGGTGAAGTGGATGACTCAGCCAATGCCCAATCGGGATGCTTCATTCGAAAACAATCAAATCATCGGACGGTCAGATGGCTTTGCTTTATTCTTCCATTATTATTATTATCAAGCATTCGTCCGTGAATGGCCAGCGACGCTTTTTCCACTGTATCGCTTAGGCTGGCATAATCCAGGAAGCCCAGATCTCCATGCCTGGAGAATCCGTATCATTCCCTCGACAATTGGCATGCCCTGTCACTCGCAAGTGTATGTTGAACTGGATATCGCGTGGCATACGACGAAATGTCCAATGTTTACAAAGCTAATCTTCTTCAGATGAATTCAAGTAGGAACTCGCATCTGCCTTGGGGCTCGCCAGCTCGAGAAGAGTCTCCCTTGTCGATTCCTCCCGCCCCTAGTGTCTTGCAGCAGTCAGTCCGTACCACTTCGCATGCCGCAAAACCTGGTGAATTCATCTCATCTATTAGCTAGCGCACGTTTCATAGGGCTAATTTTACCCCAATAGATACGGAAAAGGATGAATTACGCGTACAGGTCAACACTCTTAAGTATGAGCTGGAGAACTTCAAGCAAGAGCGGGATTTGATGGTTCTACGCCACGAAAAAGAGCTCCGGGATGCCCAGGCAAAGGCGGACGCAGATTTCCGGAAAGCGCAGGTTAGTTCTTGTTGTATACCAGGATTTTGCGGAGGTAACTGACGTGGTATAACCCCAGGCTGCCGAATCCTCTAGTAATCGCGCGAGCCACAAAAGCGAAAACTTAGCGAAGGAGCTGAAAGAAGTACAAGATCATGCGCTTAACGAAAAGGTCGAGCTTGAAAGGAAAATCCGAAGCTTACAGGACCAGAACCAAAGTCTGCAAGAAGATATAGAGGACACCAGGGCGCAACAGCTTGATCAGGGAAGACAATCCAAATATCAAGTCAATGAATTAGAAACGATTCGCTCATCCCTCCAGAAAACTCTCGAGGAACTGCACACAGACCTCGAAAATGCCAGAAAAGATGCTCGGATGGCCCAAGAAAAACTCCGAGAAACGGAATCAGATGTCGCAAACTTGGAAACGGAAAATATCCGACTAAGAGCCGAAGGAAATGATGCTGAAACATTGGCTGTTCTCAAAAGGGAGCTATCCGACCAAGTCAACCATATCAGAACTTTGGAAGCTACAAACCGCGAACAAACTACGGAGTTGCGGCATCTCCGGAAAATACAGCGCAATGTTGAGGTTGTAGAGGAACAGAAAAAAGCGCTGGAGAACCAATTACACTTGATGAAAAATGTTGAGGCGGAGCTGGGGACCGTTCAGATTCAGAAGCAAATGCTAGAGGATGAACGAAGGTCGTGGACTAGTCTCCTCCAAGACAATGATCTGCCACCGGAGTTCGACTCCCCAGAAGCTGTCGTTAAAGCGTTGCTAAAAGAACAAATTGAGAAAGCCAGCATTGTTGACAAATTGGGTAGCATTGAAGCCCAATTTTTAGAGAAGGACGAATTGATAAAGAGTCTCGAAACGGAAAGAACCAATTTGCGACAGGAGATAGAGAAACTCCGCGCCGCAAACACCGCTACCGGCGGTGCCATGGCTGAAAGCAGGGCCAGGGCGAGACTTGAACGACAGCGGGCGCTCGCCGTGAAAGAGGTGGAATATCTGCGCGCACAATTGAAGACCTTCGATACCGAAGAGGAGACTATGAACGCGGAACAAGGCCAATTTGACGCGCAAAAATCCGAGCAAATCGCTAATCTGGAAAAGCTTGTGGATGAATACAGGGGGGAGTTGGCCCAAGCTCACGATGAACTCTCCAAGCGCGAGCCATCTCAACAAGAAGAGCAACCGCCCCGGGGAGTTAAACGACCACTTTCTCCTGCTGAGAGCGACGCAGAAAGTGAGCGTCTCTCCGTGTTGACCCGTAAAAACAGGAGTTTGCAGGAATCGCTATCCAAATCCGAGCAAAGTATCGCTCTCTTGCGCAAGGAATTTGAGGCGACGAAGTCCCAACTAAAGTCTCTCAAGGCTAAGTCTTGCACCCGCATCCTAGAACTCCGAGACAACCCAACTGCGCAAGCAGAGAACCTCAAGCTCTCCACCATCACCACCCTCCAAGCCGAAAACCGCGATCTACTTGCCCAACTGCGCGGTGACCATACAGGCGTGAAAGTTGTCCCCGTAAGCACGCTTGAAAGCATGAAGCTAGAGATCCAAGACATGGAACGCTCCGTCGCCGATAAGGAAAAGCGCATGCGACGTCTGAAAGAAATCTGGACCGCCAAATCGTCCGAGTTCCGCGAAGCAGTCGCCTCTTTGCTAGGCTACAAATTGGATTTCTTGCCCAATGGCCGTGTCCGAGTGACCTCCATGTTTCATTTGTCACCTGCCTATAGGCATGGCGACCGTGGCGCCGCAACAGACTCCCGCGGACCCGGTAGTATGGGTAATGGAGAGGAGAATTCCATCATTTTCGATGGTGAAAATGGCACCATGAAAATCTCGGGCGGACCTAATAGTCTTTTCGCATTGGAGATTAAACCCCTCATCAAGTTCTGGGTTGAGGAACGAAAAGATATTCCTTGTTTCCTGGCTGCGATGACATTGGATTTCTATGATAAGACCACACGAGCTGCACGGATGTAACTTGATCTGATTTCTTTTTCGTTGTCCTTCTCCATTTCCCTTTACATATTCGACAAATATGTATGTGTCTTCTCTACTTGTCTTCTCTTAAGTGATATCCCGGTATAGGCTTCCATTTTTGTTTGTCTTGCCCTATCAGTTCCATTCATGTACGGGACAGCAAGATATACAGCATTGACTACAGAATAATTTCTGTGACATTTATTTTTTTATGCTTTTGTACGCCTATTAAAGGTAAGAGTCCACAGATATTTTACAATGTAAAAAAGGGTTAAGAAATACATCAACTAGTTCGTGGTTTGGGATTAGTCAAGATAAATGTACCCAATCATTCCAATCTTAGAGCATATCTCAAAAATACACAAAGCAACTTATATACAAGTCATTCGCCGTGCTAATGTATCTTGAGGATATGACAATGATCAAAATGACATATGATAGGTGGGGTGAAAAGGAGAAGGATCAATGAAATCAACAAGGAAAGGAACATGCTATAGGACGCAGGTGGAAACAAGACATAAAGAGGCGTACTGTGCGCCACAGCAGTATGTAAGATAAAATCGGGCTGCAAAGTATAAGGAAATAGAAAGAAAGGGGAGAAGTATAGCAACAAGGAACATGGAAAGAAGGAGCAAAGAGAGCATAAGAATTGGCGTCATACACGATTGTGTGATGGTGATTATGTGTTGAGAAGGTCCACAATCTTCCGAGTTAGATCTGTCGGTTAGTTTCAAGATACTAGGGTTCATTCATTTAAGACGCTGGTGAAATGCGCTGCGATTAGACTGTTAAAAGTGCGGGCAGATCGTCCATGGTACTTGCAGGTCTAGGAAGACACATACTTCCCTCCAACCAGCTTGCGTACTGTTGGGAGCTCCTTCCATTGAGATGGACCGGCTTCCGCATCAGCAAAGGGGTCTGTTCCATTCCGGATGGTGTCGTCCGCTCGAGAAGGGGCACTTATCCCAAGCTGGGACCCCGCATCAGGTGTGCGGACCTCGAATTTGGCCTCGACTTTTCCTTTCCGTGGCCAGCTATTGGTTGTTGTGAACCGAACCAGTAGCTTGTTGTCAGAGCCAGTGCTCACCTCGAACTCGGGGAGCTTCCATATCACAGCGGATTGCTTGCGACGGAATGACGCCCCTGTATTAGGATACATCACAGCGCTTGTTGCGTGGGCAACTTCTCGGTCCTCCTCCGGAGATGTGTTCAGATTGACCGTCAAGACCAGGTTCGTAAGAGTGATTGACTCTCTTGATGTAGAAGATGCAAACGACGGGTTGAGAGAATAGAAGATAATCACACTAGCCTGGAACTCTTGCAGATTCCATGCCGGCTTGAAGATAACTGGGCAAAACGCAGAAGTATCGGATTGATTGATGTGAACTTGATATTTGAATGCCACCGTCGGCGAAGGCCGCATAATACTGGAAAGAAGGATGTTGTATTCGCCTCTCTTCTCGTCCGACTCGACCTTGTCTTTTAAGTCATGCACAAAATGCGGATTTGCGGCTACCTTTTCCAGGACTGGAAAGTTATCCAGACGTACTCGAATACTCTGCGGCGACGCTTCAGCGACTCCATTGTACGCTAGTGCAAGCTCTCCAACAATAAATGACTTGGTGACTGCACCTTCAGAGAACCATGCATTGACGGTTTCTATGATGGACGCATTCAACCCGGACTCGTGCAGGTCCGGGTGGGAAACTGGGCCTGAAATGCTATGCAGAGTATGCGAGGAACGAATAGAGGTTGTATCAGAGAGAGCATGGTCGTCCGTTGCATTGCTGGGCGATGTAGCATGTTTGGGGGGTACGGCTGGGGGGGTTACGATAGGGCTCTCTTGGCCCATGACAAGACCGGGGATGCCATTACCCTGGGCAGGGGGGTTAGGGATAAAGACTGTATTTCGTACATCGCGTCGACCGCGCAACGTGCCAACATTCCGTCTCACCCCACTTTGCTGTGCACGCTATCTTGAATTAACAGACTGTATCAAAGGTTGTCACTTCAGATTCACTCACCAGTCGAAGTTGGTTAGCCATATCATCCATTGCCTGTTTCGCCTGGTTCTCATCTTCAAGGATTGGCTGATCGCGAATCGTCAAATTTATGCCCGCTTCTTCTGATCTGTAAAAATATTGTTAGTCGGTTTATGGCCTTTCCAAGGGTTTGCGGTGCTTCCGTACCCGGCAGCGTCTCTCTGGGCCTGTGTGATCTCATCAATGGTCTGTGGTCGTTCAGAGTAACCTTCCGAATCAATTCCTCGCTGTTCGCGCGTTAGGCACAATGCCTTATGTTCAGTGATGATTTGAGGTTATTAACTCACCTCCTCAGTGGTAATGCTTGCAGGAGCTGCCGTTGCAGGCACCTCTGGCGTTGTCGTGCCATTCACCACCGCCGATGACAATTGGAGAACAGGGGTTGCTGTTGATATTCTACCAGGACCCTCGTGATCATCGGACTCACTTGGCAGGCGTGTAGGCTCGTTATGGCTCTCCTGGGTAGTAAGCGCAGTGCCCGGACGGTCAGATGGCTCTGGAAACTCTGGAATCTGCATTTCACGTGAGGTGTCCGCTCTCTTGAAGGAAAATGGGCTGCGGAATTTCTTTTCTGAAAAAGGACCACCAGAAGGGACAACCACGCTCTTCCTTCTGTTCATAACTGTGCCCAGTCGTTTCAGGCCACCAAGCGGAGCGTGTCGAGGTTCAGGCACTGAAGATAAAAATGTTAGAGGAATTTATGTGGACCTTGACAATTCAATTTGAAAAAAGGATCTCACCGGGAGGTGGCCTGGCGGGGCCTGAGATTGAGGATCGCTGGCTCGCAGCATCATCTTGAATGCGAGGTGGAGGTGGGAGTGGTGATGTTGGCGGAGGTGAGGCTGCTTGCTGGCGAGGAGACGCGACTGGCCTTCCTCCGTTGACCTTTGCGGCAAATGTCTTGATCTCGTCTGCGACCTCAACGTTGAGTAAAACATTCAAGCAGCTTTCAGCAGCCTGTCTACACCGCTCAACCTGGTCCGATTCATGAGTTTGTAGCTGGGTCAAAACGTCCCGCAGGTGGTTTAGGCGACCCTCGTCCGCCGCTTGCAGCTGTTCAAAAACGAAAGGTGCTCGTGAATCCCATTGCTGGCTGACCTCTTCGGCTGCAGCCACAGCACTGGCCAATCTATCCGCGCCTTTCGGGCCCTTTTCCTTGGCCTTCTCGACCTTCTTCTGGGAAGTGTCCAAGTTTTTTGCCAGAGCCACAAGATCACTCTGAACATTGGGCATAGAGGCGAGTTCTCTATTCTTGGTACCGTACTCTCTCAGTGGGCGTTCTACGTCCTCGTCAATTTTCTGCGCGAAGGTTTCATGCGATGCGGCTACCACTTCCGTAGCCTGTACAATGCGCTGCCATGGTAATTGGAAAATTCTATGTGTGACAGCCATCCGTCCCAGTGATTAGCCCCATGCGTTTTGAATACAGATTTGATTTGAAATGGGCGGAATAGATAGGAAAGAAACCTTACCCAAGGGCAGCCGCATTATCCAATTGCGGTCTATGGGCGAGTTTCCGTAACCCTTGAGCGTACGCGTCTTCAAGGCGGCGGCGCTCCTGTCGCAAAGAAATAAAGGGTCAGTTCGCCCCAAGCCAAATTGCAGCGTGTAAAGCAATGGGACCTACCTGGAGCCAATCCGCGATGTCCGCATTGATCTTGTTAATGAGTCGAACGCGATCCGCAAGTACTGTGGTAGCTTGGCTGGGCTGCAAAGAGGCCTACAACAATAATGAAAAGCAATGTTAGATAGCTGTCGGAAGGTATGATCAAGTGTAGATCCCTGGGACCTGGAAAGTTGTGGGTCAAGTCAAGCCTACCAGCAGAGCTGGATACTCCTGCCGTGAGAGATCCATTACTTCTCATACGACACAACCACGAGATAGAGGATCGGAGAGGCGCATAATAGAAATTCAGTATCAAAAGGTCAATTCAGCATTGATCAGCAAGCGATTGACAGAAATGAGGCCGAGGGGATCCGCCAGCAACGCTGATATGTGGGTCGATGAAGGACGATGGGAATAAAGAAGGTGATGACGATGATGGGTTGCAATGGCAATGGAATGCCGGGGAGATGACTAAGCCAAACAGCCACATTGGGGAAGGCGCTGGTGTCACATGCCCCGGCAATCAAAAAGACTGAGAGCATGAATTGAATGTCATTTTTTTATATATCTCTTTTTTTAGTTTGTTCAAAAGTCAGTGGATATTAAGAGTAGCGCATCCCAGTGATCTCATTGAATGCGACTAGTCATTCTCTGGACTACAGATAAAGTTCAAATTCTATCAGATTGTAGTGTGTCATTGTGTCTCTAGATTTATGTTGACCTAGTTTTCCCCCACCAAAATCTCGTTTATACGCTTGGCAGGTAGTCCACCTCATTTCATCCCAAACAATGGACTGGAGAAAGGCCCTTGGCTTTACAGATCGGCTGACGGCTATTCAATCGCTGTAAGTCTTCAGGCCTCTGGCCAGGATCAACTTCTGGGAGGGTACCAATGGCTTACAGTCTTCACCAGAACCACTGCCTACCAACGCGCCTCCTCTTCTACAGCATTCACTGAGGCTCATGCACAAGCAAAGAAATTAGAGAATGAAGCTTATGATCAAGCTTCTTCCAAAGTGTGTAGCTGCCTATGCGCGTTACTGACTATTGCCGAATTTATATGTTAATATTTTGATATATATATATATGTAGGAAGAATACGCTCGGCTTGTTCAAGAGGCAATCGATGGCGCGGAGGCATTTGGGTCAGTTACATCGCCAGTAAATGTCTCAATAGAACAGGATTATGATACGGAAAACCCTAATTGGGGCCATGGAGAAGATTTCGGTCACTACCGGTCATGCCTTCACCTCTTTGATGGTCTTCACTCCACTGTATACAAATCAAAACGCGACGATGGGACATTGGTAGCGTTGAAGATCACCGTGCCCCATCTGCTTGAACAGCCACATGTCGTTAAACGGGAGGCACAGCTGCTACGAGAGGCAGCCAGCGCCAATGTAATACCGCTACTAGAGACCTTCAATCTTGATGGAGGACGATTTATCCTGGTCTTCCCGTTCAAAAGACATGATCTCGAGTCTTTGCTGCGTCGTGATATGCTCACAGCTACGCAAACAAAATCCATCCTGCGCGACCTGTTTACCGCACTGGCATTTGTTCACAAAATGGGCATCATACATCGGGATATCAAGCCCTCGAATATTTTACTCGGTGGTCCCGATGGCCCGGCTTATCTGGCAGATTTCGGGATCGCATGGAAGGAGGGGGCCATAGAGGCTGAACTAGCGGATAGAAAGATCACCGATGTAGGAACCACATGTTATCGATCGCCTGAGATATTGTTTGGTTTCAAGGACTACGGACCTGCTCTTGATCTTTGGGCGGCTGGCTGTGTGGTTGCAGAAGCCGTGGCAGTTGGACACAAGCAACTGTTCGACTCTGGACCGGTGGGGAGTGACCTGTCACTCATCCAGTCTGTATTCCACACCTTGGGAACACCCGATGAAGTGGTTTGGCCGGTACGAGGATTCCATAAGCACGTGCCTGTTTATTTCCGACGTGCTGACATCGAGAACCTAGGAAACTGAAAGGCTCCCAGACTGGGGCAAAATCGAATTTTACAAGTACCCTGTCAAGAAATGGGATGAAATTTTGAAGGGGGCATCTTCAAATAGTCGTGATCTTGTGGGTAAACTGGTCCGTTATGAGACCGGGCAGCGCATTTCTGCTGCAGAGGTACGTTTTCTTCATCGGCTCCCCAGTGGCTGAAAAAAGAAGCAACTCCGTATCCCGTAACATGGCTCACTTTTAATATTTTCATAGGCTTTGAAACATCCGTATTTCTCTACCTAGGTAATGACAGACATTTCTTTAAACAAGAGGGCGAATCAGAACTACGGTTAGATATCTACGGAGTACATCATAATACCACACCCAGGCCTCACATGGTTCACCTGCACTACAGTGAATGGGAGCCATTATGTGCGGATTTGGCTTGCACTAGTTGTTTCAGAGTTCAAGGGTTGGAACTTTGAGAGATATTGGTGGCTGAGCCCTATACATGGTCGCTTAGGACTTCGCCGAAGGCAACCGGGGTTTGGTTTTACAGTCACCTGGTAGTTTCATAAAAATACCCCAAGTTTGTGAAGGTGACCAGATAGGAATATATGAGAAATGAGTTGGTGAACACTACGGAGCACTACAACAGTACAACCTACCTTAGTCATTTTGTCGTGAGCAATTGTGCAATAATAATGGCATCAGAAATAATGCAAGGCTGACATTGGGGTGAGATTTGAGAACAGGGGCCAATCAGTCAAGAGGTTTAACTTTTAAACGCTGGAAGTGGATGACGCTAGGAACACCCGGAGAAGCGAGGGCCTTGGCAAAATCCAACAACGGCTGGTCAGCAAGTAGGATCCGATCTCTGAGAGAGCAGATTCCGACGATTCCCATGGGAAAATGGTGGACAGATCGGTGCATGATATCTAGACCTCAATCTCGAGACGACTCATGCGCCGACTCTACGCCCTACATTGTGTACAGTTACTGGCCATGTTTTCTCCCCATATTTCTTCAAATAATCCATCACGTCAAGTGAGCACAGTACTTAGTAGATATGTTCTTTATGAGGCGCTGCCCCTGAGTCGCAGACTCGCAGACTACGAGGATCAAAGTTCGAGAAGCGCCGGACCTAGGGAAAAAATAAATAAATAATACTAAACTGGAATTGGAAGGCGCGAACCTAGAGTACCACGGTACCCAAGTCATAGAAGTCTTATTATTGTGATTACTATTATCCACCGATCATTTCGTTTCCAGAGGCTAATAGATTAATCGAATAAATTTCCAAATATAGAGTGAAATGAACACTGGCAATGCACGATTATTATACCATACCATACCGTGCAAAAACCTGCATCGTGGACTGACCACCTCGTGATGGATGGGACGGCCTCGATTTCAGGTGGGCCCTCGTGCCTGTAGTTACCGTTCCAAAACCAGGCACCGTAATCTCCACTGTCCAATAACGGCCGATTGGGCCCTGAAAATAGCGGGACAGTCCCACTTCAGCTGACCCCATATGGTTAGTGCGGGCAAGCCGGTACCATTCATTACCAATGCATGATTGGCCAGGTTCCCCTCCTCATTGTGCTGATCTCATTTCATTTGCTCAAGGCTGGTAAATACCGGTAACGGGGTCTCTGCCTCATCCTCTTCCTCGCTGCCTCGCTTCTTCCCTCTTCCTTCTCTCATCCCAGGTCATTCTGAGCCTGAACCGAACCTGATCCTAGTTTGTGACAATCCGTGGGTTGTTTTCCTTCTTTTCGGTTTCGACCTTTTCCAACCCCCTTCCATTCTTTTGAACTTCGCGGCCTGGAAGCTCGTTGTCCTTCTTTTTCATCAACATTCATCGGTGGACGTCCAGCCGTCACCGAGTATACCCCCCAGCTCTGTCATTCCTTCTTCGCCTTTCACATTCCTTGACGCGCTTGCGCCCTTTTGCTTCGAAACGCGGCTGGTCGCTTGGACCACATTCCGGATATCAGCCACGTCGACTTGCGCGCCGGCTCTTCACTTCACTCTCTCTTTTCTACCTACCAATATCCTGCACGTTGTGTGATTCTCTTCCGGCCCCAGATCAACTCCGAGTCTGTGAACTACCAGATACCTGGGCACCTATTGGGCTCAGCCCTTTTCTAATTCAATAGACCCAGACCAGACGGAAGATCCAGAGACCTCGATCCGCATCACGACATAATCATGGTGCACGCACATGCCCATCATGACCATGCTGCCCACCTGGGAAAGCGAGACCATGCCGATGATGTTACGGTAATCTATGTCACAGCTAAGCCCACCTTTACTGGCGCCATCGGAGGCTACGTGACAGCAAGTGATGATGAGTCGACGACTGATTCTAAACCTACTAAAACTGCCGATTCCAAACCTCAAAATACTGCAAATGTGGGTGCACCCGTTCGACCAACCCACACTACTACTACAGAGGAAGAGGAGAAAACGACCACACAGACGAAATCGCACACCACAGAGAAACCGGAGACAACAACCACGAAAGATGAGCCAACAGCAACTACTACTACCACTGCCACTGCCACCACCACCACAACAGAGGAGCCCACTGAGACGACGACCACTCAGTCGACGAAGACCCAGGATACAACATTGGTAACCAGCACAATTGCGTCTACGACCAGTCAAGATGATTCGATCCCAATTTCCACATCAACTATATTCGGGGATCAATCCGCATCGTCCAGTACTCCTACGGCTGTATCTTCTGGCTCGAGCTCGACTGGTCTGTCGACTGGTGCCAAGGCGGGCGTTGCTATCGGTGCCGTTCTTGGAGTTGCTCTTATTGCTGGTTTGATGTTCTTCTTCGTGTGGAAGAAAAAGAAGCAACAGCAAGGCCAAATGCTTGACGACACAGATGCACCCAATGAGAAGTTCAGCGCGTACAACACACCTGCACCACCTGGCCCTGCTTCCCCCATGATGCAGCAGCAGCAGCTACCGTCCCCGGTGACCCCATCCAACCCCCCTCAGCTCAATGTCCGCCCTGTTACTCAATTCGCTCCCGATCTGACTCCTTCGCAAAACGGTGGTGCGGCTCTCTTGGCAGTTGGCGCTGGGGTTGGTGCAGCTGGTGCAGCGGTCGCCGCTTCACACAACCTGACTAGCAATCCTTCACCTCCTCAGACCCCTCAGGCGCACACGCCTCAATCCAGTGTCAGCAATAAGAATCCGTTCAGTGACCCAGTCAATCCTTTTGGTAGCCAAGCGGAAGTCCCATCTCCTCTCACACCCGGCTCCACTAGCCCGACCGCTTCACCCGTAGTATCTACTGTGCTTGCCAGTGCAAGCCCGTCAAGCCCGTCAAGCCCTGGTCCCTCCGCTGCCGCCGTTGGCTCTGCGGCTGCCGTTGCTACTGTTACTGGTGCTGCCGCCGTTGTCGCCGCTGCCGCCTCTGCTAAATCGGAGAGTAAAGACTTGCCGAGTCGCCCTCCAAGCTCTGAGTCTCAGGCAAGCGCTGAGTCCCAGACGTCTATCCCTGAACCTACCGTACCAAGTCCTGTCAGTGCTGATGGCGTGTCACCCGGCGCCGGAGGCGTTGCTGTGGTTCCTGGCCAAGATCTAGCTCAGATGGCTACGAATGTCCACCGTGTGCAAATGGACTTCAACCCCTCAATGGAGGATGAGCTGGAATTGCACGCTGGCCAATTGGTCAGGCTTCTTCACGAATATGATGATGGATGGGCGCTTTGCGTGCGACTCGACCGCTCGCAACAGGGAGTCGTCCCACGCTCTTGTCTCTCTGCTCGCCCGGTCAAGCCTCGAGCCCGGCCACCTCCTGGAGCTGGTCCCGGTCCTGGCCCGCGCGGTCCACCGCCTGGCCTTGGAGCACCCCCAATGATGGGATCCCCTCGTGTACCTTCTGGACCTATGCCGCAGACTCCCCGTTTCTACCCCCAGGACGGTCGGTCAGCTCCTCCTTCGCGACCAATGTCACCAGCCCGTCCGATGTCACCCGCTCGCCCAATGTCCCCTGCGCATGCCGGCCATGGACCCAAGCCTGCGCCGCGCCCTATGTCCCCAGCACAGTTCCCACCTGTCCCAAGATCTTTCTCCCCGGGACCAGGGCCACGAGGGATGCCAGCAAGATCCATGAGCCCGGGACCCTATGGACCTCCTGGACTGCAGCGGCCGGAGATGCCAGCAGCCCAAAGAAAGCGGAGCAACAGTACTGGAGCGGCCTTGGGGCCGAACCCACGTGCCCCTGCACCCGGTTCCAGCCCTCTAGCCGGCCCGATGATGCCACCGCCATCTGGTGCACTTCCGGCGATTCCTACTCCGCCCGCCGGACCTGCCCCAGCCAATGAAGCCTAAACCAGCTAGCTAGCTAGCTTTTCCCGATTTTGCTGCGTGGGGCTCCATTGACCGGCATGGGGCTGATCAATTTTCATCGGAGTTTGGATAAAAAGAGCCTGTTTAAACACCACGTCCCTCTATGACGGATGCTACACCAACGATTTGCAGTTTCATTTCCAACACTCTGCTTGGATTTTTTTTTTTTCAAATTTTCCCCGGATGTTTTCCGGTTATCTTGACGCTTTGAGATTCCTTTTTCTATCGAATATGCCTTAAGCCCGCCATGACTCGGCAATACGCAGACTCTTGAACTTGACGGAATGCTAAAGAGGCTGTTGACATGTCCGAACTAACGGCATATACCCCCAGTTGTAAGATTTCTATCGAAGTGTACGAAACCTTATGCTTTATTTCCCTTCTATGTCTATATCATTTTTCTATAAACCTTTCCCCTTCTCTATTCTTCTGTTTTCTTTTAAATTTCTCTAAATTATAACTCGTTACGGAGTACATCAGCTTACGTGCCTCTGGTTTTTTAAGTATTTCATATTTCTCTCCTTATTTAGAGCCATCTCACGATTAAAAATTGAAATACTTAATATGCAAGAAGGAGAAGATCTTTTATACTAAACTATTGGTCCAATAAACTTTCTTAATCAGGATTGGTTCTTTCAGTACTATGACACAACATTCACGGGCTCCCCAGCACACCACCCCTCCACTGCCAGCTTCAGCTTCTGTGAATTATTGGCCCACGTCCTTGTTGATAGCCAAGCCAAATGAGGTGTCGTCACTAGATTCAGATCCTTGGCATCTTCTGCCAGCAGAGGAGAAGTCGTTGGACCCGCAGGCTCTTGTTTAAAGACATCTGTTGCCGCACCGGAAATCCTATCCTGCTTCAAGGCTTGGACGAGAGCTTCTTCATCCACAACTCCTCCTCGCGAGACATTGATCAGAACGGCATGGCGTGACATGTAGTTGAACTCTGGGGTTGAAATGAGATTGCGCGTAGAGTCTAACAGCGGGATCGCAATGAAAATGACCGTGCTCTGTTTGATCACCGAATCGAACGGTACTCTCCCGGGGTCTTCAACACCGCTAGCATTCTTGCGACCAGAGATAGCAACTTTCATCCCTAGGGCTTCGGCTAGCGTCGCGATTCGTTTCCCTATAGATCCCCCAGTCAGTCCATTTTTTTCCCAATCAAAGGAAAACAAGCGGATCGCCAAAAAGGCGCCAGTGGACAGGCGACCAACCAACGCTCCCATTCCCAATAATCCCCACCGTCTCATCCTGGCACGTCATAGGCGGCGTCCCATCCCTCTCCATAAAATCCGCCATGAGGATCCCCTTCTTCGTCCAGCTCCCCGCCCTCGTAGCCACATGCATACCTAGCAACTTGCGCCTCGTCGTGAAGTACAACCCAAGCGCATGCTCAGCGACAGTCTCAAAGTTCGAATTGGGCGTGTTGCACACGACGATTCCCCGTTTCCTGCACGTGTCGAGATCGACGCAGTCGATTCCAGTGGCGACGACGACAATAAGCTTGAGATTCGGGCTTGATTCTTCGGAGAGTGCGGTGGCGGTGATTGGCAGCGCGGAGAGAACTATAATCGAGGCATCGTGGATGCGGGCGGGCACGTCGGAGACTTTGGTCGACCCGTAGATTTTCTCGGTATAGGTGTGTTGTGGTGGGAGGGTGAATTTGGGGATGTCGAGTACGTCGCCTTGGAGGTAGACGATGTGGTGGTGCGAGGCGATTGGTGGAGACATCTTCCAAGTTTGGGCGCTCAAAAATTGATGTAGGATGTCTGTATGCTGGAAATCTTGCAGCAAGTGCCTCGCAGTTCTCTTAAGGCATGCAATATGTGGACCGCCCCCCCCCTCCTCTCCGTCGGACGCCCTGTAAGTGACATCGGAGAGTGGCCGAGCTAGTAGTATCTATCTAGAGGGTTAGGACTTAGATAAGGGGACGATTTGGCGATCGCCAAGAACTAAATCAGTTTGATAATGATATCGGACATTCTGATTCAGCAGAGACTTGGAACCGAACTTAGGAAGCCTCTGGATGGATAAAGAGGGGGAGGGGCTATGAGGAGAAATTTTTGGGCTTTTTTGAATATTTATGCCTTATATCTCAGGCATCAATGAATCTAGGAGTGGAGGGAAAGAAGAATTCTCCTCGTGAGACAGGGGATATGGCTTCATGAGTACGCCTGCGAATATCCTCACTCTAAAGATCCCCGAAATTAAGGGCCACCAGGTGGAATTTCAGAGTAACCACTTTCTCGAGAACCCCTCAGGAAAGTGGTGAAAAGTGCCATGAATGCCCATGCAGCCCGCCGTACTTGATTAAGGCCTTGGAATTGAGGCATTCAATCCGGATCGAGACATCATGAGGGGATACCGAGGACCTACCCAGTGCAAGAAGAATTCGTCAACAACCCCTACATACCAAATTTCGATGACACCCCTTGATTAAGCAAGAGTCGGGTCAATCTATCTGTCTTTTTTTACAGAGTTTTATAGAGATGATCACCTGCCACCCAGGGCGATCCTGCTGGCCGATACGGCTTTCTGACCATAGACCCATCTAGAACTAAGTATCCCAGAACAAGAGCCAATTGCATCCCATTCAACCCAGGAGAGATTGCTGGGTTCCTACATTCCAGAGAAAGATACTCAAGCCTTATTGACCCCAAAGGGTCCAGGATTGCTGTGAAGGAGCTTGATTGTGGACTTGCCCCTACGCGAGTATGTCAACAGAGAAAGCATAAATACCGTCACTCGACGCATTGTTGTCGTGAGTGTACCTTTCTCTCGCTCAGAATAAAGCATTCCCACACGCGGCAGATCGCCCATATACCCATTCTACCACCTAAGATGCATTTCTCAAACGTGAGTCCTCCGTATTACCCTAGAGATCTACGTAAGACGTCCCAATCGAAACCTAACGGAGAACAGCTCCTCGCTCTGGCGGCATCAGCCCTCACTCTCGCTCCCTCTGTATACGGCTACGGTGTCGCTACCGTCGAGCTCTCATACCATGACTCCTGCTCTCCCGGTCGATTCCCCCACAACGCCGTCGGAGAGGCCCAGCTCGTCCCCGTGACCCCCGATAGCTGCACGCAGGGGCCAGCCCGGCACTCTTTCGAGATCGACGCGTACGCCTTCCATGTGAATACGCGCAACGAAAAGACGCCCTACGAGTGCTTCGGCGTGGCGGTGTTCTCGAACGACGACTGTGTGGGTGTCCCTGAGACCGTCGTCCCAATCCTCCACGGCCAGGAGGTGTCGCAGAGCCCGTGTCTCGATGACGACCTCTTCGACAAACGGGTTTCCTTCAAGCTTCTGTGTAGGAAATAGAGCGCCGAAGACGGGGGGGGAAGACTCCAAGGGCTTGGTGGTCTTGGAGCTTAGAAGAGAGAAGAAAGAAAAGAAAAGGGGGCGGATGATATCCTGTATTAATGTGTTAATATCTAATCAACAAAAAGATTTGAATATTTTATACATATTCATGTCATAGCCACCGTGGAACTTGTGATTGTAAAACCAAGTCAAGAAGGAGCCTTAAATGCCAACGCGTCCACTCGCGAAGGTGAGTAGATGAAGGAGGCCTCCATTCCAGGGCATCAACAAAGCGCGCCTCAGATTCTAGAAACTTACCAGCCATAAGAATGAAGAACGCACAGCCACCGACGCACTCGCTAATTCTGCCCCTGACTTCCATGTGGTCAAATACAGACATGATGGTGCTTCTTCAAAGCCTTTGACATTACCAGCAGACTCGTCAAGATTTATACTCGGTGAAACCCAAACAAGTGTAAGGTCCGAACATCGCTCCATCTTACACCTCCACAGAGTCGCCTGGAATGAAGGGATTCGAGACAGAACAGGGGGAATGTATGTATACCTGATCGGCTCACCCGGCCTTTTGCTACTGTGGCTGGTAATTACATTCTTCATGGCGCATTAAGGTGTGCTCTCACATTCTTTGGCTTCGCGTCATTGTCGCCAATCTGATCAAATTCTATACTTCATGAAGGCTGGTGAACTAGAAAAGTAGTATATAACAGAGACGAAGGAAGACCTTTTCATCCATCTCGCCCATACTCTCTCACTCATCTCACCATTCTTGTGTATCTATATCAAATCTCCTTCACAAACATATCACCACAAACCACACCACACCACCACCACCATCATCATCATCATCATTCCCCACTGTTCCACAAGCAGTGGCCATCACCATGCACTGGACAAACGTACCTCCCCCTCTCCTCTCCTCTTAACCACCCCATACTAACACCCCTCTCCTCTCCTCTTAACCACCCCATACTAACAAAGAACCAGCTCCTCACCCTCCTCACCCTAACCCTCACAAGACCAAAACCCACGCACTCCCTCACCACAGCCCGAATCTGGACAAAATTCTACCCTCACTGTCCCCTGCCCTCCCCCTCCCGCATCGCCGACCTCGACCTCGGCGAAGAATTCGCCACAGGCCTCAACATTCACACAGACACATGCCAACCGGTTCCCGTTCCGCTCGCCTACAGCCCCGAGGTGTCACATGTGTCGATCGACACAGACGCGTTCTGGAAGGAGCCCGGGGATGATAAGTGCACAGTTGCGCTGCATGAGTTACCGGGGTGTGTGGATCCGGCGCTGATCGAGCGGGAGATCCAGAGTGCGGATGGAGAGGGGACGAGGAGCACGCGCGCGGATGAGAGTGAGTGCAAGGAGAGGAGGTTTGCGGCGTTTAATCAGGTTTGGGTGAGGTTTTATTGTAAAAGGGAGGACAAGGAAGAGGGGGAGAGGCTGGATGGGAGGAGCAGGCAGCATGCGCCGGTTATGGGGAAGGATGGGGAGGCGTTGAAGAGTCATGGTGCGAATGGGAAGGTGAATGGGACGGATTTTGGGCATAAGTTTGGGAATGGGACGATTGGGGCGGCGGGGAATAGGACGGAGAGGATGAGGAGGTTTTGGCAGCGGAGGAGGACGAGGCTTTCTTTCCTTTGATTTTGGTTTCTCGTTCTCTGGTTCTTTTGATCGGTCTATATGCATGCTGTAATGCTTTGTTTGATATCCAAGTGGTTAGTTTAGCTTAGAGCAATAGGTATTATGCGATATTTTGTCCTGAATTAGTCCGGACATAAAATTCTATTGATACTTGGCGAGAGAGCCGGTTGTAATACAGTCTCATTCGCCAGCGGCCAGTAAACCTGGGGTATAGCACACAGCCATCGAGAATCCATAATACAGAAAGAAAACAATATATACAGTACCAGGAAAAGTCTTTCTTGGTCCCCTAAGGGAACTAGAAACCGAAACTATCGAGAAGCGAGTTCGCATCGGGCTCGTGGAACATGGTCGGGGGTGGCTGTGGCTTCTTTGCCTCGACCGGAGACTTGGGTTGCTCGAGTTCAGAAAGGCTAGGCTTGATCGGCATGTCTGCGACAACAAGACTGCTTCTCCGCCGGAGCATTTTCCGGAAATCAACTGCACCGTCTTCGAAATCAATTGCGCCATCTTTCGGCAGTTTAGGGATGGGGAGACCTCCCAGAAACTCCCAGTGCCGGACCAGATCCAGCGCAAGGAGATCACAGCCCATCCGGTCATAGAGACGGGCGTTGCGCAAAACGAAATTCCATTCGGCTCGGGCGGATACCTTGGAGGCGCCTTTTAGGGTTTGCAGGGTCTTTTCGCGTAGCTGTTTGTACAAAACCACCAAGGCTGGATCGTTGGAGAGATATGATTTGGCCTGCAGGGGAATCGATCCAGGAGTACCAGGGGAGGACGGTGGTGAAGGAACAAGGGTTTCAACGGGGGACTAGTTGGTTTAATAGGTTAGTTTGGGAATCCCTTCCAACACAAAAGCTCGGCAGAGAGCGACTTACGATCAACGAGCGTACCGCCATATCACGGCGACCCAGCATCCAGAACGCCCAGGAGGCCATCCAGCGGTTTCCGTCGGCCGCTGCTTCAGGTAGAACCCTCTTTTCTAGTATCTCCTTTAGAACTGGCCCGTCGTCCCCTTCATAAGCGCGTGTGATGGCAATGGCTAGCTGGAGATCCTCTACTTGGTTCAAGCACACGAACGCCGCATCGCGCACATGATCTGCCAGAAGGAAAAACGTAGCAGCATATTCTAAGCATCGGTCAGCCAACGACCGGACAGGGAGCTGCAGTTAAGTAACGTACCAAACCTGCGTTTGCCAAGCAGGGCATATGCGTTTTTTAGAGCGGATGTTTGCCACCGTGGTTCTCGAAAGTCATTTCCTAACAACCGCTGTGTAGCCGCTTGCTCACGGTGCCAGGATGCCATACGCCAAAGTCCCTGGAGAATGTTCTTCTTCTTGAGTGCAAGGTAATACAACGAGCAATCGATCGGGTTCTTCTCTTCCGTCTTTGTGTATTCGTTCCGAGCAACTATCTCCAATTGCTCCCGCTATCCATACATTAGTACATCATGATCTTGACGGACATGAATTTCCTTACAATGGCTTGGGGGCTGGACAGCCACATAAACATCCCGCTCTCTCGGGCCGCTTTCCAGGTCAGCTTGCCGCCATACTGTCGGGACACGAGGTCGACAAGGATATCTTGGCTGTTGCTATGGAAGGCCCAGACTATTTCTCTCCAAGACACCGTATCTTTGTTTGCAAGGCCCTGGGTCCTGCGTAACATGTGTTGTCGGAAAAACAGAAGATAGCGGGCAGCATTGTCATCCATTGAGCGCCGGTGCTTCTCAACGGTAGCAACACATTCTATCGTATCAACCAGGCGAAACTGTTCCTGACTCGATAGTTGGGGCAATGCGACCCGGGCCAAGTTCTCGTTAAGCGTCGCAGCAGTGACTTCATCGATGACCTTTGGCTCATCATCTAACGAAAAGTCTGCATACGAAGAGCGCAGCTCCTTAGATGAGGCGTTTTGCGGTTTCTTCGTGGGTTAGCGTCTTAGACGAGTCTTCTTGGCCTGGTTTACTTACATCATGCTCCACGTAGAAATCCCCCAAGGGCATATCCAAGAAGCCGTCGACGTCGTCGCCCTCGCTGTAGAACTTTAGCTTTCGATGAAGATTCATCAGAATTGAGTGCACCAGGTTAGTCTTGCCGCTAAGGATACACTGTGCAAGAAATTGGGGATGGAAAACCGGGAGCGGGCCATTCAATCGACTCACGACCTCAAAAAGATCGACAGAGGACTGACCCCGAGATGGGATGCGAAGCTGCGACACCAACCTGTCGGAAGTATCGATTTCATTTCCGTATACAAAGAGCTGGTTTCCAGCACCGATAGCAAGGTGGCCGTTGCTGAGCCAGCATGAATCACCAATCGGGTGGGGTGTAAGATCGCGAATCCAAATTTCGCGGATTTGTGTCCAGGATGGACGGGAGTCGAGGTAGTCGTAGCGAAGCTGGGAAAGAAGGATTACCTTGTGAGGAAAGCCTACGGCAAGAATGGATTGCATGTCTGGAGTAGACGTCCAGTCAAGGTCGCGAATAATGTCTTGTTGCGAGAAATGTTCCTCGAATTCCAACTGCGCCCCGTTTGTATCCCAAATAGTTAGGTGTGTTCGGTCTTCATCGACCAGTGCGGCCTTCCTGATAGAGCTTCCACTGGCAAGAGAAGGATTCACGATCCCAGTCTCAACCGTGGAGGTCAAAAGCCACTCGATTCGACTCTTCTCATGATCAACCTTGGCGGTCCATGTGCGCACAACGCCGGATGCTGTATAGGATAGGGCTATATCTGGAGAGAAAAGGTCGAAGAAACCAGATACCTCGGCCCTTGGGCCGGCAGGATCGACTGGTAGAATGTACGAGATATCCTCCTTAATGCCCAGGTGAAATGTACAGAATTTTCGCAGATCGCACTGGGAATCAGGCACCGAGCCATTAGCCCGCCTTTGCGCAGTCGGCAGTCGAATTTCCCAAGCTATTCCGCTCATGTCAGCGGCGATTGTCGCTATATATACGACTCCGGAGTTCTGCTCGGTAGTGGGCATCTCTAGTACGCAAAGCGGTTTGCTTGACAGTTCAAAGCTCGAAGCAGCAATCTGTTTGGCATGGAACGAGCGAAGATCCCAAACAGAGATACCCTTATGATGAAGATTGACGAGAAAATCGCCGCTTTCTATCACACAGCTGCGATGTATATGCTCATCGGAGAACAGGAAGCTCTTGCGAACAAGCCTCGAGTCGCTGTCCTTCCATTTCTGCCTCCAAATCAACGCTTGGTTATCATTCGTACGAGATGTAAGGGTGTCTCCGGTGGCGCTTCGGAGAATCTTCTTCACAGGACCAATATGTCCAGTCCAGGACGCTGTGCGCGTGATCCTATTTTTGCGCGGAGTCGGATCGAACATGACATCAACCCGAGAGTCAAACCATTCGATCCGGCCGTCAAAGTGATGGATGAGGATCGAAATCGTGTCATCCGAATGTGAACTCTGGAATGCGCATATTTGGGCATAGTCCTCCTCCTCCGACATCCCGGGCATGAATGAAAAGTCTAAACCTTCCACATGGAGAATGTTAAAGACATTCAAATCCGACTTGACCTTCGAGCCAACATCTTCCAGCGCCCAGGCAGACATGTGACCCTGGCCATCGATCACAACACAAATTTCGGGACTCTTATTTGCAACCTCAATCAGATGCTCCAGAGCATGGTTGCCCTGGTTGCCAGTGCTTCTCTGCACGGCGCGCTCGGTCGCAATACAAAAATCCCGGCTGTCGATGATGAATCCGTACCGTCGTGTCGCGTCGCTCTCCTCTGTCGCATGCCGCGGCTGAACAGAAAGGCCCATATCGATCTGCGTCCATGGCTGCAGCGCCGCCGGAGCATGGTGATCTATCGTCGCCCACACCCGAATCTTATTGTCAGAGCACAATGTGTAGAAGGCGTTATCCATCGATTGCTCTCGATGGTACGGCCGACGCCAATGGACCCCCGTCACGATCCCTGGGTGCGACAGATACGACACCTCGAATCGAACATCGTCCGCACCAAAGGCAAGACGCCGCCAAACCTTGACCAACCGATCATAGCGTCCAGAGGTGATAATGAGCGTCGAATCGGGAGAAAACTGCGCGAATTTGACCGGGTTTGCTAGCTCCTGTCTCCACACCGCGCGTGGAACATCGTTTAGAAACCAAAGTGTGAGGTGCGAATTGCCCAGGAGAAGCTCGTCAGGGGAGCCCCACGACACCGTCCGGATCGTCTCGTTGTCATTTTCGTAGCGCAAGGTATGGGTCAATGACCACTAAGCTCATGGAAATTCCCGTATTAGCATTGCCTTTGTCCTCGTATGTGTCCCCAAATTTGTCCCGCATAAACCTGCACGCCCTCCCGAACTCGGACTTATGATATCACAGACCTTTAACGTTTCGTGTTGAATTCCGTAAGGCTGATAGATAAAAACATCCGGACCACCGCACGCAGCTATCTTACCAGAAGCTTCGTCGATTGATACAGCTTCTAGGGCCTCCGTGTCGTCCACATAGATGGTTTGTAGGAGCTTGTGTGGGCCGCCGAGGATAACCAGTGCTTGACCGGAGATGTACACCTAGACCAAACAAAACGCGCACGATAATCAGCATAAATGGGTCTTAATCAGAGTAAACAATGGGCTAGCGTAGAGTGAGTATATCCGAATAGACCACTTACAACAACCCGAAGACCATTCCACAGCGCTGTGCTGAAAGACTGGAGCTTCGCTGGGGGTCTCCCCGGCAGTACCGCTCGCATAGGGATGGTCGTTAGAGGTCAGCCGCAGAGTGCGCTCAAGACAGATGTTAAACCATTGCCAGATAAGAATGGACACTCGCTTAGAGAGGAATTAAATAGAGATTTATAGGCACAGTACAAATGCACGATCCGGACAGCTTCCTGGGGAGGGGGGTTGATTAATAGTGAGTGGCTTTGGGAAATGACGCTGTTCCGCAGCTCCTCCGCCTTACGTTCCGGCGTGTGACCACCACACCACAAGAACGAGTGACACTCTCGGATTGGCCGCCCTTACAAGTGATTCCAGGGAAAGGTGTTGTATGCTTAAATTGAATTCAAGGTAGTAGAAGTCATCATTTAATTTCAGATCAGTTCCAATGTCATTAAATACTGCCCTCGTGGAGGGCTTCGTTCATCATCATCCATCAAAAAAAAAACCAAAAACCAAAGCTCTACACGCCCGATGATGCAGTGGGGTATCAAAAATCATCAACCAAGCCCAAAGATCAGCCATAACGACCAGAAATCACAAAACTATACATATACATATACATATAAAACTGGCGCACGGATCTCTTCTCTTATCCAATCCGCCGATTTGCCGATCTCCTCCCTTCCGTGGGCGAACCCGGTTCCTCATCCGCGAACCGAACGGATATGCCTAGAGCGCTACCTCGCCCATTGCGCTCCCGGCGGCTCGACATGGTTTGGGGAGCCATGCTCTCTGCGCGTAGCAGTCGGCTGGCAAAGGGCGTATGGAGGGGAGTTGCAGGGGTTGTAGAAGCCCGTGCCAGGGCGCGTGCCCGCGCCGCCCTTTTAGATGGTGAGGTGAGGTAGTTAGGCGTGGCCAAGGGAGTAGCAGAGGGGATCCGGGTCTCGTTAACCATCTCCTGAAGCTTGAAAGGGGTATCGACCTGAGGCCAGGGATCAAAGATTGAGCGAGTCGTGTTGGGGCCACCTGCACCGTCGTAGTTCCTTGTGGGGCTCATAAGGGGACCTGGAGAATCGAGAGCTTCGATGTTCTCTCTCGTCTTCTCCACCCAATGGCGGAACATACTTCGAGAATGCTTTCGAAGGTTCCGCTCTCGCATGGAATCCGCAGTTTCGACTGTGCTTTTCACCTGGAACACGCGAAGGCTGAGCTTGCGAAGCTGAGTATTGGCGGAGCTAAGTACATGCTGCCGATACACCCCATTGGCCTGTTCTTCAAGTTGGCGATACTCAACTACAGCTTCAGCCCACCGAATCAACTGGTTGTAAGCAATTTGTTGAAAGTAATGGCTATCAGCCTCGTCACACTCATGGATTCGCTTGGCCGTCTTCCCATGCCATCTGCTCAAAAGTTCGGCGACGATGACCAATGATTTCTGCCTGGAGAACTGCTGGGCTTGCTGTTCCATCTCCATAACTTCCTGGGATTTTGAGTGCCAATTCACCAGAGCCTTTGAGGCAAGGTTGATCTTGAATTTTCTTCGAGTTTTAGCATAAGCTTCCTGGCGACGGCGCTTGGCGGACTCTACTGTTGCGGTATGCCAGCGCTTCATGGTGCCTGTTGCCACAAAATAAAACCTAGCATCTTGAGCCCACTCTTCCAGCTTCGACACGTGCTGGTTTTTCGAGCGCCAGGCTACGAGCGACTCCTGCACGAGACGGGGAGCATAGAATTCAAAGGCGATAATATCTCTATGGCGCTGAAGTGTTAGCCGGTCCCTCCAGCACGCAAGTTTAGATCGGAGCAATTCTTCGTTCCGGTGGTCTTCATGAATATCGGCATGGTGGAGTAATTGGGAATAGGTTTCGCGGATATTTGTCACAAATTTGGAGAACACCTCCCGTTTGATTCTCTGCTCACGGATTCGCTGCATAAGGCGGTATCTTTCTGCGAGAATCCATTTGTACATGGCTTCCATCTTCAAGCGTTCTTCGATACGTGCGCTGAGGGCCTGGCAACGGAGCAGATCATTCCATGCAACCCAGGAGTTGCGCATAATCCTCCGTTGATCCATCTCCTTTGCTTGCTGGAGCATACGGGCGCGCTTGACCCATTGCGCGAATGCCTCTTGGAGAATGTTACTATCCAGCATATTTGAAAGCTGGAAAGCAGCTGGGGCCAAGTGAGCTTGGACTCTCCATTCTGCGAATGAATCATGGAGAACTTTGTGGCGTTGCGTCAACACAGCCGTCTGTTCAGCAGAAGTAATCGCTTTTGACTTCTGAGATAGAGCTTGCAAGGCAGATCTAAGAGCAGATTGTTTGTTCTTGACGTCGATTTCGTGAATGCGCTCCCTGTTGGTTCGAAAAGTCCGCAACCAGTACAGGAGTCCCCGTCGTTTGAGGCAATAGTCATACCATTGGGGAGCACGTCTGTCGCAGAAAGACCAAAACCATTGCCAGTAGACTTCATGGGTCAATTTTTTACTGTGACGAACGACCGCCTCCTCCTCCATCTTCTTGACCTGTTGAGCTTTCTGCCTCCAGGCAAGGAGGGGTCGTCGTACAGCAAATCGTTGAGCCTTCAACTCATTGACCGCAGTTATCTCCCGCCATGCATTGAAGTACTTGACACTAAGGACATGGCGACGCGCAGCAAAAGACCTTTCAACTTCATCTGAAGTGAGTTGTGCCCAATGGGTAAATGCTTTTGTCATCAGATATAAATCTCGGGCGCGCCCAGCTCGCTCTTCAAGATGTTTGAAGAACCTTTCAGTGCGTTCCACCTGGCGTTTATCTCGGATTACTGCGTGCCACATTTCAAACCCTTGTCGGAGAAGAGTACCTCTGTCGCGATTGGCGGCAACCATCTCCATATTCTGATGCGTCTGTCGTGACTGAGCGGCCTTTTTCATCCACTGGGTGATAATACGTCTGTTAATTGCTCGTTGCCGATACATATTGAATGTCGATGCGTCCCGAAGCAGGTCGGAGAGTGACGGTCGGTAGAGCATCTCAGAAGGGACATGCGGTTTCTCGAACGAGTTACCACCATCTTGTGACGAAAATGATACATCCTCCTCCTCCTCTTCTTCTTCTTCTTCTTCTTCTTCTTCCTCTTCTGCAGCTTCTTCTGCTTCCTCGGAACCTATCGAGCTCCCTGAGCGCTGGCGATGTGGATGTGACTTTGAGCCTTTCGTTTGCAAGGCTTCAGCCATTCTTTTTGAGCGATCTTTATTCACCGCGGAGGTAGGCTCCTTGGCCCTCCTCTTTGCCGGTTCCATGAGGTCCATTCGACTCATAAGCCGACGACCGACATCCAGAAATTGCGCGATCAATTGCGTCCTGTCTGTTCGCTCTGGCGACTCGGTTCTTTTAGCAGCAGGCGTGCGACTTTGTGGGGAGTCTCGAAATTCAGGCTTGCCGATTTGCAGTCGCGACATCGACGACCGGGAGCTCGGCCGATTTATAAAGCTCCTTTGTGTGGGATCATCGCCCACATCGTACATGGAGTTGAACGAGGCTCGCCTTCGCCTTGGTGTTTGCTGAGTACTATCTCTCGACGGAGGATCCACCTTTGTCCGAAGCTGAACATCCAGGGAAGATACATTATCTATGTAATGTTCGCTGTCATCGTTGCCGAATTCAATGACGATGCCCATCTGTTGAAGCAGGTTCTCAAACCTGTCGAAGAGCGAATCCCCTACGACGTCTTTGCCCCCCATCTTGAAAAGGAAGCGCATGCAGGCATAGCCTGGATCCGCGTCCACGCCATGCTCAGCTATAGCTTCATCGTATTCCTTGAACAGCGCCCTGTATGGGAGACGCTCAGCATCCGGGTGTCGCTCCGCGCGGGTGATAATCTGGAAGAGGAAGCCGACATCTGGAACAAAAGCAAACAACCATTAGATATCTCACTCCTATAAATCATGCCAACAAATAACTCATGATCAACAAGCATATATACCAACATACCTTCATCTGAAAGGGCCGGGTCTTCATAGGATAGAGCTCTTCGTTGAGCGGGGACGGGAGGCATCGAAATATCCGCGATCTAACGCGTAGATGGCTCATGGAGGCAAGAAAACTAAATCAACCATTGCGGGCCCCAGGGACAAATACAAAGCTAAGGCTCGTGGTTTTCGAGGTCTTGACGCGAAATACCACCGATCAACAAAGCAAAGTCACCAATCGAAACATTCCCACCGCTAATTTCCGGCTTTGTATCCAGCGCCAACCGATGTTTTGCTTGTTGCGCCGCGTCTCCAAGACGGAATGCCTCAAGTCACGTGTAATTCTTTATTATGTAATACATTGTGTCGCAAGTCACATGGCTGCCATTTGCTGTCATATATACGGGCTTGAACAGAGAGCAGCAACATCAAAAGAAAGAAAAAAGACAAAAATGCCGGCAACAAGAACAAGGCCCATCGAGAAGTTTGCAAAGGCCACTGCCAAGTGCTCTGTTGAGGTAGGACTTCATCTCCTTCACTTCGCGGGTTCATCTCGGAAGAATCTAAGCTGATGGGCGTTGGTTTCCAGGCGGCGGCATATGGCAAGTGCATCGTTGCTGACTACACAGCGGTGCACAAGGACATGTGTGCAAAAGAATTCATCAAGTTAAAGGACTGCTATCTGGTAAAGTAACCTGATATCCAGGATCCGGCGGGATATGTCTAACGTGGAGAGGTCGAATAGGCGGCGTCCAAAAAGGTGTAGTGGACGATTTGGCAGGTTGCATGATGTGAACAAAATTCAAGGGCGCAAACGGAGAAATCTTCTGGTTGTATTTATATCTTACGGGCAATTTACGACATTCTATTGTTTAGATACCAAAAGGGGAGGCCAACTCCACGTTTAATCCAAATGAAAATGCTATTTTTTGGGAATTATAAACTTCTAACAATTGAAATCACATAACTCTGTAGGTGTAAATAAGATATGAAACCCCGAAACGAGAAAGGTGAAAAAAAAAAGAGTCTACAGCTTCAGCAGGCGCAACAAGAATGTGGCTTGCTGCACCTCTTGCTCCTCCTGCATGATCATGCCTGCTTCATCCCCAGTGGGCACTGTGCCGTCAACAGACTCGTGTCGTTCAAGTGGTCTGCGTACAACCTTCTCAATGGCGGCAGCCTGAGTCTCGAAAGCCTCGCTGATACCGATATTCTCGGGGTCTGAGAGAACAACGTACTCCATCTTCACATCATCAGTGGCGACCAAGCCAGCCTTCTTACGGAGACGCTGCAGTCGGTTGATGATCTCCCGGCCAAGACCTTGGTGGGCGAGCTCTGGGTAGAGGTTGACGTCCAGAATAGTCAGCAGATCAGCGTCAACGTTGGGCTCCATGCCCTCTGACGAGGTGCCCTCCTTGAGGCCACGCTTAACCACAAGATCGCCCTCAACAAGCTCAATTCCGTCGACAGAGATCTTTCCATCAGCAACATATCTCTTTACATCATCGCTACTCAGCGATGGCAGAGCCTTCTTGACCTTCTGGACTTCTTTCTTCAGCTTCTTACCCAGAGTGGGCCAGTCGGCAGATACGCTGTACTGCACGTTGTACTTGACCTCGTCAGAGGACAGGACAAGCTCCTGAACGTTAAGCTCCTCGAGAATATAGCTCTCCAAAGACCTCACGTCATCCAAGAACTGTGCATCTTGATGAATAACGACAAGCGTCTTCAATGGAGTCTTCAAGCCCAGGGATCGTCGCTCACGGGAGACGCGAGCCATTTCAATGACGTTCTGCATGCGGGCAACCCGTCTCTCAACCACTTCATCAAAGAGCTCCTCACGGACCTCGGGGAACGGAAGGAAGTGGACGCTGCGGCTGTCTTCGTTACGGAGGGCCTCGGGAATATGAGGGAGCAGGCGCAAGTAAATGTTATCAGTGAGGAAAGGCGTAAATGGGGCAAGGCCTCTGACAAGAGTGTAGAGAACTTCAAAGAGGGTATTCAGAGCATGTAGAGTATCATCAACACCATTCTCACCCTTCAATCGCTTGCGGTTGAATCTGATGTACCAGTTCGTCGTGTTATCAATAAGTCCAAGCAAGCGGGGAACGACAGTGTATAGGCGGTATGCTGCCATCTCTTCGTTTACGAACTTGAGAAGACTCTGACAGCTGGCCAGGATCCAACGGTCCATCACATTTGTGTTGGTAGCTTCAGCCTTGGGGTCAAAAACATAATCGATGCCCTCAGTCTTCTTGAAAAGGGCTGCCTGTCCCTCAAAGAACTTAAAGCTGTTCCAGAGAGGGAGAAGAACCTTCGCAACAATCTCCTTCACACCAGATTCCTTAAATCTAAGCGGTTCTGCTCGGACGACTGGCGAGTTGATGAGGTAAAGTCGGAGAGCATCTGATCCATATCGCTGCATAATAAGGGTAGGATCAGGGTAGTTCTTCAGACGCTTCGACATCTTCTTTCCGTCCTCCGCAAGGACGATTCCGTTCACGACGCAGTTTTTGAATGGAAGTTTTCCGAAGAGGTGGGTACCCAGCACTGTCAAGGTGTAGAACCAACCACGAGTTTGGTCCAAACCTTCTGCAATGAAGTCACCGGGGAAGCTCTTCTCGAAGTGCTCAGCGTTCTCGAACGGGTAGTGCTGAGATGCGTACGGCATGCTTCCCGACTCAAACCAGCAGTCAAAAACTTCGCTCACACGACGAAGAACACCGTTACCATTCTTGCTCGGGATAGTGATGTGGTCCACCTTATCACGGTGAAGGTCAGTAAGCTCGCCCTCATATCCGCTAAGCTCCTTCAGTTCCTCAACACTGCCCACGGCGACAATTTCGCTGAAGTCGTCACTGACCCACAGTGGTAGTGGTGTACCCCAGAATCTATTACGGGAAATGTTCCAATCACGGGCGTTCTGAATCCAGCTGGCAAATCTCCTATCCTTAACAAAGCTAGGAACCCAGTGGGAGTCCTCAATACCCTTGAGCATCTGGGGGATGATCGGGCCGATCTTGACAAACCACGAGGGCACAGCGCGGTAGATCAAGGGGGTATCTGAGCGCCAACAGAATGGATAGCTGTGAGTAATCTGGCTGTCGACAATCAGGCGGCCAGCACCCTTCAACAACTTGATGATAGCCTTATCGGCGGCCTTGACATGTTGGCCCTCGAAGTCTGTCACTTCCGCAGTGAAGCAACCCTTAGGGTCGACAGGGTTGGGAGGCAGACGGGAGTCGCTAATGACACCCCCCTCCATGGATACCTTGTAATCGTCCTCACCGAATGCTGGGGCCTGGTGGACAATACCGGTACCATCTTCAGCCGTGACATACTCAGCGTTCAGCACACGGAAGCCGTGATCTTTGAATTCGTCGTAGAAGTACTTGAAGAGGGGTTCATACTTCCAATCCTTCATCGCCGAGCCCTTAAAACGATCGACAATCTTAAACTTGGCCTTCTTCGGATCCTTGTACAAAGTGCGAAGCAAAGATTCGAGGAGGATGTAGTGTTTTCCGGAGGCTTCGTCAAGGATCTTAATATATTCATAGCCGGGATTCACCGCAAGGGCAAGGTTGGACGGCAGGGTCCAGGGTGTGGTCGTCCACGCAAGGAGACAGGTTTCGGGGTCATCGACCAGAGGGAATGTGACGACGACAGCAGGGTCCTGGACATCCTTGTAGTTTTGCTGTGCTTCGAAGTTGCTAAGAGGAGTGTTGAGGGCGGTTGAATAAGGCATGACACGGTAGCCACGGTAGACAAGGCCCTTGTCGAAGAGCTGCTTGAACACCCACCACACCGACTCCATAAAGGGTGTATTCATAGTCTACGTGGTAAGAAGGCATGCGCATTAGCAAAAATTGTCCAGGCCTCTCTCCAGCACGAAAAACTCTCTCCGCCGCGGTTTACCCACCTTGTAATCGTTGTCGAAATCAATCCAACGACCAAGCCTCTCAATAGTTTGGCGCCATTCGGATGCGAATCGCATAACAATGGCTCTGCACTCCTCATTGTACTTCTCAATTCCATACTTTTCGACTGCCTCCAATCCCGACATGCCCAGCTTCTTGTCGATCTCATATTCGATAGGAACACCGTGCGTATCCCAGCCGAATCGTCGCTCGACATAATGGCCCTTCATCGACCAGTATCGGGGAATGATGTCTTTAATAGTCGAGGCCAGCAGATGGCCGTAGTGGGGAAGACCGGTTGCGAATGGAGGGCCATCGTAGAAAGTGTAGGGTTTCCGGCCTTTCGAGAGTTCGACCTGTCTCTGGAAGGCATTGATCTCCCTCCACCTCTGGAGGACGAGCTCCTCTTCCTGGGGAAAGTCAATGGACATGACGGGCAACGGAGTCGTGGCAGTCGTCAAATTCGTGGTTGGGAGTGCAACGAGGGATGGCCGCGGGGTAATGTGCTTTAAAAAAAAGACGAAAAGTGAGTCACCCCGCGTGGTCCGATTTTGCCAAGCCCACGCAAATCCCTACTGGAGGCATGCATACCTAGGTACTAGGTAGGTAGCAATAAAATAACAAGGGCGTCAAATTACAACAACACCCGAACTAAGGATGGTAATCCTACCTACGTAATATCTGGTGGAGCTGAATGTGAAAAAGTTATGATTATAGATTCAGAAGACTTTGCAGGTCTCGTCCTGCTTTTCAGGTATATACTCAGTTAACTTTCCCCACCTACTCATCATCATCTTCTTCCTCGTCTTCCTCGTCTTCCTCGTCATCTGATACTTCCTGTCCAAGTTCCTTCAAGCGTTTCTAAAACAAGAAATTAGCGAGATTTCTCAGCCGTAAGCAGCAATATGTGACTCACCTTGTCCTCATTTCTCTTAGCTTCCAGATCACCAAACACAATGAGAAGATCCTCAAGCTCAGACTGCGCCGCCTTGCGCGCCTCTTCTTTTTCCTTGGCTTTATTTTCGGCCTCTTCGAGAGCCTTCCGGGCCTCTTCAAGCGCCTGGGCGGAACTTCTGGCTTCTGACTCGAGCCTTTTGGCCTTACTTTCCGCTTCCTTGGCGCGTGTTTCTAAATCGGAACTCTTACTAGAGTAATCATCGCGTGCTGCTTGGATATCTCGCGCAGCTTTCTCCTGGCTCGCATCGAGTTCAGAACGCAAGGTTTGGGTGGTAGAGTTGAGGTCCGCAACCTGTGATTCGTGCTTTCGGTGCTTTGTTTCAATCTCTGACTGTAGGCTCCGGATATTCGCATTGAGATCTGAGACTTCAACTGTATGTTGCTCCTTCGATATACTGGCGTCCAATCTTAAAGTGTCAATCGTAGATTGTAGGCCGTGAATCTTCATATTAAGATCCGAGACTTCAGCCATATGCTGCTCCTTCGATTTACTGGCGTCCAATCTTAGAGTTTCAATCGTAGATTTTAGGCCGTGAATCTCATTTGAGTGCTGTTCTTTAACCCGAGAAAGATCTGCTTCTAGTGATCGAACCTTCTTTTGGAAATCAGCAATCTCAGCCTCGTGTCTCTCCTTGAATCTAGAGCTCTTTCTCTCGTAGTCAGCAGAGGTCTCTCGTAATTGGGCGTCAATGGCCCGAAGCTGTTCCCCATGTTGTTTGAGCAATTCATTCTTAGCAAATTTGTGATGTTCTTGCACAGCCGATAATTCCTGCTCATACCGTTTCTGAATTGACTCCTGCATCTGCTGCAATTTAGAGGCCTGCATGGTACTTGAGTCCTTTGATTTCCGATGCTCGGCTTGCTCATGTTCGAATTTGCTTCTCAGAGAAACGAGTTCTGATTCAAGTTTTTGAACTTCCTGTCCCTTTCCCTCCAGGTCGGCCTTTAGGGAGTCAACCAGCTCGCGCGAGACTCCTCTTTCAACACCATTTGTAATCACAGATATTTCAAGTCCAGGCTCACGATCAACGGCACGTATCAAACGTGTAAAATTGTCTTTCAGAAATTCAACAAAAGCTCGGTCAAAGAATATCTCGGGTAATCCGCCCTCATATTGTGCGCCCACTGCCTGTGGGAGGACCTCAAAATCACGAACCACGGGGGATTCTCTGAGCCGTGTTATCCTATCAATATATTGTTCCCTTCCGAGTTGTTCAATCAGTAATTTGTGTAGCGTCCTGCGGGGAATGGGCGAGTCCTTGGAAGAGAATTCGTAGATAATTCCTAATAAGATTGTAGATAGACCAGAGACGAGGACGTTCGACGCACCCCGATGCTTTGTTTCCTGCAACAAAGTCTGTACACTACTACCCTCCCCGAGGAAATCATTGACAGCATCCGGTTCTTCGAACAACCACCCACATAATAGCATCAGATACCCGATTGAGATCCTTTCGTCGTCTCCTCGTTTTATGCCAGTGATTAGGTTTCCAACTATAGTTTGGATGCATGTTATAACTTCTTCTCCACTTTCGGCATCACCCTCAGTCACCCCCATTGCAATGGACTTGGCTTGGGCATTCTCAAACAGCAAATGGAACATGAGGACCGAAGCCATCCAGGTCTGGTAGGGATCAGCATTTCCTCTAGACTCTGGTGGAGTGAGCAAAACAGAGAGAATATTCGGAATCTCATCCTGCCCGCTAACATGCCCATTAATCGCTCTTCCCAGCACATGGACACGAATGCCAGTGTGGCTTGAAAAGAACGCCTTAACACACTCACAGGCCGCGAGACGTGCATCGAGAAGCTGGATCGGCGCAGGCTCCAGGGATAGCTTGAGCAACGCTTCAATCACATTGATCCGTGGGAGTTCTTTATCGACCTGGTTGCCATTCACAGTATCGTTGCTATGCCCTGGCCCCCAAAAGACTTCAACGTCTCCAAATCGTTCCTGCAGTGGTGTATTGCCACGTATCAAATCGGCGCATGTTGTAAGAGCCTATATTTGGTAAATCTCTTGCCTTGCGATAGTCAATAGAGGGTTTTACTGACCTGGGAAGTAACATTTACACTAAACTTTTGGCCGAAAGCTGTGCTTAAGACCTGCTCCATAACACCGGTGTTCCAAAATGCCGTTTGGTTAGCAGGCGTATTAATCCCGCCCTTAACCAAAAAGAGCCGGATGATCATTAATAGACCCCAGATATTCTTGTCGCGGTGAGCGAGGGCCCACTGCGGAGTGGGCTCCTCGGATTCCTGCTCTTGGTTGGCGCCTGCAAGTAGTTTGCCCAATTTTTGAATGCAGCCCATCTCCCGAAAATACGATTGATTTGGAATGTTGAGCCTCAGCAAGTTTGCGAGCAAGGAAAGGCAGTCTTCGATGACCTCTGGCCCATGTGTTAATCCTCCTTCCGACTCGATCAAAGAGAATATCAACTCGAATGCGTTTTCAAAGGCGACGAGCTTCTGGAATTCCTCGGAGGCGGGGGTCAGCGCGATGAGGAGCAGTAACGCTTCTAAAGAGTAGACACGAGCTGTTAGCTGATATGATTCCCCACAGGAAAGACATATAGGCTTCCCATCAATAATTTGCTATAACGCACCATTGCGCACTGGCTCTCGAGCATCTCCCAAGGCACCAACTAGTCTCGGGATACCTAACGGCGCTGTTAAAATACATTCCTGTGTTCTTTCCGGTCGCGCACTCGAAATCTGATACATCAATTGCAAGGAATACAGGCGAGAATAGAAGTCACGGGTATCGAGAAGGTCCAGAAGAGCGGTGATATTGTCTTGCCGCTTTCGCTTTGTTAGCAAGTAGAGAGGAATCGAGTCTCGGGGTCGTGAATACCTGGGTGAATTCGTCGGATAGCCAAAAAGCTATCTCATCCGATGCCTCGGGCTGTAGAAAGATCAGTACCCAGCAAATCGGAAATTCTGATGAAGGCAACGAACACTGCTAGCATCCGGCGAGAATAGCATCAGCAGGGTCTCCAGGACCACCTTGAGTGTATCCACATCTTCTCGGTCATTTCGAAGGCTGGTGATTAATGGTCGCAGGGCGCCCGACGCAACAGAAGCTGGGTATATCTTTGCAAAGCTCCTTAATCCCTGTATAGCTGCCCGCCGATCCTCCAGTAAGGTCGCACTCTGAAGCCTACTACTTAGGGTGTTGATGGTATCGGTTGCCGTTTGTTTGGCCGGCGCCTGCGACTCGAGGATTCGAAACATTGCGACAGATCACTCGTAATTTCATCGTCACCTCCGCCCAGAAATACAGCAATTGACAGACATTGAACAATGGGGGGAGGGAAAGGAAAAGAAAAATAACCAGCAAGCACCAACGGTGAGTTGTTCTCTCCGTAGCCCGCAACAATCAACCATAACCCACGCCAACGCCAAGTGGCCGCTAAGATTCCGGAACCGCGACAAAAGAAGCGCCGAACTCCCGCATTGAGGTTGGGGGCAGCCTCATGGTCGCGATCGCAGAAACTTCAAGGTGTCAGTCAACGCCCTGAAAAGGAACTAATAGGCTGCCTCGTACCTTTTTTGCGCTTCGTGCTTGTGCATATCGAGCCAGACCTATTTTTTGAGATTTTCTAGACTGAGAAACCTGTTCCGGACTCCGCGGTAGTTTCTGTACAAGTCAAAGTCGCTCATGGAACACCTCGTCCGACAAGCCTGAATCGATATTTTTAGTGTTTAAGGGGAGAAAGAAAAGATTCAACTTCGCTGTCTCCTTCTATCGCTTCGCATACTTTCAAAGTAGCTCTAGATTCACCATGGGTGTCCCAGCGCTGTTTAGATGGCTCTCCAACAAATACCCCAAGATCATCTCCCCGGTGATCGAGGAGTTCCCTTACGAGGTTAATGGAGAAGAAATCCCTGTCGATACCACACGTCCGAACCCAAACGGAGAGGAGATGGACAATCTGTATCTGGATATGAATGGAATTGTTCACCCCTGTACCCACCCCGAGGGCAAGCCACCGCCAGCGAACGAACAGGAGATGATGATTGAGATCTTCAAATACACCGATCGTGTCGTGAATATGGTTCGCCCAAGGAAGCTTTTGATGATTGCAGTCGGTACGTTGGAACTACAATATCGCTTTTTCTTACCAGACCATGGAACTAATGCAGGCATCTGTTACCAATAGACGGCGTCGCACCTCGAGCAAAGATGAACCAGCAACGAGCCCGTCGATTCCGCTCCGCTCAAGAAGCAAAGGAGGCCGATGAGAAGAAGGAAGAGTTCCAAAAGCTGCTTGCGAAACAGAACGCCAATAAGAAAGATCAAGATCATGATCTCCAAGAACAAGTCATCCAGAAGACCTGGGATAGCAACGTTATCACACCTGGAACCCCGTTTATGGATATTCTGGCCGCCTCCTTGCGCTATTGGATTGCCTATAAGCTTAATACGGATCCTGCCTGGGAAAAGGTCTGCCCTCCCTCCGTTTACCGGATTTAAGGATGAAACTAACTTGAGCAGCTTAAAATCATTATTTCTGATGCAACCGTTCCCGGTGAGGGTGAACATAAGATCATGGAATTTGTGCGATCCCAGCGGGCCTCACCCGAACACGATCCCAACACCCGCCATGTTATTTACGGACTGGTACGTTTCTCGGGAAATGGCCTCTGTGGCTTGAAGAAACTAACCGGACGATTTCACTTTTTCAGGACGCCGACTTGATCATGCTGGGTCTAGCCACTCACGAGCCTCATTTCAGAGTATTGCGAGAGGATGTGTTTTTCCAAGAATCGAAAGCAAGAACATGCCATCTCTGTGGTCAAGCGGGACATAAAGCAGAGGAGTGCAGGGGTCAGGCAAAGGAGAAAAATGGAGAATTTGATGAAAAAGGAAAAGGCACCGCCCTCAAGCCATTCATCTGGCTGCATGTCTCCATCCTCAGAGAATACCTTGCTGCTGAGCTCTACGTCTCGCAACAACCATTTCCTTTTGACCTAGAGCGCGCCTTGGATGATTGGGTTTTTATGTGCTTTTTCGTAGGAAATGATTTCCTTCCGCACTTGCCGTCATTAGACATCCGTGAAAATGGTATCGACACTCTGATAGCGATTTGGCGCGATAATATCCCCGTCATGGGCGGATATTTGACGCAGGATGGGCATGTGGACATGAAAAAAGCTCAACTTATTCTACAAGGACTCGCAAAGCAAGAAGATGCCATTTTCCGTCGTCGTAGACAAGCAGAAGAGAGAAAGCTTGCAAATGAGAAGAGGCGCAAACAAGAAGCACAAGCCAGAAATGAAGAGCGTGATAGAAAACGAAGACGAAGCTCGCCTAATTACGACACTTATGAGCCTTCCACCGCCACCAACCGACCCCGAGGTCCTGGGGGGGATGCGGCGCCGCCTAGCGGGCTAGAGCTCATCACTCCCAGTCGTGGTAACCTTACTCGTGAAACAAGGGAATTGACTCACAGCATGGTGGTCAACCGCGGAGCCGTCTACAAGGCTAACATGGCCAACAAGAGTGCCGCGGCGGTGTTGAAGAGCAAGCTTATGAAAGGATCTCAGGAAGATCAAACTCCCGAGGATTCGGAGGAACCGGCACCAGAGGAATCTGACGATAAGGCAGCAGATTCCGTCCTCGGAAAGCGAAAAGCTGATGAGAATGGAGAAGACTCCACTACAGAGACCCCCAAAAATGGGGCATCTAAAGACGATGAGCTGCCTCCGGACTCTGTTCGCCTCTGGGAGGAAGGATACGCTGATCGATATTATGAGCAAAAGTTCAGTGTTGATCCTCAGGATAAGGAGTTCCGCCACAAGGTCGCGCGAGCGTACGCCGAAGGTCTCGCCTGGGTTCTCTTGTATTATTTCCAGGGATGCCCCTCCTGGACCTGGTACTATCCCTATCATTACGCGCCCTTTGCAGCCGACTTTGTGGATATCGCCGATATGGAGCTATCCTTCGAGAAGGGAATTCCGTTTAAACCCTTCGAGCAGCTGATGGGAGTACTTCCAGCGTCCTCCAATCACGCCATCCCCAAGGTGTTCCATGACCTAATGAGCCACCCTGAGAGCGAGATTCTTGATTTCTATCCTGAAGATTTTGCGGTAGACCTGAATGGCAAAAAATTCGCTTGGCAGGGTGTCGTTTTGCTACCCTTCATCGATGAAAAACGCTTACTCGCTGCCATGGAAAAAAAGTACCCTCTCCTCTCCGAGGACGAGCAACTCCGCAACACCATAGGTCGAGAGGTGTTGTTGCTTTCGGAGAGCCATCCAGTGTATCAAGACCTTGTGGCCAATTTCTATTCCAAGAAGCAAGGGGATCCGAAGTACAACCTCAACATGCGACTAAGTGAAGGGTTGGCGGGCAGAGTTGAGCGAAATGAGTCATATATCCCGCATAGTTCTCTTGTATCTCCTCTTGAGGAGTACGGGATGCCTTCTTTGGACGACGATCGTTCGCTAACGTGAGTTTTTTTTTTAAAAAAAATTTCCTTTTCCCATCATTGTCGCCCGATCATTTCGACTAACTAACGTTGTCCAGGGTCAACTACGAGATACCCAAGTCTTCGCACATCCACAAGTCCATGCTACTCCGGGGAGTTAAGTTCGCTCAGCCAGCCTTGGATAACGCAGACATCGAAGCTGTCAAGTCGAGAGCCAGGCACTCTGGCCGATCATTTGGTGGCGCGCCATTCCGGAACGGCAACCGCGGTGGTCGCATTAACTATGCTGGCGACCGTGCTGGCGACCGTGAGCGTGAGCGTGACCGACCCAATCCATTCGCCGCGCATTTAGATCCCAAGTTTATGCCTCCAGGCAATACTGGGGCTCCAATGGGCATGTCCTCAGGCCGGGCTCCCTCGTCGTCCAATAACTATTCCAGGGGCCCGCCGCCTCCTCCCCGAGGAAGCTCAAATTCGTACTATAATTCTCCCCAGTCGTATCCGGGTCATGGACAGCAGGCTGGTTACCAGCAAACGAACTACAACCAAGGTGATTACTACGGTCGAGGCCAGCAAGGATCGAATAATGCTGGATCATATAATACCCCGAACAACGATTACTATGGTGGAAGGCAATCTAACTACGGGTCCCAAGAGCGCCGAGGTGGAGGATACCATCGAGGAAGGGGGGGAGGAGGATATCGGGGCGGCCGTGATGACTATTCTTCGAGAAATTCAGGTGGATATGGCCGCTATTAGATGGCTAACTTGATTTCACTTCCAGCAACTTAAAGCAAGGAAGAAATATCTTTATCATGTTGATTTTTTTTTTCTTGTCATTTTTGGGAACTTGGTATGGAAACGGTGAGGAGACTCCAGGAACCGGCGTTAAATCGGAGGGAACTACAAACAAGTCACGAGTATTGGATGGACAGAGAGTATACTACCTCCTACTAACTAAAACACCCTGATACATTCGGTAGAGAATATAAAGTAGAATGAAAACCGATGGAAGCTAAATAAACTGACTAGCATTTAATTAAAATCAGAATCATCAAAGAGAACGAGTAAAAAGCCAAGTAATAAAAATCACTAATGCGGACGACGACATCGGAGCTGCGGGGGAGAAAAAAATTCCCCAAGAATCAAGGGATTTTGTGAGTCAATCGTAGGGGAACCTTCACCGTAAGGCCCACCTCAACTCTCCCTCGGACTGCCTCTTCACCATCGGCCTCTCTTTTTCGGTTTCTGAACCTTTCAATCATCGTCTGTCTATCCATTAGAAAGGTGAGTCCCGCGTCAATTCCTCTCAGCCCTTCAGCCACCCAGCATCAGTTTCCCCATTGATTACTTCATTTCCATTCCGGGGAAACTGCGGTGTGCCCCGCTCCCAACTATCCACACCGTGTTCGCAGTAGCCAGGTGCACGACAATTCTGACCTTGCTGTGTTATTGCTTTTCTAGGATACTTGCGCCTCACCGTCAGTCAAGTCCTCGCACTCACTTGAGGAGTTTCCTTCTACCTGTGGGGAGCTTCAATCGCAACTCTCCCTCCCACAGCATGAACTAAAGAGAGACACCCCCAATATATACCACCTTTTTATCCTCCTTCTCAGCTACCGGCCGCGCAGTCGCTACCATGGCCGAGCCGACAAAGATCAGTATCTTAGGCCGGGAGAGCATAATTGCTGATTTCGGCCTCTGGCGAAACTATGTCGCCAAGGACCTGATCAGTGGTTGTCCCTCTACGACCTATGTGCTCATCACAGATACAAATATTGGATCGATCTATACCCCTGGCTTCCAGACAGCTTTCGAAGAAGCCTCCTCCTCTATCTCCCCCTCTCCGCGCCTCCTCACCTATACCGCCCCTCCCGGAGAAGTCTCCAAATCCCGACAGACAAAAGCCGACATTGAAGATTGGATGTTGAGTCAGAGCCCCCCATGTGGTCGGGATACTGTGGTCATTGCTCTGGGTGGAGGAGTTATCGGTGATCTGACCGGCTTTGTCGCCGCGACTTATATGCGCGGAGTGCGCTACGTCCAAGTCCCCACGACGCTGCTGGCCATGGTCGACTCCTCGATCGGTGGAAAAACCGCCATCGACACCCCATTGGGAAAGAACCTGATCGGAGCTATCTGGCAACCGTCGCGGATCTACATTGACCTGGAGTTCCTGGAAACCTTGCCCGTGCGTGAGTTCATCAATGGCATGGCCGAGGTCATCAAAACAGCTGCCATCTCCAGCGAGGAGGAATTTTCTGCTCTGGAGGACCATGCGGAGACGATTTTGAAGGCTGTGCGTCGGGAAGTGAAACCAGGCCAGCACCGGTTCGAAGGGATTGAGGACATTCTCAAGGCCCGAATTCTAGCATCTGCCCGTCATAAGGCGTACGTTGTCTCCGAGGATGAGCGAGAGGGTGGCCTTCGAAACCTCCTCAACTGGGGTCACTCCATCGGACACGCCATTGAAGCGATTCTGACTCCTCAAATCCTCCACGGTGAATGTGTGGCAATTGGTATGGTGAAGGAGGCTGAATTGGCTCGTCACCTTGGCATTTTGAAGGGAGTCGCGGTATCGCGCATTGTGAAGTGTCTTGCTGCATATGGCCTCCCTACATCGTTGAAGGATGCTCGGATCCGAAAGCTCACCGCAGGCAAGCATTGCTCGGTTGACCAATTGCTTTTCAATATGGCGTTGGACAAGAAGAACGATGGTCCAAAGAAGAAGATTGTTCTTCTTTCGGCCATTGGGCGTACGTATGAGCCCCGCGCCAGTGTGGTTCCAAACGAGGACATTGGCGTTGTACTGGCTCCAAGCATCGAAGTGCACCCTGGCGTCGCACCGTCCTCCAAGGTTGTGTGTGCCCCTCCCGGATCGAAGAGCATTTCCAACCGTGCGCTAGTTCTCGCCGCCCTCGGCTCCGGCACCGTAAGAATCAAGAATCTGCTGCACTCCGATGACACCGAAGTCATGCTGAACGCCTTAGAACGACTCGGCGCAGCCACATTCTCCTGGGAAGAGGAAGGAGAAGTCCTTGTTGTGAACGGCAAAGGCGGAGCAATGCAAGCACACCCCTCGCCGCTTTACCTGGGTAACGCTGGCACAGCTTCGCGGTTCCTCACCACTGTCGCCACGCTTGCCAACCCTGGCAGCGTAGATTCTAGCGTTCTCACAGGCAACAACCGCATGAAACAACGGCCGATCGGCGACCTTGTGGATGCGTTGACCGCCAACGGTGCATCTGTCGAGTACTTGGAAAGAGCAGGCAGTCTCCCGCTGAAAATCGCTGCTTCCGGTGGCTTTACCGGTGGAAAGATCAATCTCGCCGCCAAGGTATCATCCCAATACGTCTCTTCGCTACTTATGTGTGCCCCGTACGCCAAGGAGCCCGTGACACTGAAATTGGTGGGTGGAAAGCCAATCTCACAGCCGTACATCGACATGACCACCGCGATGATGCGCTCCTTTGGTATCGATGTGCAAAAGTCCACCACCGAGGAACACACCTACCACATTCCTCAGGGCCGTTATGTCAACCCCGCTGAGTACGTTGTGGAGAGCGATGCTAGCTCTGCTACCTACCCTCTTGCAATCGCTGCGATCACTGGCACTACCTGCACGGTTCCCAACATCGGATCCGCATCCCTTCAAGGTGACGCTCGCTTTGCCGTCGAGGTCCTACGGCCCATGGGCTGTACCGTCGAGCAAACCGCGACCTCGACGACCGTAACCGGCCCGGCTGATGGCATCCTGCGGCCGCTGCCCAACATAGATATGGAACCGATGACGGACGCATTTCTGGGGGCATCCGTGCTTGCAGCTGTGGCGCGTGGGCACGGAACGAACCACACAACCCGCATCTATGGAATTGCAAACCAGCGTGTGAAGGAATGCAACCGAATCAAGGCCATGAAGGACGAGCTTGCGAAATTCGGTGTCATATGCCGCGAACACGACGATGGTCTTGAAATCGATGGAGTCGACCGCACCACTCTGCGCCAACCGGCTGGCGGTATCTTCTGTTATGATGATCACCGTGTTGCCTTTAGCTTTAGCGTTTTGTCTCTTGTCACTCCTCAGCAGACACTTATCCTGGAGAAGGAATGTGTGGGCAAGACGTGGCCTGGTTGGTGGGATACTCTAAGGCAGATGTTCAGCGTCAAGCTTGAGGGCCGGGAACTGAAAGAGGACGAGGTCTCCGCTCATAGCCATGCTGACAAGGCCAACACTTCAATCTTCATCATTGGTATGCGTGGTGCTGGGAAGACCACGGCTGGCAACTGGGTAGGAAGGGCGCTCGGCCGACCTTTCCTTGACCTTGACACCGAGCTCGAGACGACAGAGGGCATGACCATTCCCGACATCATCAAGAGCCGTGGCTGGCAAGGCTTCAGAGATGCAGAGCTGGCCATCCTGCAGCGCACCTTGAAGGAGCGCCCCACTGGCTATGTTTTCGCCTGCGGTGGTGGTATCGTGGAGATGCCCGAGGCCCGTAAATTGCTCACTGACTACCACAAGACCAAGGGAAATGTTCTCCTTCTTATGCGTGATATAAAGCAAGTCATGGGCTTCCTCTCGATTGACAAGACCCGTCCTGCCTACGTGGAGGATATGATGGGCGTGTGGCTACGACGGAAGCCGTGGTTCCAAGAATGCAGCAACATCCAATACTATAGCCAGCAAGCCAGTGCAGGCGGACTAACTCGGGCGTCTGAAGACTTCAGACGATTCTTGAAGGTCATCACGGGGCAAACAGACAGCCTCAGCCAGATTAAGAAGAAGCAGCATTCCTTCTTCGTGTCCCTTACCCTCCCAGATCTACGCGTCGCTAGTGATATCTTGGAGGAAGTGTGTGTCGGCTCTGATGCTGTAGAACTGCGAGTCGACCTGCTAAAGGAGCCTGGCTCCGACAGCGAGATTCCCTCTGTGGACTACGTCATTGAACAAATGTCTTACCTGCGCAGCCGTTCCTCGCTTCCCATAGTTTACACCATCCGCACAAAGAGCCAAGGCGGCCGTTTCCCCGACGATGCTCATGACGCCGCGATGGAGCTGTACCGCCTCGCTATCAGGTCTGGTGCCGAATTCGTGGACCTAGAGATTGCCTTCCCCGACGAGATGCTACGCGAAGTCACAGAGATGAAAGGGCATTCCAAGATCATTGCATCACACCATGACCCTAAGGGCGAGCTATCATGGACAAACATGTCCTGGATGAAATACTACAACAAGGCTCTAGAGTACGGTGATATCATCAAGCTAGTCGGAGTTGCTACATGTCTCGACGACAATACGGCCTTGAGGAAGTTCAAGAACTGGGCCGCAGAAGCTCACGACGTCCCGTTGATTGCTATCAACATGGGTGATCAGGGACAGCTCAGCCGCATTTTGAACGGCTTCATGACCCCTGTGTCGCACCCGGCTCTCCCGTTCAAGGCCGCCCCGGGTCAGCTCTCAGCAACTGAGATCCGAAAAGGTCTGTCATTGATGGGTGAAATCAAGGGTAAGAAGTTCGCTCTCTTCGGCAGCCCCATCTCGGCCTCCCGATCCCCCGCCCTCCACAACACTCTCTTCAATGAACTCGGCCTGCCCCACGAGTACACCCGTCTGGAGACCACCAATGCGCAGGACGTCAAGGAGTTTATCCGCTCGCCAGACTTTGGAGGAGCCTCGGTCACGATCCCTCTGAAGCTGGACATCATGCCGCTGCTGGACGAGATCACAGCTGAAGCCGAAATCATCGGCGCTGTGAACACCATCATCCCCGTCTCTGACAGGCCCGACAAGCCAGCGCGTCTGATTGGCCGCAACACCGACTGGCAGGGAATGATCCTCTCTCTGCGGAACGCGGGGATCTACGGCTCGAACGGACACGAGAGCGCCCTGGTTGTCGGTGGCGGCGGAACCGCGCGGGCCGCTATCTACGCCCTCCACAGCATAGGCTACTCGCCGATCTACATTGTGGGACGAAATCCCGCTAAGCTCCAGGGGATGGTCGAGACGTTCCCCAGCAGCTACAACATCCGTATCATCGAGGGCAACGAGAAACTCGAGACCATTCCGCATGTCGCCATCGGCACCATCCCCGCGGACCAGCCCATTGAGGCCAACATGCGCGAAACGCTGTGTCACATGTTCGCGCGCGCCCAGGAAGCGGACGTAGAGGCCGTCAAGACGGTGGAGGGATCGCCGCGGGTCCTTCTCGAGATGGCCTACAAGCCGGCGGTGACCGCACTGATGCGTCTTGCATCTGATTCTGGATGGACCACTATCCCCGGACTGGAGGTCCTTGTCGGACAAGGCTGGTACCAGGTAGGATTCTCTCATTCTCTCGCCTGGAAGGTTAGGTTCGTGAGCTAATGTGGGTTATAGTTTCAATACTGGACCGGAATCTCTCCACTTTACGAGAACGCCAGGGTAAGTTTTATCCATTCTGTCCATGACGTGAAAAAAACATAGCTAACCCCATATCTTCTACCTTTCAGGCCGCCGTACTCGGGACATCCACCCAATCTTCATGATTTTATTTATCTTCTTCTTTGACTTGTATTGGTTTTTGAGTGTTGGTACCTATATTAGTTGTACGCTTGTTTCAACAAAAGCGCTGAACATTTCGCAATCGGATCATCTGATTATATTTAGATAACTACAGGGATCTTAAACACACGGTAGACGTTGGCAAAAATTCATATTAGGGAATTGATCACTTTATCTTTTCTATTTTTTTGAAAGAAAAAAAGTCAACCAACAGCACTAGTTTCCAGTAGGTATCTTCTTTGCCGCCGCTTCCCCGTGGTCTTGAACACTGCATATCGACGAAGCGAGATCCTGGTTCAAATCCACCCGATTGGAGAAACGTTTATCTTCATCTTCAGCTACTGTATACAGCTGATAAAATAAAATAATAGAAACAAGTACAAGAAATCAAACACAGAAAGTAAAGAGCGAGTCACCCTCGATATGAAGCCAAGTCCCACCTGATAAGATGCAAGTCAGATACCTATCTATCTATCTATCTATCTAGAGACAACGAGATTGATATCCACAAACAAACGCAATTCGTGGATCTTCTTGAATCCCCCTGATCCTGATCGTTTTTATTTTTATTGAAGTTCATGGTCAATTAAGCAAAAATTACTCCGTACAAAATGATTGATTGATTGACTAATTATTATTCAACGAAAACAATGCACGTCCCAAGTTCCGAAGATAACCCATATTTACTCCGTCTGCACTCACTTGGCCGAGGTAAAACGTGTGATTGGTAATTTGATACGATAACAGCAAAGGATAAGTTTAAATCAATCAGACCCCATAGCGATCAAACCCCGATAGGCAGGCAGACAAAAAAAAAATTTTCCACTTATGCATCAAAATCTAAAATAAAAATACTGATGCTACATGGGAATTTTTTTTTTTTTTTTTAAGAAATCTAAAGTAAGTATGATCGATGGAAGGGGTCTGGACCGATCGATCTTTCGGTAGTGAAGAGAAAAGAAGTCCAGACCAAGTCGAGTCGGAGAACCTGGGCTGTGCTGGAAAAACAAGAATCTTAGGTATTTCCGGGGGTTATGACTGGGGGAGAAAATTAAAGATCGAGCGTTTGGTCTAGATGGGTCGATTAGAGGGAGGAAGTAAGAAGAGGATTACTGAGATTTGGCATGCATGATCAGCTTCGCTTATTTTATTCTATCATAAACTTGAGAAGTGGTCAGAAACAAAGTGTTCCACCAAGAGGGTCATTTGATCATTACAACAGGCATAAGCATTATATTCTGTTTCTGTACTGTACAACACTGGCCACGGGGCATCAGGGCCGACCCACCGAGAATAATACTAAATCTAAGTAGGTAGGTACCGAGGTAAATAGCGCTACAGCAGAGTACTAGACTACTACTAAGAGTACGTGGATGGTAGTAGTTGGGTGTCTGAGATGGCACTGCTATTATTATTTTTACCTGCTTGATCTTGACATCCAGCGGCCAGCCTTGCCTTATAGTGCTGGTCTCGGATGATGGCACATGCACGAGGAATGATTCAGATCAAGATATTTTCACCGGTCGCATCCAACTAGTAGGAGACCATAGCATACGCAACCTCTCCGCTAGTTCTAGTCAGATTCTGCCTGGGCAAAGGTCTCTCTTACTAAGGAAGCAAGTTAAGATTCTTCACAGTCGGATCCGCCCAGTTAAGGTCTACACCAAGGAAAATGAACCGGGGAGATATCGTGAATACGAGGCCTTCAGCCCAGCCTAGCTACGGTATCTTCTCTGGGCCTCTGCATTTGGTTGGGAACGCTATATCTAATCATTCTGATTATCAATGTTCTGTAACTTCTGTTGAATGAACCGTGGATGCCGCATATCCGAAATCCATGATCGACCGGGCCGATGACCCAATGACCAATACCACATCTCATAGAAGGATAATCAGAATAATTCCAAATCAGACCTCGGGAGTGTCAATGGATTAATGATCTAGTTCCAGATATTATTCCAGCGAACTTCGGATGATATGACGATAATAATGATGGAGACTGGATGACACTACTCCGTAATGATGGGAACTGTTAAGGATTACTCAGAATCTTCTCCCACAAGCCAAGAACAAGCAAACAGCATTCCAAATCCCGTTGTTGTGCCCGAGTAAAGTCCGTCTCCTGCACTCCGTAATAATTCCGGACTACATCATCATCACTACTATCAACTGGATTCTTATCGCAAGAAAGAAAGAAGAAAGAAGTTTCTCCTCGGTTCCCGATCATTCCTCAACATCCCATCATCCATCCTCAGTCCATGTTCTGAAAGCCAATCCCCCAAAGGAGACTAGCATGTATGCAGCAAAACAGAGATTTCCATTTCGTAGGGGCGCACAGACAGCAGAATGCGAATAAAATACGGCCGTATCCAAAATTAGTAGGCTTCTCGAAGCACACTAGAATAGCCAACCTGCGGAGGAGACCGACGCTAACATTCCTTGGACTCTCATGAACATGGATGGATGGTGCATAAGAGAATCAAAAAACAAAAAAAAAAATCTGATTCCCTGCAGGATTCTTTAATTATTGACTACCATTCGTAATCCGGATTTCAACCAACAGGTGTAATATTACACTTCTAGCCTTGGAATTGAATTCTGAGAATCTCCTCGACCATTCCATGTACCTACAGTACTCAAAGTAGGTATACTCCTTAGAGTAGAGATCAGACACAGGCACACGGAATCCCTTCTGGCCCCCTCTCCTCCCTCTTCTCCGTCCTCATGCACTGCACTTAAACCATCCAACAGAGCTTCCAACGCCCTTACAGTAATCCAAAGCTATACACTTTACCTCCGTCAAAGGCTTTTTCCCACCAGGATCCACTTTTAGGGTCTTTCAAATCCCAACGGGGACGGACAGATCCCGGGCACCGCATCACATCCCGAATCGCATCGGCCATCCCCTACCCTACATCCCTAGCCTAGCTTAAGTGTGTTAAGCCAAGAAAAAGTGGCTGTGTCCGAGCAAAACGCTAATGCAGTGCATCAGGCCAATCACCACCCCAGCCCTGTCTCAAGCACATGGTTTGCATGCCAAAAAAAAAAAAAAAGAAAGAAATTTCCTTTTCTTTCTTTCTCCCTTGAGGGAAGACAAAGTTAGACTCGTTAGTGTTGAATTTGCTTACCCCCCCTTCAAGGCTCAAGCGCAGCCTGCAAACCGTGCGGTCGGTTTAAGTTCTGACAGCGAGGCGCTCTAATTAATGCGACCTTTTCTTGTTGATCTGGGTTTGTCTTGCCAATGAAAATTTTTACTCCCTTTTTTGTTTTCTTTTTTTTAATTCAAGAGATTCAACTCGATAGGGTAGTATTCACGAAAGTTGAAACAGGGCTGTCTTATAGATTATTAGCTAGATACTGAGATGGGCTTTCCTCCGGCAGAAACTCGGTATTTATTTTGTTTTTTTTTGTTTTTTGTTTTTTTACTTTCTTTCAGCCTAGTCCTGACTTCTGTAAGATGTAAAGAAAAGAAAAAGGCTTGATGTAGTCTAAGCTACACGGACTAGATTCCACTCGCGTGGTCTCCCGCCCGAAAGACTATGTTTCCCAACTCTACTCAAGACCTAGATAGATTTAGGTAAACCTACTACCAAGATAGTGCATACCTGAGATTATCACTCCCAGATCCATAATAGCTAGCCCATTGGCATCTAGAGCTGCGATACCTGCCCGGCTGACTTGCGAGGTTGAATGATGATCCAATTCTTCTAGCCCGACGCATGAGAGTCGAGACCAGACCCGACCCGCTAGTCTTTGTCATCTGCAAGAAAGAGAGAAAAAAAAAAGACCAAGATCTCGACTATCTCGACATCTGGGTGCCAAGGCCACGAGTTTTTGAGCACAGGGCATGGTTTAGTTTCTTTTCCCTAATTTTTATTGTTGTTTATTCCTGTAAAATACAGTCAGCCTACCTAGTATACATCGGGCGATTCAACCGACACCGGTAGCATCAATATGACTGGACCTGTCCTTTTCAAACATCCCTGTCAAACTTGAGTATCCAGACTACTGGGACTCAGCTACTGGGAATCGGGTTCGGATTCGTCTGCATGCGCAACACTACGTTAGTCCGCTCTCGTAGACCAAGGTGCGTATGCTGTAAAAATCTTGGTTGGGAGCAAACCAAAACCAGTCTCGTGAGTCGCCACTGGTTTCAGCTGTCTCCTTTTCGTCCGACATACTTACTTACTGGCTGGCACTGACAGTAGTCCGGGGAATACAAAGTAGTTGATCCACTCTAGAAGGCTGAACCTGAACCCCATACGTTGGAATTGACATTCGGAGGCGTGAACCACCCCCCTCCAACCTCGGGAAATTAAAAGATGGGGTTTAAGCCGTTTGATTGATTGATTGATGGATTGATGGATTGATGGATTGATGGATTGATGGGGAACTTGAACTTGGCTAGTTTGGTTGGAATTGAGCTATTTTGTTTCTTTTCTTGCTCCAGTCAAGTCAAGTTGAGCTTAGCACACCACACCAACTCTAGATATCTACTGTACATACGTACTACCAAGCTAGGCAGCGCAATTCACGATGGTAAATTTGCTTTCTCTCTCCCTGCGAATTAGAACAACGTGATTAGAAATCGAGGTTCGCATGTGAATAGAAAGAGGAAAAGCATTCAACCTTGAGACAATCAGAGTGGAATTGTCTCGGTCGTAAAAAGTAAACGTAAACGTTTTCGTACTCAACTGACGTGACTACTAGTACTAGTGCGAGTAGTATCCCCGAAACCGACAAACCAAACCAAACCCCGAAAAGAACAGACCACATGGCAGGATAAATTCCACTGGGCAGTAAGTTGGGAAGTAGTACCTAGTGAGTCATGAATCGTCCAACCGAGGATATAGAAGTGGTTAGAATAGAAGATTCACTGACTAATAACAATTGTACAATTGTGATCACGGTACCCTGGTCGGGGTGGTCATGTGCCCTCCTTATACTGGGGTAACGGAAAACGCATCACGTTCTTGATATTCTGGATTACTCTACCTATCTTACCTACGAACTAAGCACTTAGCATTACGGAGTAGTAAACTAGTAGTGGTAACTAAGTAGTAGTGGTACGACCAGCTGGGGTATACCAGGGGCTGGCCCAATACTTGCACGGAAATCTTCGGCCCTATTTTCCTTTTCTCTCGTCATACCACGAGGGTTGCGATCAGTGACTACATCAGCTGACCCCTACAGAGCAAGCCAGGAGAGGGAAGGGAAAAAAAAGGGGGGGGAATAAATAACGTGATTCGCGGGTCACGGTGTTTCCAGTGGTCGCATGTCGCATGTTGTTGTCGCAGTCGCATGTTCAGCGGACATGTGTGTGTGCCGGCAGAAAGAAGAAAATCAAAAGAGGCATGGATATAGTGGTTTGCCAGAGTCCATGGTACCGAAGGCTAGTACGAATCTGGGGGTTCTTAGGAGGAGAGGGTTCCGCTAGCTGTGCGTGTTGACTGCACAGTAGGAGAAAGCCGAACGAGCTCCGGGGAGATCGCTGAGCAGACATACAGGTTCTGCATGGAGGAGAAACGTGGGAAAGAAGAAAAGAAAGGGGGCTTGGCAGGTTTAGCGCTCAGGGTTTTTTTTTCCCCTTTATAGACTTGGATATCTAATGCAGGAAAACATATCTAGGGAGGAGTAAGGTAGTAAGGACAACACATAGATAAAAAATGGTTGAGCGACCGGTGATGTCCGGCGCTGGGGAAACCCTGCTTGATGAACTGAACCACAGTTACCACACCACATGTTTGTGGCTGAAGGGATTTGGCAGCGTGGAGTGGCTGTGCTAAACATGGCTGAACTTGTGGATGGGGAGTGGAGCCCAGTTAGGACTGATCTTCGCTTCCCGCATCTACTAGGTACCAAGAAGGGCCAAGGAAGGCAGCCAAAATACTAGTCACCCAATCCATCCCCGGGTATTCCTAAACTCCACGTCTGCACCCTGTCGGATACGTCAACTGTAAGGGTCTTTTGATATGGCTAATCCGATCAGAACCTTGAAGGATACACGAGATCAACCTAATCCTCAGGCTTTCGACTCAGCCACTGAGTCAATCCCCGACTTGCCATTCTCTGGTTGGTAGCCCTAGGATATTGGTGGGGTTTGCTTCGATGGACAGTGCTGCCACTACTAGGTAGTATATCGAGGAGTATCCTTTTCAGCACACATGTTCAGAAGATGTGGAACTAGGATTATTACGATTGGGGATGATCCAGCTACTATTGATGCTGCCTACTAATGGACTGAATCACCAATTCCCCAAATACTACCTCGGTAGGGGAATTATTCTCCTGCCTTGTGGATAGATGATTTGATATCATCACATCATATTTATTACTTAATTCAGAGATTGATAATCAAGAAAACCCGTGGAAAGTTTCTTTGCCTATTTATTTTATCTTCGAGTGAAGGGAAACGAAAAACATCGGGTCATCAATCGGCAAATGTTATTGACTTTCAGGGCTGATGGCTGATGCAGCCCGTATACCTCCGTGTCAGACATGGCAGATTAGTATGTGGCTGATGAGTAAAAGTCTGAAAGCAAAAGTAAATAACGGTAGGGGGAAAGAAAAAGAACACTGGAGAAGATTACTATAGGACAGGACAGGACAGGACAGGCACGGAGGGAACGGAGATGCAAGGAGATAGTAGTAGAAGATAGGTTAGCAAGCATCTAGAAAAAAAATCTGTGAATGTGGCTTGGGCTAAGGACCAGAAGGGAAACGATGAATATCGACCCGACCGGGGATGGAGGGTGGGTGGGTTCAGGTTGTGGGAAAAGGATCTTCGGCATCGAAATGACACTACTGGCGCTTTCTCGGCTGGAGATCGCTCGCTCGAGTCCCAGACTAGTGGGAAAATTTAGAAAAAGAAAAATAAATAATACTTAAAATAAAATCATTCTAAATTATTATTTTTTCATCGGGTGGATCCTGCGGTGCTGAAAGGCGCTAGTAACGATGGGTGTAATTTTGGGCTGTGTGAGTGACTGTGTGTGGTGTCTGGCGCCGGGGCAGCCGTTTACATAGTAGGAGATGATGACGGCATACAGCCCTTTAGTATTAATACTGATTCCAATCCCAGAGACAGATGCCCTCTCTCCTCCTGCTCAAGATCATTCTTTATCATACAATCCAACATACAATCAACGACTCAATCCCATTATATCTTTTGACCATCGTTTTAGGATCCTCATTCTTATCATCGTAAGTCCCTCTCCCTCCCTCGACCCTCCCTGGCGTGTGCCTCCCCTCCACACCACCTTCCCCTCACGCACCTGTCCTCTCCATACTACCTAACCTACCTACCACCGATCCCCCAAACCCAAACAAACTTCCGCCCACAACTCTGGTTGAGTCTTCTGGGAATGAGTCAAGCTGACCAGAGTTCCTTTGAACCTTAGACAACCACTTTCCCACGGATTCCAAATCACCATAACCCTCGATCCATCCTCTCCTGATCTAATTGGCGCTCCCCTCACTGCTCCCTGCCAGTCTACCAGCGGCTTCGACAAGATTCTCGAATACACTTTCCTCAACTCCCCGAACCATACAAATCTAAAGAAGAGAATTCTGTCGGATCTTGGACCCTCCGGACTTTTCGGTGGCCGTCAGTGCCAACCTATTATTTAAACCATCCATCACCCCCGCCAGATTCGCCACCCCGCGTCATATCCACCTTGACGTCCCACATTATGTTCATGCGTAAAAATACCATCATCGAACCGACATCTGTTCCCTTTATCAATTACCCAGATTCTGTTTTCATCCAAGACGATCAGTTTCTCCCGGTTTACTCGCAGGAGACTCCTCTCCAGTACTACGCTCCGGAGCAGCCTCGACTGCAGAGTCCCTTCCAGTACCACCCGGACTTCCAGTTCGTCTCTCCGCCGTCTTCTGCACCTTCTTCTCCCACTTCTTCTCCAGCTTCCTCCATTTCCCACTTCCCAGCGGTTGTTGCGGATTACTCTTCTACCGTCTTTGACGGCACCTGCCTCGAAGCCCCTTCGATGACACCTGCCTCTTCGTATAACCCTTCCATCGGCATTCAGCACTCTGCCTCTCCCCCTCCACAGTCCCAGCAGTACCTTCCATATCAATCGCAGCAGTTCATCTTTGACAACACTCCGATGTTGACGCATCAGTCTGTCGCAAACAACCACGGTTGGGAAAGCAACCTGCATCTGCTGAGCCCTGCTCGCATCCAGAATAACCTCTCGCGCTCGTCGCAGTACAGCCAGAATTCGCATCTAAAGACCCCTGGCTCTTCATCAGGCCGATCCACCGGGAGCTCTTATCAACAGTCCAACAGCAGTGCCCTTTCCAAGCCTCTCCCAACGCCAGCTCATACCCCTGTGCAGAACTCGTACCTGGCCCCTCAATACCAAGGGTACGATCCATCGTCCCATGATGGTAGTCAGTCCGAAGTGGAGATGGCTATGAGACGGGTTGTGTCAGAACAACACCAGAAGCAATCGAGCGACTATTCATTACCCCCCTCTGTTTCAAGCGTGAGCCACAACTCGCCAGTGACCCCCCAGACCGGTTTTGAGGACCTCGACGAGACATCAAAGGCGATTGTCAATGGTGAGACCAAATTTCCCGATGTTGACCGTTGGATGGATGATTACTTACGTCTCGATGCCCTTCCAGATTACGCCAATGCCAATGCCAATGCCAACAACAATATGCCCATGGGGATTCCCAAGCTCAACAGGACGATATCTGACATCTACCAAGACGAACTTTACAATCCATCCATGATGCAAACACCACAGGTTCCCAAGCAGCCCATAAACCAGCAAAACCACTTCCACCAACCATTCCACAACGTCATTGCGGATCGACTACAGGCTGCTAGCCAGGGCCACCTGTCGGCAAGGTCTCAGTCCCCGACTGACGCGATGAACCGAGGTCGTTCTCCTTTCCGGCAGAACTCTCCTCTCGCTGCAGAATTTGATAACGCAGCGCTTCAGCCCCAGGCCGCTACCAGCGTACCTCAGAGTGGAATCAGTCTTCGACAGCCCCGGGTGGAACAACCGAAGACCATGTCCCCCAAGGATGCGGTGCTGGACTTCAATGAGGGAGAGGATTCAGGCTTGCAGCTTTTCCCCTCCAATCAGCCCGACTTCAACCTTGGTGATACCCTTGGACAGAGCTCATCCTTCCAACAATCGCAAGGCTTTGCTCCTTTAGAATCTTTCCCCACCCAATTCAGTCAAGCTCCTACTGGTGCACCCCAGCCCTACGCCTTCGCACAGCCCCAGGGTCAGCGACAACACCACCACCATCTCCTCCATCAGACCCCCGAGTTTCCAACGTCAATCCCGCACTTTGAGTCTTCTGGAAGTGATGTCCTTCCTTCTACTGAGATTACATCCCCACAGGCACAGACGAAGACGGCGATGCATCCGATGCAGGAAGAGATCTCGCGACCGATGAACACCTCCTCGGATGGTGGCACCTACACCTGCACCTATCACGGCTGTACTCTACGATTTGAGACCCCTGCCAAACTGCAGAAGCACAAGCGCGAAGCCCACCGTCAGACCACCCCTGGAGGCCACCTGGTTGGGCGCGATAGCTCCGCACGCAACTCCCAGGCCGGTCCCCACAAGTGCGAGCGGATAAATCCTTCTACGGGCAAGCCTTGCAACTCAATTTTCTCGCGGCCCTATGATCTTACACGGCACGAGGACACAATCCACAACGCCCGTAAGCAGAAGGTTCGGTGTCATCTGTGCACTGAGGAGAAGACCTTCTCCCGCAACGATGCGCTAACACGACATATGCGCGTGGTCCACCCTGAGATTGATTGGCCTGGCAAACAGCGTCGCCGCGGCAGGGAATAGATCCCTTTGATACCTTTCAGGGCTTTGTGGGAATCCATCGGGCATGTTACCAAACACCCAAGAATTAGAACAACGAATGAGATGGAATTTTCCATCTGGCATATCTCATTCGTTTGGGTCCTTCTCCATGACTCGAAAGAACGGAGCCAGCCTTTGACGTCATCGGCTAGACCGAAAAGGAAAAACCCGTTGAGTGAGGGTTCGGATCGTCGCTCGAACTTCCTGTTTGGGCCACTGACCTGACGGGGCCGCAGCCTAAGTAAGCTGCGGTGATGTCATCACTCAACCTCATCGATCTGACGTCCGTTTTGCAGCATCATGATGGGCAACCCTCCTCCGATCTCATCATCGTCGTTCTCTCCTCGAGCACCTGATGACGCAGTTTTACCTTTCTTTCCCTCGCTTTCTTTCTTTTTCTTTAACCTTTTCTTAATTTTTCTGTGTATCATTGTTTAGCAAGCCAGCAAGCCTCGTGTATTTTTGGGGGGGGACCGGGAAACGTCCTCAAGTGGGTCTTAGATTTCTATTTTTTTTTCTATCTGTGATGAAAAAATTGTCGCATCAAAAGAAGCAAATTGTATTCTTATTGAATGACTTTTTGGGATTACTGTTTATTGCTCATTCACTATACATGGGTGGAATGATTTGTTGTTGAGCACGTTGTGTTACGAACCCCTTCTGTTATGTTGTACTATATTTGAATCTCGATGAGTGATGTTATGACGCCTTGCATGTTTTCTTGGGGTGATTTGCATTGAACTGGCCTGGAGCTGTGGACTTGGATGAGGTGCGAATTGCGGATACAGCCTTGGGGAATTGTATAATATGGGAAAACTGTATCAATACATACTTAATGACTTGAGTACTTGATTGTGTTGCTATAATCCAGATTGAATATTCTCGCTAAGAATGCCATTCGACTGATATCACTGCTTGCAAGTACTCTGTCGGTCCAGACCTATGGGGAAAGGTACTTCTGGATAATGGAGCCGGCCCTAGTGCTTGAGCCTTGAAGCCACCTCGAGTCTCCACACCCGAAGCATAATTTAATCCATTGCCAAATGACAATGCCAGAACTCAAGCCCAAAGAGAGCGACCCAATTATTAATAATGATCATCCACAAGTAGATAGTACCTAGGTCGATACCTTCCTGTACCAGTTCGGGCGCCTACTCTTTACGTCTAGGAAGAACCAAGAGAAGTGGAGAAGTTCCATTCCATTCATTCCTTCGATCTCCAGTTTCTCCACCTCACATCATACATCATTCATTCATCCATTGATTCATTAATACTCCGTTGACATACCTAGTAGCTACTAGCATACATACCTAGTATAGTAGTACATACCCAATTGGAAATCAGACCAGGGCGCGAATGCCGTTGGATTGACTCTACCGATTCATATCAAACTAGTTAACTATGTAGTATGTGCGTATGGAGTATTTTCTGTGGGCGGCATGTGTCCGCAGTTATCATGCATACGTAGTACTCCACTGCGGTGATGCATTATACACATACATACAGTCCCCAGCTAGGAGGGTAGACCCTACATCGGTTACTTAATGCTAGAACTCTTTGAGTAAGACACGCAGGGCCCAAGTCCGAGTCCTACTAGTAAGGTATATACAAAGTATATACGTAGTTCGTGTAAAAAAAAAAAAAAAAAAAAAAAAAAAGTCCAGTCCGAGTCCATTGGTCTACTGTCCTCCGTGATTCAAGAGGCAGAGATCCTTCCAATTCTATCCGGGGTGATCGAAAATTGACCTAACTCAACCTAACTAACCTCCTAAGAAAGAAATTTCCATTCCTAGGTAATAATCCCACCAAGTATAGAGGAGATACTTCCGGTAACTATAACTAAGAATTATCAAAAGAGGGCCACACACGCCTAGAACATGCTACCTAGGTATCTACCCAGGTAGGTAGGGAGTAGATCCATCATGGATCCATCGACACGACTTAGAAGGCCTGATCATTAATCCAGAAATCTCGCAACTCAATTGTCCAATCAAGCTTTGTTACTTTTCTATACATCCTAACCTCCGTCCACGGAGTCTACCGGTCCTAACCTAAGGTACGGAGTCCACAATGCAGAGCTTGGAATTATTACTATTATTGAAGAACCTTAGTGAAGTGGAGTCACCCACGGTTGGATTTGATTTGATTTGATTTGACTTAACCGATGTAAATTACCTAGTAGTGGGTCTCGTCTCTCCTCCTCCTCTCTCCACAGTAGGAACTAAAAATCTCGGATCCAATTCCATGGGTGGAATCACTGGAATGGGATCGGGGGTTTTTTTAGTCAGGCTTACTCTGAGCATCGTGGACCGCGGTGGATACATTTATCGTAGTCAAAAATGTTCAAAAAGTCACGGACTCCTGCCGGATGAGGTATACCTTGATACTAGGCAGAAGATTAATTATTCTTACTCTGTGTATAGTGGGGAAGGCAATTATCTAACAATTGAAGCGTTGGACGGAAGAATAATAATAATAATAATAATAACAATAACAATAATAATATTTAGAACCAAAACGTCCATGTGATCTTTCCTGTTTAGAAGAGGGGGGGAGGGATTCATGATGGCTTTGTGGGGAAATTGAATTCGTCGGTTTCTTTTACCACTACTCACTAACTCATGACTCACTATGGAGTATAGACACGGGGGGACAATGATGCATGGGTGTCTGTATACGAATTTGATGCATTTCTTTTTAAAGAAATAACATTGACTATAGAATAGAGGGTCAGTCCTCTGCAGTGTTGATCGGGGAGATCAGTCTGTATCGGTTTTGTCCAGTGCAGGTGATTAGCTGAGTTTCACCTTTGAGGACTTTGGGCGGGGGGGCGGAGGGGGCCAGACTTCAAAAATAGAGTGCTTTGATCTCATTCATCGCCTCGTGGATATCCCTATCAAAGCAGTAATCAAACAGATCTACGCTTATATCTAAGGGGGAAATTGCAGGTCTCCAGCTCCATCGAGAGACCAGGATGGTGGTGCTCGAGTAGGATCCTATGTTGATTAGAGATACTAATGTATGTTCAAGAATTCATTAAGGATCCTGGTTGGAATTAACAACGTGATTCATTAGGGATTATATGCAGGTAATATTTCGTTATCTAACTTCGATGGAGTGCCCAACTCGTTGATATGGCGGCCGTGCAATTCTTGCCGCCCAGGATCCCCCTCCATCTCGTACAACCCCTCGCCCGGTAGTTGGGCTATCACGGGGACCTCAGCAGGAAGCTCGACCCCCCGCTCGATGTCCGTCGCATCTTTCTTCTCCCCTTCTCCACCTGCCGACTCCGGCGATTGCTTTCTTCTATGACGAACCCAGAGGAACACCAGTGCGATAATGACAGCCACGCCAGCAATGGAGCCAACTACGGCGCCTGCGAGTCCACCCCCACTCAGCCCTTTCCCGCCATTACCGCTGTCGCTGCTGTTGTTGCTGTTGCTACTACTGTTGCTGCTGCTGCTCGACGTCCCGTTCCCGGCCCCTTCGGTTGCGTTGGCCACATCACGAACTTGATTAAAGAATGAGGCTGACTGGGGGTTGGCCCATCCACCGGCCGGCGACAACATCGTTGCGTTTCCGTTTTCACTGCTCCCAATTAGTATAAAACATGCTTCTTTCCGGGAGACGCCATGGGTTTTCACTCACTCGCCGCCAATGATATTGTACAGAATAGCAGGCACCTGATAGTCAGCGTAAGTCGCGTTGTATACACTTCCCCATTCATATTTCGACAAATCCATAACCGCAACACTCTTTTTTTCCCAGTCGCAGGTTGCAAGATAGTCTTCGGTCACGATATCTGCGTTTGGAGGAATCTGCCCTCCGACTGTGATCATCTGGTGGCCAGCGACCAAATGGCAAGTGTGCCCCCATCGAGGTGATTGGCCTTCAAAGAGAAACGTCCACGTGAACGAGGGCAGTGACAGGATATAAACGTCGTCGTAGTGTGTATCCACGCCTTTTCCACCATAGAGGTAGATGTTGTGACTCGAGCCATCCTTCGCAGATACCGCCGTCAAGCAGAAATCTGTTCGTGGTTTCGGAATATCCCCACTTGCCTCCTGCGTATACCAGGTGCTGTTGGCGGAGCTATTTCCAACGGATGAAACATCGAAAAAGTCAATCTTATCAAAGGTGACCTATGGTGGAACAACAGTTAGCCCATTCCTAAACAGCAGACCAAGGTGTGCCGAACGTACATAGGTTGCATTGTCTGCACGGCTACTCTCGTCCACGGGCTTGGTGACACCGCCCATCGCCACTAGGACTCCTTTCGGGCCGATGTCCTCAACATACACCATGCTGCCTCCCGTTCGGGGCGATCGATCTAGAGAAGCCGTCGAGAGGTTTTTTGCTGTTTGGGTTTCGGTATCTATGACTACGAGCCCCGGGAGAAAGCTGTAAAAATCCGGCCAATCCCCAAATTGGTTGGCAGTTCCATTATCAATGAACCCGTTGAGGAAGAAAGCAAGTCCCAGGTTCGACGCTTCCGCATGCGCTCCTCCCGCCGGTATAAGTGATGCATTGCGTGACACATCGTACTGACGCCATATGGTATCGTCTGCACCATACGACCAGAGGGAATACGCTGAGGATGTTGGGGTTTTCCAACCGGGAAAACTGGTATTAGCATAGGAGACGGTTCCGCCATAGAGATATATGTCAGATTCTGTTGACGGCCCGGCGAACAGCGATCCGCGGATGACAAGCGGAGGCTCAGACCCTGTTGCAGGGTTCGCCGTCTTCTCAACTGCCTTGATGGAGATGTTCTGCTTCCAATCCCATGATGAACTCATATCAACTTCGATCAATTTCGTGTCTGCAGTTGGTCAGAATCGTCATCGAAACCCCAAGTCCCATCGGATGGCGCAAACGTACTGTACCCAAGCATCCGAGTGTCTGTGTCTTTGCCATGTTGAAAGACCTCGATGCCTCCGTCAATATACAGGGTGCCATTTTTCACAACCGCTACCTTTGTCAGTACAATGCCATTGTCAAGAACGGTGGGAGTTTGTTTACATTGATGGTACACCCGGAGACAAAAGTCGTCCACAACATCATACCCAGAGACGGTGTTGGAAGAAGACGCTGCAGCCACAGTCACAGCAGCGCTGATAAAACCGGCGATTGACCGATAAACCATTATCACTCCCTGCTTACGAATTCATCAAGCACAATGACATCCCCATTATTGTATGATTAATAACATAAAAAGCTGGCGGGGCGCGGGGGGAGAGCTAAGGAGAAGTTCAGGAGGAGTTTCAGGTTGTGGTCGCGCTTTTTTTTTTCCCCTACCAACGGGTCATGAGCCATGGAACAGTAATGAAACGCTCTCAGATGCATTAAGCTCCTTCTGGTCGCCCCGTCTCTTCTCACTCGGGAATCGGGATCTACAGGCTTCCCCCTTCGAGATTAGACTGGAAGAACTTCTGTAGTGTCACCGCAACGCTTTCCTCGGAGCTCCCCATTTCCATCAAAGCCGAATCAAGGGAGGTACTGTATTATCATCTTTCTTGAAGTGAAAAGCTAGCTGGTGCAGGAATTGGTTATCGCGTCCCCGACTCCCCGACCTTGCATCGCTACTAGTTGAACCGGACTCCACCTACACAACAAAATCATTTAGGAACTCTGCCGATTATTGGCTGTGAGCCAAAGGACCTGGTCTAGACCAGAAAAATAAATTATTAGGTAAGGTATTCGCCATTTGATTCCCGTCCATTTTTCCACAGACCGTATTCGTGAGTTGGCGAAGACGATCATCACACGCTGGGACGATAGTCCTTGTTGGGACAAACTAGAGGATTGATTCTTTGGATCCATAGCCGGAGGACCAATACCTGTCAACCCCTCATTTCAGGGGCATTGAATATTCCTATTTCATCTTGAGCTTTTGTTCAAAACTCCTGGGTGACTAATGATAGGCATCTCATCCCCCTGCATTTCCGGGCTGGCTCTTACCCCCAGGGGTGACGGGTCCCAGTTGATTTCTGAAGATTACCGTCACTCTGGTTCACGAACAGGCAGCGCAGACGGCGCAGAGCCACCGTTCTGAGACTCGGGGAACCGGGTTCCATTTTTTAAGAGAGTGGGGGACTTAGCAGCCGGGGTTGTGATCCTGATCCTCCGGTTATGAGGCGACTTCTAAGTTCTCGCATGTTCTCTCGCAGGTGATATGCGAGATTGATAATATTTTAGGCGAATGCTAATCAGAGAATCAGCTCCAGTGGGTATGACTATATTGCGCCCAGATATCGTGAGTGCCTTTTCCTGGTAAAAATCCTTTCAATATCGTGGAAGTGGTGACACGCAGGAATGTTTTCGGGTTGGAAGGAACTCGGGTTACATGCGAAACGCTGGTCGACTAGTCCCAGAGTAGCTTAAGCTTCTTTTTTCCCAGATTCGCTGCCGAGGCTACTGGTTTCTTTGAGTCTCTGTCCAGTCCTCTATCAGAAAATAATATAATGATCTCGTTCAGCCTACATCATACGCACCGTGCCCAAGCTGATGCCTGATTTGGATTGTCGATGATGATTGCTGTTGTTGTTGTTGGCATTAATGAGATGGTAGTTTCAGTCGGGCACATCTAATTATCCATCAACCAACTCAATCCACTTTTGTAGATAACATAAGTCTTTTGGGTTGGCTGTCATCTTACTCCGTCTTACTCCCGGTGCATCTCCAGCCAATCTTTGCTCGAATTCGTTGTTGGTGGCAGTGAAGGACGATAGAGAGATCGAAGGGGACCACGCATTTCTTGGTCTTCGTAGGTTTATCAACGGAGCTACGAGCCCGTGGTAAATCCGTCTCATCTCCACTCCATCTCCCCAGCCGTTTCTTCTCTCGATTGTCTGGACTCTTGGACGCTGGTAAGATTAGTAATAATAACAACGCGTGGGCAGGCTTAGATGCTAGTTTTGGCTATCTAGGAGGCCATTCGTACCGTCGAAAGGTTCGACTATTCGATCCGCTGAAAAGTATATACGGTCTCGATAGTATTATTATTATTCACCTGGCTTGACTGCAGTGTACCTTTCATCTTTTGAGCGGGGTCATGGATCGCACACTGTCCTCCATTCCTCGCGTGTTTCGCGCAACTTGACGCGGTCCTCGGTGTGCTGGGGCCGTCCGTCTGGCGGTTTTCCTGACGAATATGAGAAGATAGTTGGGGATAGTTTGGAAGAAAATGTACTTGGATTGTTGCTTGTGACCTCTGGTGAGATTTTGGTTCCGTATTCCACCATGTGTGTATCAGTTTGTCCTTCTCAGATGAAGTGTTGGCGCTCTGTCTACAAGGACAGAGGATGTGTCTTTCTTTGGAAGGCGGTCGGCTATTTTGCAACCGGGTCGCGATATTTCCCTTTTTGGTGTCTTGGCGCGCCCGGTCGATACTAATGATGGTAGATGCCGCAGAATATAATTACCTGTGTAGCGCTAACCCGCCGATGGTTTGCTGGTATTGTAACTTATTACGATTTTAAATAAATTGTATATGGCCGTTACCTTTTTTCTCTATGTGTTGAGGCCGTGTAATTGTAGCGTTGGTATTTCCGGTCAATGGGGATGTTGATATATATTTTGTGCACTAGTACTTGCATAGGCAGTAGTGAGCATGTTAATCTACAACCATCAACGGTAGGAAACAAAAAGAAACATCAGGTCAGTATCAAACACAACACTACAGATGATACACAAGCTATCGATCGCAATGTATTTACTTCTAGGAGCTATGGGAGTCTATATAAATCCTCATACGATGGGTTTACGGCACATATCAGAAGGGCAATCTGAACACCACGAAGACTACTACAAGCAATAGGTAGGATGGACAAACAGTAGAGCCCGACACGATAAAATGCAGTACAACCAAATATAGCAGCCATATGGAGATATACTAAAGAAATTAGTGTGCACATACTGGAAATCTACGTCGGACAGAGAACAGGACCAACTTGAGTCAACTCATTAGTTCTAGAGCCAACGCGCGGCGCGTCATATACCTACAATCAAAACAAACCAACCTCAAGCACAGACAACGCGCCTACAGAAAAGAACAGGAACCAGAGTAACATTTGTTTCAAGAGTTTGTATTCATCTGACCGCGTAATATATTGCACGATCTTGTCTAGCCTAAGGCACCAGCCGGAAGCATGAAGGCCGCTATGATACAGAAATCAAAGCACGAACACTAGCAGACCAGTAGTGGACGCGAAATAGTTAAATAAAAAAGTACGTAAAAAGCAAACCCAGAGACCCATGACTTGTAATAAAAGATCAAGAACACCCCAACGTCCCAGTCATACCGTGAACCAACCCGAGAAAGCAAACCGTCGCGTCACTGCTGCGGAAGGACAACTGACGCGCCGACCGCGCAGGATGGTAAAAAGAAAATAGCAAGAAGAAAACGCTTAACCACCGAAACCGTAGAGGGTACCTGAGAAGGAGGATGTTAGACAGAATGTCAAGCGAAGAGAAGCAGAGGAACACTCACGTCCTTGACGCTTAAGGGCGTAGACGACATCGAGAGAAGTGACAGTCTTCCTCTTGGCGTGCTCAGTGTAGGTGACGGCGTCACGGATGACACCCTCAAGGAAGGTCTTCAGGACACCACGGGTCTCCTCGTAGATCATAGCAGAGATACGCTTGACACCACCACGGCGAGCGAGACGACGGATAGCGGGCTTGGTGATACCCTGGATGTTGTCACGCAAAATCTTACGGTGACGCTTGGCGCCACCCTTTCCAAGACCCTTTCCACCTTTTCCGCCTGTTGAAGAAACAAGAACGCGTTAGTTGAAGCCACCAACATTGATCGAGTCTATCCCAGACCGGGGGAAGAGATGATCACTTACGTCCAGACATGATATAGGTTGTTTAAAGGATAAACTTGATTAAGGCTGATGTGAAGTGGAGATAATTAGGCGTCAAATGGCTGACAATGGATTGATGGGAGAAGTAAGAGCGGACGGCTTCCATGGGACGGGAGAATATTTGTATAGCGAAGGCCAGCGCGCGGGGAGACGACTGGAATCACACGCTAGGGGGGTGATTGGCCAATTAGAACCAACGATCCTCTCGGCGGGCTAGCCTGCAGGTAACGTGACCACGAAGCACTGATTTCGCAGGCAGGTCTTTGATCCTGGCAAGATACCACGTAACAAAGAGGATCAGAATTCAAAGCCGCCCAAAGAAATTCCCTGATGATGGAGAGACTACTGGAACCTCTCAGATTGAACCATATTCATTCCTTGGGGTTGGGATCAGTATGTGGTAGGGGGAATTCTAGATCCGTGATCCTGCGCTCCCATTGGTCGGCGGGAGGGAGCCTCGCTTAGCGCTCCGAGTATCGACCGCCTTGCCCGCGACCCTTTGATTTTCCCAGCAAAAACTGGGCCGCAAAATCACGGCTTATGGTGTGCTGCTTTCCAAACACTTTTTTTGATCAAATGAAACGGCGCTAAGGCCACCCAACTTTGCTGGCAAACCACCAGATCACCACCCACCTTCTCGCTTACTACAAATACCTTCCCCCACCCGCCCCCTCCGTCTTTCTTCCAACTATCCATCTTCGTCGACACTCACAACCAACCATCGACTTTTCATCAACAACAACATATTTTCATCTAATTTTCAACTAAATCCATCAAACCTAATCACCTAAAATGGCTAGGACCAAGCAGACTGCCCGTAAGTCTTAACCTCACTGCACTTCCTCTTGGCGTCGCCGCGTCCTGCCGCGGTCGCGTCATTGGACGATGGCTGTTTAGCATCAAGTTTCATCTCAACTAACATCCATTATAGGTAAGTCCACTGGTGGCAAGGCTCCCCGTAAGCAGCTCGCTTCCAAGGCCGCTCGTAAGGCCGCTCCCTCCACCGGAGGTGTCAAGAAGCCTCACCGTTATAAGCCCGGTATGTTCCCTCTTGATCCACATTAACATACGATCATGACACTAATGTACTGCAACAGGTACCGTCGCTCTCCGTGAGATTCGTCGCTACCAGAAGTCCACTGAGCTCCTGATCCGCAAGCTCCCCTTCCAGCGTCTGGTCCGTGAAATCGCCCAGGATTTCAAGTCCGATCTCCGCTTCCAGTCCTCTGCCATCGGTGCTCTCCAGGAGTCCGTTGAGGCTTACCTTGTCTCTCTCTTTGAGGACACCAACCTGTGCGCCATCCACGCCAAGCGTGTCACCATCCAGTCCAAGGACATCCAGCTCGCCCGCCGTCTCCGTGGTGAGCGTTCTTAGATTGTGTTTTAATGGTTGGCTCTTATGGGAAGGCGATAACGGGGTTCTTTTTTCTGTCTCTTTCATGACTACTGGCGATACATGACGGTTTTTTCGAATATCAATGGGTTCGGCAATGGGTTTTTGTTTTTCTTCTCGCTCGATAAATAGTAGGCCGCCCATTCAGCGGCTGGACGGATTGATCATGGATGCATCCGCATATGTACATTAAAGGAAATTTCATTCCCAAATGGTGTCCTTCGAGCGATGCCACCGGATGGCATAGACGTGAATCACAGTATCTATGACAATCAAGTCCATGTTGCTCTTAATAGTAATCAAGATTCTATTCATCAACCTCTTCATAAGTAATGATCTTGGTGATGCGACCGAAAAGACGCGGGTGACTTGATCGTGCAGCCAACACGAGCCACACGGTCGCACTAGTTACTTTACAATGTAGCCTCTCAAGCCTTTGTAGTTAACACAAGCACGGAGTACTTGCTCCCAGTTCAATTCTCATAAAGCCACGACGTTAGGTTTATGGACGCCCTTATAAATCAAATGTAATCTACATACCCCCCTCACATTTTGCATGGCTTTGAAGGAATGGCAGCAATCTCTGCAAGCCCACTTACTATTCATGCAACCTTGATCGAGGTGACATCAGAAGGCCGAAGAACAAGTCTTTTGTAGCTTCAGTCCATCTTCAGGTCCCTTCCCTGGAGTCCCTATTCGCTATTAGAACGTACATAATCATGACGGGTGCATTGATCATCAGGAGAGCCTTATTTTTTTTTTTCAAGGGGCTGTGGCCTGATATCAATCCAAGTTCGTGGGTACCTCTGTTCGCGTTTGTAGTGGTCACCTTTGCCAGGCTCTGGCTATCGTACGATTGTAGCTACCTTATTGTTGAATGGATCGTAGATAGGTAATTTCACTGCCATCTTTGGAGTTACCTTATTTCCTCTTTTGGCTGCTGTGATTATTGTTGGGTACCTAAGTTCGTAGTGGGTGATCTTGAGGAGGAGTTGCTTGGAAAGCTACCTACAGGGGAAAAGGATTTCTACAAGATGAAGGTGATACTCGGGAGAAAGGAGCTGTCTTATCTCCTGCAAATGTACTTTGGTATATCATCTTTTCTTTTCTTTGCTGATAACTTTGTTCTGCGAGTTAGCTTGTTCCGGTTGTTTGGAGGATTCCATCCGGTCTGGTGAAGAATTACCCGAATTATATCCTGTTGTGAGGTGCTGCAGGGGTCTAGCGGCCGACTTAGCTAGATAATACAATAGTGGCTGCACCGAAAGAGAACCACCTGGGTTCATCGAGACCGGGTTATCAGGCAATCCCGGTACGTAATGTTGGTTTTATCCTGATTTTGTTGGTCCATTGCCCAACACATCAGCGAATGTTTGAAGCCTCGGCGTAATGCAATCATTTTGATGCAAGTATAATGACGGCCTATGAACAATACCTCCACGTCGCTACCGTCTGAATGCTGAGATCGGCCCTCATTAGTAAGTGATACGGAATCTGGTAGTGATGGAAAGAGAGTAGAGTGGACGATTGGTTTTATTCTTCGGGGTCCGATCTATTTCAATGGCAGGATTTTTTGCGCGCCAACAGTAGTATGTATTAGTCAGGGCCCTGGATGATAGCTCGTATTAATAAGAGTCGCATTCATAAATAGAATGGTATGGGTCAGTTAACAACGGAACACACCGTACTAAGTACTCGTATCCCGACTTCTAGATGCTCGAGGTGGGTCATCGACGGAGTTGCCGACAGATCATGGCATTGAGATTGGGTAATGGGTATGCTAGAGTGGCACGGGACTCCCTAGGGAAGTAGATCCTGGAAGACACGCCCGCTGGCCATCTCAGAAGAAAAAAGTAAAAAGTCAAATGTGTCAGCTCGGTCAGTTCAATATAGCCGACCCCGATATCTTGATCACCTTCGATGTGATCTTGGCATCTTGGTAAGATGTTTAATCATTAATGGCAAGGGGACCAAGCTTGAGGGATGCCGAGGTGGTGTTGTCCCGTTGACGCCAATGCGACCACAGTCACATACCTAATATAACATGGGTCACAAATCATATTACTCCTGGTACTAGTAGTGGATAGCGACAACAGAATCCAGATGCACTTGTAAAGGACGGACAGAACAAGATGAACAAAAAATGATGTTATTATTAATAACTGCTGATCTTCAACAAGCATCAGCGGACCTTTCTCTGTAGATAATTCTAGATGAATAATCCGTAATCAATAATTCCAACAGAGGAGGGGTTTGAAACTTTAAAAAAAATCATCTTTCGATGCCGTGTGAGCCGAATGCAGGAGGTCGCAGCGGGAGACAAAAGTTTTTAAAAGTCAAAGCCATTTTTTACTTTTCCTGTCACTGCATTATTAGTCATGAAGAAAAATTTCTCCTGCGGAGCCATGTATAATTCCTATTTTTCAAAGAAATGCTCGTGAAATATGTATATAAAATGTGTATTAAAAAAAAGTGGGCCTTGACAGGTAATTTTTACTTGTTTTTCGAAACTTTATTTGTTGAAAAGTCCGACTTTTCGACAGATAAAAAACCATCCCGAAGCGGGACACGTTTTTACGACAGCTGATGCAAGCGGCGGTGGGAAGGCTTTCGGGGTGACTACGACCTTACCCAGGTGGGTAGTATACTAGTAAAGTATGCAGGTCTCTGCTGATCTCCCCTCAGAATGATTATTCCTCGATGATGTCAGGTATACAGGGATTTCCTCGTGAGTTATGACAAAGGGAATAATGCGGTTCTCTCAGCCTGTCAGCATTCTTTCAGCTTGTTGCGAGACCGACCGGTTGTAGTTATCTACAGTACTGTCAAGTTGTTGTGGATTGGGGTATCAGGATGTGGGAAAAAAAAAAAAAAAACAGAAAATTCTGCGATGATTCTCGGGAACTGATAGATACATCAAAGACAAATGACAAAAAGAGAGGCCGAACCACGAGGAGAGTGGTGTCTTTCCCATGGATCCGCAACTTTGCTTGGCGACTTCTCGGTGCACCCTCTCCACATCGGATGGTCCCGATCAGGCTGGTTGCCGGATTAATGGCTGGATATCGTGCATAGGCCGGAGTAATGCCCAAATATCAACGATTTGCCCCCCTTTTGCTCTCTCTGGCCCGGAGCTTAAGCGCTGGTCTGAGATCCGAGGCTCAATCCTGTTTTATGCTGCAGTCGAGTTAGAATGTTTACCTAGGCATAAATAGAAAAAAATCTTTGGGCATATATAGGTAGCATATCCCTGATACATATTTTGTAATGGTTCACTATTTGAAAATAATTTCAAAATCCTTCTTCCCTTATACAATACTAATAATATACCCTTTCGCTTTTGGTCCTCATACCCTTGACAGCGTTTCTTGTTTATAGATACCTCTGGCATTCTCGACTGCATCCGGCCTATTATTGATACCTCGCCACACGAGTACTTCATTGGTACTTCATTGCTCCTTTAGAACCTAGGATCTTGATCTCTCCTAGTATTATAACTTTGAGCTATCATTATCACCTACCTTGCAAAGGGACGACAAGTGAACGTTGATTTACACACCATGGCCTCGGAGAAGGAGGAGCGCGGGGCCTCGAATCTTGAGTCCCCAGAAAACCGAAAGATCCCATACTGGCGCCTAGTATTTGATCAGGGTGTCTTGACCCAAGAAGTCATTGATTACCCATACCCTGGATCTGGAACAGAAGAAGACCCCTATGCGATCACTTGGATCCCCGAAGATCCCCGGAATCCCTTGATGTTCTCGCCCTTCAGGAAATGGTTGATCACACTGCTCGCGGCTCTCGCAACCCTGGCAGTTGCACTGGTCTCGTCGGCTTATACTGGTGGTGTTGCGGAAATCCGACGGGAATTCCAAATTGGTACAGAGGTTGCAACTCTAGGTGTCTCTCTTTTCGTCCTTGGTTTTGCAATTGGTATGTTCATTTACCCGTGCTTCTTCATTTTCTACTTTCACGCAAGACATCCAACTAATAGGTAAAATAATCCAGGTCCTTTGCTCTGGGCTCCTCTTGGTGAAATGTTCGGCCGTCAGATCATCTTTTTCTTCACCTACCTCGCCCTGACTGCCTTCAGCTGCGGAGCAGCTGGCTCACAGAATCCATGGACCCTTATCATTCTTCGATTCTTCGCTGGCGCATTTGGCTCCTCGCCTCTGACAAATGCTGGTGGTGTAATTGCAGATATGTTCGCCGCTAAGGAGAGAGGTGTTGCTCTAAGCTTGTTCGCCGCTGCTCCATTCCTTGGTAAGCTCCTGGCCGTTTTTCGAGGCCTAGTAACTTCGGATACTAACGCCTTTGTTTCCTGCAGGGCCCGTTATCGGACCGATCGCTGGTGGCTTCCTGGGAATGAATGCAGGATGGAGATGGGTGATGGGCTTCTTGGGTGCTTTCTCGGGCACTCTCTGGATTGGAGGAACGCTCTTGATCCCTGAGACTTATGCACCAGTACTCCTCCGCATTCGTGCCGAACGACTGTCTGAGCTTACTGGGAAGGTCTACCAAAGCAAAATCGACATTGATCAAGGCAAGGTTTCGATCAAGGAGGCTTTCAAGACAGCTTTGTCGCGCCCCTGGAAACTACTGTTCCGCGAACCCATTGTGCTCCTGCTTTCGCTGTATATGGCGATTATTTATGGAACCCTGTACATGCTGTTTGCTGCCTACCCAATTGTGTACCAGCTCAATCGTGGCTGGAACCAGGGTGTTGGTGGACTTCCATTCCTGGGAATCATGGTTGGCATGCTCCTCGCCGTCGCCTACAGCATTTGGGATAACAAGCGATATATTCGGGCTGGGGAAGCCAACGGTGGATTTGCTCCTCCAGAGGCACGCCTGCCCCCTTGTATGCTTGCTTCTGTGTTTATCCCTATTGGATTGTTTTGGTTTGCTTGGACCAACTACCCCTCCATTCATTGGATGGCCAGCGTTGCTGGTGGAGTCCCCTTTGGCTTTGGTATGGTTCTGGTCTTCCTGAGTATCATGAGCTACCTGGTCGACACCTACACCATTTTCGCTGCGTCGGTTCTGGCTGCCAACTCGGTTTTGCGATCCATCTTCGGTGCTGTCTTCCCGCTATTCACCACCTACATGTACAGCGACCTGGGTATCCACTGGGCTTCCTCGATTCCAGCTTTCCTTGCCCTCGCCTGTGTTCCCTTCCCCTTCCTGTTCTACAAGTATGGAGCCAAGATTCGCCTTAGCTGTCACTACGCAGCCCAGTCTGATGCTTTCATGCGCAAGATGATGCAACAGTTTGTGCAGCAGGCCCAGGCTGAGGAGCAGCTGGAGGAGAAGAAAGACAACGAAGAATCTCTTCATAAATTCGACCGCACAGAAGCCCCAGCCCCCGAGGATGATGCCAGCAGTGACTCGGATTCGGGCGATGATGAGTTACCAACCATCGAGCAGATCCGCACCATGGCGTCCGTCCGGTCGGTGGCCTCCCACAGGTCCCTCTACGAAGCGAACCCGTATGACGTTGATCGTGTCAACACTCGCGAGTCGTTCAAACAGAAGGCTTAAGCTTGCCTTCCCATTCTGTCCTTTCTTTTTCCCGACGGAAACGCATTTCCTACTCGGTACATAATAATATCTATTATCCTTCCCCGTTCCTTGCGTCGACGTGAGATATGAGTGACAGGAGACAAGAAAAAGTTGACGTTACATATTACATTGAGCCTTGCGTTCTTGATATACCCCGCATGATTTTTGTTGGCATTATATAGACTTTGGAGTTGATCGGACTTTATATAGATAGATACTGGAGTATTTAATAGTCATGACCTGATTAATTAATCCATTATATCTTACTTTCTTTCCAATTTTAGGACCTTTCCTTGGTCTAGACCACTTAAATTCACTTTATTGAGGTAGATAATAGGTATATCTTCTCGGAGTTGAGAAAGAAAAAAGTGACAAATGTCTTCAGTAAAATTCCTTCCTACTTTCTCCGATTGGAAGTCATCGCCGACCCTCGGCAATATTTATCTGGCGCTGTGCCGGCAACTTACTTAGTATTATTGTGGTTATCGCTATCCTGGTTCTTTATTAATCGTCAATCTTCATTGCTCTTTTAGCAAAATAAGTCTTTGCTTTTTGGGTTTCATTGGAATACTGGTTGCCAAATGAGGGAATAATCTGAGCAATTTGGAGCCCAGATCTTCTCCGAGACTCGTTGGATTCATTCGACTCATTCTTTTGTTTGGAATATCTCCTGCTCCTGATTTATGATTTTCGATTAAAGCCTCGGTCTTCTTTCTTTGATATATCTACGAAGCCGCCTTTGGGCGCAGCATACTCTCGCGATGAGACATACACTTTTCGCCCACCGAACAACTTGCACACGATCGTCGCTATCCCCGCGATTACGCCCGAGACGGTATCAGTCATCATCAAGCAAATCTGAACCGAATTCCATCTCGAATAACTCATCGCCGTCGAATCATTCTTCTTCCCGGCCCTCAGAGCCCATCCCCCCTTCGCCTAACACCGCTCCTTCTCCGTCTACGCCACCTGCCTCCTCAGTCCCCGCTCGGTCGGGATTTCGATCACTTGGCGAGAGAATTCAGGCTGGTCCTGTAGGAAGATTAGGGAGGTCGTACTCGCGCATGCAAGATAAACGACCGTATACAACCCAGGTCTGCAGTTCGGTGGTGATATACCTGTGCGGCGATCTCAGTGCGCAGATACTATTCCCTTCAGAGAAACCATCCCAGAAGAAGTCCCAGGAGGACTCAGGGCCCGATAGCAAGGATGATGACACGGCTGTGACTGAGAGTAGGGGAGGATATGACCCGTGGAGGACTTTGCGCCATTTGACCGTCGGCGTGGGATCGAGCATTCCGTCCTATAACTGGTGAGCTGCGCTTTGCTTTGCTTTGTCCATTCTACGTTTTCTATGTGGATGTGTGTGTGTGTGCTGATGGTTTGAAATTCATCGCGATAGGTTCATGTTCCTCCACAATAACTTCAACTTCGCGTCCAAGTTCCTCTCCATCCTCACCAAGGTCACCGTGCAGCAAATAGTTTTCACACCTGTCTTCAATACCTATTTCTTCAGTGTCCAGTCTCTCCTGTCGGGGGCGTCGCTGGAGGAGACGTTTGAGCGCCTCAAGCTGGCGCTGCCGGTTAGCATCACGAATAGCGTCAAACTCTGGCCAGCAGTCACAGCGTTCAGCTTCACGTACGTGCCGCCGCAGTTTCGCAGCGTCTTCTCCGGTGTCATTGCTGTTGGCTGGCAGACGTATCTGAGCTGGCTGAATCAGAAAGCGGCCAAAGAGGTGGAGGCGGAATTGGCTGGGGCAGCTTCATCATTGGTCAGCGTTCCTTCGTCAGTGGTGACTTTGAAGGCATAGATGTGGGATATGGATCTTTCTTTCTCTATGACTTCTCTATGTTGTTTGTTCTAGTTTTTTTTTTCTTCATATACCCGGGCATTGGGAGGGCATCGCATAGATTATAGATTAGCATACTTCCAGTACTACAATAGATTACACATCTATATAGATAGATTATAAAAAGGCCGTTCATTATGTTCTGATTTTTTTTTTTTATGGACTGATGGGTGCTATATAATCTTTTAGGTTGAAGATAATGGCGTGGGTGTAAGTCTATCTTTGATGGGTTGAACTAAGAGATATATATATACTTTGCGGAAATGTCAACTACTCCCTTCGCTAGATGATAAGTGGAGTTAGAGTGACATCACGAAAGAGAGCTGTTATCTGATGGCTGCCACAAATATTTTGTTGAATGCCATAGAATAGTCAATTTAATTTAGCCTTTTGTTGTCGTGATTTGGGTGCTCATGTGTTGGTCGTGACACCCAGAGACGACGCGAGACTGCAACTTTAAAGGATTCTCTTCTTCCTTATGATTTGAATCCCCATCTCTTTTTTCCCGGCTTACTTCTTACATGGCTATACAGTGATGGGGAACATGCTGGACTAAGTACTGAGAGTAAGTATATCGCGTCTGTATTCTATGACCAATCTCCAGTCCTCTCCTCTCCTCGACCCCCGACATTGGATGGAATGATCTCACACTTCGAACGAATAGACATGTCATGTCCACATCCTCCACCGAATGACCTCATGAAAGACGGACTTGACGACAGCATAATTTCAAACGACAATAGCAGCGACTACGGATCTGACTTCAGCCCTGATGAAGCAGAACTGCTGAATAAACTGCTCGCCGAAGTCGACGCGACCGTCCAAGTGGCGACCATCGCGACGACACCACAGCCCAGCCCTTCGAAAATCCCAACATCCCCGGTCAAGGATATCGAAGATTGCTACCGCAATGAGGACCCATCGAATGGTCGGGTGCCTAGGGTTCTGGGGAGAGAAAAACCTGCATGGCAGGTTAAGACTGGCGCGCGTGCAAACCCGCCGCCTCCTTACCAGTCCTCGGGCAGCGGTCGTGCCGCGTTTGGTAAGATTCATCCTCTCTCCCTCTCCCACCTGATATTACTACTATATACGGCGACAAATTGGCCAGTTTGACCGAAGCTAGAAAACGCTGACATTTTGAATACGAAGCGTTTAGTTGAGCACCCCGGTTCCACCGAAGGCCGAGACAGAGATCGCGAGAGGAACATAGCGCGCGAGCAAGCATGGGCTGGCAACGCAGAAAACTCGACTGATCCTCGTTCACCGATGGACCGATTTAGGCGTCCCCCAAACAAGGCATTCTCGGTTACGGATTTGGTTTCGCCTGCCTGGTGCGAAATTCAGTACTGGTACACCTTAACCAAGTTTGGGAGGAAGCGGAGAACGCCAGCAATGAAGCAAGGGAGCACCATTCATAAGAGTCTAGAGGATGAGATCTATACGACGGTCTCGGTGGAGATTACGACGAAAGAAGATGCGTTGGCCTTGCGGATATGGAACGTCATCCAGGGATTACGAACGTTGAGGGAGTACGGGATTACTCGGGAGCTGGAGATATGGGGGCTGGTGGATGGAGAGCTAGTGAATGGGGTGATTGACCAGCTCTCGTACGAGTGTCCCGACCTCGACCTTGAGGCCTCGGCTGCGTCTCACTATGCAGATGTGGAGGCATCGAGAGCTGTCATGCCGGAATACCAGATGTCGCTGACCGACTACCTGCTCTCTCCGTCCCAGGGTGGAAAGAGGCTCTCTGATCTGTCATACCGGGATGAACCGCCTCAGAACCCAGAGGAACACATGAGCAGCCAATCCTCTCCTGAGCTCCCTAGCCTAGCTCGGATCTACATGATGGATATCAAGACACGCGCCAGCAAATCCATCCCCACAGTCAAAAGCTCGTCGTTTCGGCCGACGATGCTTCAGCTCCAACTATACTACCACATGCTCAACCGCCTGATCACCAGCGAGGACGTCACCATTGAAACCCTTGCATCGCGCTACGAACTCGACCCCCAACGCAGCTTCACAGACGCCTTCATCAGCGAAGTCGGCTCTCTCAATGACCAATTCTTCGATGCCCTCTCCTCCCTCGAATTCGACCCAGACTTCATCACCACCCCAGAAGATGCAATTACCCGAGATCACCACCTCTCATCCCCAAACACAGGCAACACAGGCAACACAGACGACACCACCCCACCACCCACGCAGATCCCCCCAACCGCAAGTCAAGACTCCACCAGCGTCCTCCTAACCCACAACAACCTGACCCGCCTTTGGAAACTCATGAAAGCCCAACTCCGACTGACCTTCCTCTCCCAACCGCCACAAACCTCCATCTCCGTTGCCCCCTCCATCCCATCCGAAGTCCAGCCCCCCATGCTAGAACCATACCCAACCGTGCTCTCCCCGCTTCTCACAGCCCGCTACCTCTCCTCCGCCCCAGCAGCTGATCTCCACTCCCGCGTCCTGGGCAGCCGATCCTTCCTCTTCGACCCAACCTCTCTCACCGCATACCTGTCCGACCAAATGGACTGGTGGCGAGGCCAGCGCCCCCCCCGCGGCGTCGAGGTGATGGAGGCGTGGAAATGTCGCATTTGCGAATTTCAGGATGAGTGTTCCTGGCGTCAGGAGCGGGAATGGGCTTTTGCGAGGCGGAAACGAGGGGATAAGGCCTCTGCTGGTTTAGGAGCGTAAGCCCTTCTCTCTTTCTCTCTCTTTTTCTTTTTTTTACTGTTTATATTCGTGTATAAATCATAGGGCTGGGTGGTTGGCGTTTTGCGGGGTGTTGCAGTTGGTTGTATTTTATGAGGACTTTGCGTCCAATTTGGCATTTGTGCATATGTTGGTGGACTTTTGATTATTTGATAGCCTGCCTATCTTCATAGGTATTACCACTACGTGTAGATAATATAGAGAGATCTTCTGCGGTTGCTACTGGTATTTTATGTTGCTCCCAGACAGATAATTAACCAAGAATTAAGCATAGTCTCATGATACAAGAGAGAAATGGGGAGAGTGTAACTATTTACAGTGGTGATTGGAGATGATAGGGAGGAGCCCATTCTAATCTACTTAGTCCGCTGGTCTATGGCCCGTCGCCGAAGAAGACAATATTGTCCCCATTTCCTGCGGAATCGATCTGGGATGAATGGCAAATTAGGGATCCAGATTAAACGTCCCAGAAGACCGGTTTGAGACGCATCGAGGAACCCCTCGCAGGATATTTTCTCCCATTCGGCTTCATCTTCGACGTAGTTGGGCTCTAGTTCTGTTGCTTCGCGACTGGGGAACGAAGAGTCGATTAAGAAGGAGCATTGGGAGATATCGACCTACCAGAGTGTTAGGGGACATGAAGAGTTAAAATGACTCGGGAATGAGGCAGGGAAAGGCTTACGTATTTTGTTGGATCTTCTTCATTGCGGTCGTTCATACCCTCCGGAATCTGCGAGGTTCCTTTGAGAAGGGCCGGATAGTTTGATGCACCGGGGAACTCTCCAGGGAGAAGCCCGCGGAATTCGCTCCGTATGAATTTGGCTCGCATGTCGTTCGGGAGAAAGAACGAGGAGGGAAATCGGTACCACTCTTTACCAAGGCATATGAAATCACCGGCACGAGCGACTCCTGGCTGTTCTAGAGGTACCAGTACCTTTAGAGGGGCATTGTACGCCGTGGATATGCCTAGGGTTCTCAGGAGGCTGATGTTAATAGCCAGCAAAATCACGGCCATTACACCTGTAATCTTGAGCTTGGCCGGCACCCGTCCGATCAGCTCCTTTGGATTGCTGGATCCGATATATGCGAGAACCATATGAAAGGAGATCGCCGCATTGAGCGCAAGAAACGGATATGCCGGGTACATGAACCTCTCCTCCTTGTGGGGTTGAATTGTGAAGATCGCCAACCACATGTAGAATGGGGTGATCAGAGTCAAAGTTCTCAGCAGGGTCTCCTTCGAGGTCGTCCGGGACCTGAACAAAGCTTGGAAGAGTAGCAGAGGTGCTGCGGCGACTGCTAGGATGAACCAGAGATTGAAATTCAGGAGTAGGTTTCTGATGTAGAATGTCCAAGGCTCTGTGCCGAAAATGTCCGGTCCTCTCCCTTCCCCACCAAACACATTATATGCAACGATATTCCATGGGACGATTGTTAGTTTGCGAAGGAAAGCATAGTCAACTGCGACCTCCGCCGCCTGAAACAGATTAGCATGGATGGGCCATCGTTAGATAAATGACATACCAGAATTGCAAGACATCTCATGGCACCATTGAGAGCATCAAGGAACACTTTACGAAAGTTCGCTGAGATAAAGCCGAGCACAACCTCCTCGAAAAGAAGAGGTAGTATTAAAGCTCCAGCAAATGGCCAGCCAACAATCGCACCTAAGCCGAACCACATAGTGCCGCGGGCGATTGTCTTGCCCCCTCTCCAATCCAAGAAAGCCGTGAGGCCTAGCATGGATGTGTACATCGCGAAGCTGGATGGAAGGAACGAAACTGAAGCGTGAAAAAAGCCCGGGCTAAATGCGACAACCATGATAAATATTAGGCCTATCCTCGGGCTGAGGGTGCGACAGATCGCCGAATACAGCCTGGTCTGGCAACTGGCACAAACGACGGCGAGAAAGAATCGAACGGTATAGAAACCAGAAGCCTTCGTAGCGAAGAATAAGGAGCCTAGTTTCCCGACAATGGCATGGATGGAGACATATAGCCAACTCCGGATCGAATAGACCGGCGAGTATTCCCATGTTTGCAGCCCGTAACCATAATCGATATAATGTGCGGGCTCCCAAAAGTTGAAAACCTCATCGCAGTCCTGGATCGGCGACAAATAGGCCGCAATTCCGTTGGAAATCAGACACACGTAGAGCACAACATTCAAAGGAAGGTGGAAGGGCGGCGGAGGAGGGCTGCGACCGGGATATCATTAGCTCGTAGTAGATCGAATAAAGTATGAGGTTGGATTTGTTGGAATATACCGGGGTTTTGTGCGCGCTGTATGCCCTTGTGGGGTAGAGGGAACTTGAGCTTGTTTCCTGCCGGGTGTCATGATGCATAGATATTCTCCCAGCAGCGATTGACAGAGAGAGTGAGGGCTTGAGGACTAAATTTGAAGCTGACACGATGCCATTTTTGGACACTTATCTAATCGTTATCGATAACGAGCTTCTTCGGCGGGCGCAACGGCAACCTTGGCAGTTCCTAAAAAAAAAAAATTCGGGAACGAAATTCAGTTGCTTGACCAACATCTGCAGCGCATTGCCTTTATTTATCGCTTTTAAATCCCACGGAAATTGGTTTGACGATTTTGGATACAAAAATGACCGAAGATCAGTCACAGCAGGCTCCTACTTCTGTCACTGACGGCCCTCCTGTAAAGATTGCGGAGGCGCCACCCATTGCATCGACACCTGCAGACGATGGCAGTGAATTTTACAATACTCCTTGGAACGCAGGGACTCCTGTGGATACGGAGGTGAAAACCGAGGATCTTTCTCAAACACAACCCATGGACTCGATCACGACTTCTCACCCTTCGGTTCCCTTGATCCCCGGGCTTGATCTTGCCAATGATACTCATATGGAACACCAGCCTGCGCAGGGAGATCGTGGCAACGAGAATGCCACCCCCGCAGATGCTGAAGTCGAGACAAAACCTGTGCCTTCTCAGCTTGGTTCGGAGATGAATACACAAGGAATAGAAGAACAGGCTTCAGAGAACGTTGATGCGATGGAGGTAGAGCAAGACATAAAGCAAGAACATGAGGAAGGAGGATTGAATCAGAGTTTGCAGGGGAATATACATAGCAACGGCGTCGCAAACGAACCGACGAATAAACCCGCCGCCGAGCCTCCAGAATCTGCGCAAGAGGAGCAGGAGGACGAGCATCCTGAGTGGGAGATTGATTCTTCCCCGTACGAGTCCTCTTCCGATAGTTCGAGCTCGGATTCTTCAGACGACAGCGACGATGAAGACGAAGACTACCCTATTCTTAGCCCTGAAGAACAAGCGCGAATTTTGATGCAAGGAGAACTGGGTTCTGACGACGAAGGGGAGGGCAAAGGGAAATCAGGAGGTCATCTCAGAACGGCTAACGAGATCCTGGAAGAAGCCTTACCCATCCCGGAGGTTGACATTACTCCTGAAATGAAGGTTGTGTTTCTGGGAAATGTGGAGGCCGTCGTTGAGAATACTGTACTTATCACGGCCAACGTCTCCGGAGAATACCAAGTGCTCGAGTCGGGGTCTTTACTCTGCTTTGAAGATCGAAAGATTGCTGGTGTGGTTTCTGAAACCCTAGGAAGAGTTGAGAACCCGCTTTATGCTCTTCGATACCCCTCTGCAGCTACTGTTGAAGAGTGTGGTATCACCAGGGGCAAGGCCATTTACTATGTGGTGGAACATTCTACCTTCGTTTTCACTCAGCCGCTCAAGGGAATGAAGGGAAGCGATGCCTCGAATTTCCACGATGAAGAAGTCGCCGAAGACGAGATCGAGTTTTCCGACGACGAAGCTGAAGCTGAGTATAAGCGAATGCTCAAGCAGAAGCGCCAGGAGAGAAAGGAGGCTAGGGGAGAAAATGGCGGTTCAGCCAGGGCCAGAAAGGGCCCGCCTGGGCCTTCGAAGCTTAACCAAAGCGAGCTCAACTACGACGACAACCCAGCTGAAGATGGCTATACTCCTCTTGCACGCCCGAAGAACTTGCACGAGATGATGCGACATGAGGCTCCTGTTGAAGGCAGCAACTTTAGAGGGAAGAACACAGGTTTCCGTGGTGGGAGAGGCGGCAGGGGCTCAGATCGTGGTCGAGGGGGTCGTGGCAGTCGAGGAGGGAGAGACTCTTACGACTCTAATTCTCGTCATGATCGCCAGCCATACCGTCAGCATGATAGACCAGAACATCAGCACCAAACTCCTCCTAGCTACTCACATCAGCAACCTACTTATACTGCACCTCAACAATTTCCTTCATTTCCCCCTCTCCCGCAGTTGCAGCCACAGCTACAGCCGCAACAACAGCAACAACAGCCAAGCGCAATTCCGGTGATGCCTTTCAATTTCCAAATGCCATTCCAGCAGGCTTTCCAACAGCCAAACTTGTACCAACAAATTCCCCAAACTGCACATATAAACCCGTTATTCCTAGCTGCCTTACAGCAACAGCAACAGCAACAGCAGCAGCAGCAACAACAACAACAACAACAACAGCAGGGGCAGCAACAGTATCAGCAGGGGCAGCAACAATACCAGCCACTGCAGCAGCAGGCTCCGGGCCAACCGCAGGCTCAAACTCCCGCTATGAACTTTGATCAAGTGAAGGCTCAGTTGGACCTCTTACGGCAATTGAGCAACAACGGAAACCAATGGCCCCCACGCTCATGATAATGTGATCTCCCTCTAGTTTTGTCCTAGGATTACAACTTGCATCTTCTGGCGCGGGGTTTTTATTTGGGATAGGATCTAAAGAAAAGTTATATCTTTTGTTCTCTCAGTCATTTTAATACGGGAGATATCATGTTTTGGGTACGCCCCGGAGTATACGGATTTAAAGATGGAACACCCTCTACCATGTTGATCTCCTTTTCTTTATTGCTTCATTGTAGTTATCCCATTTTGATCCTTTAAAGGGCTGCGCTGAACGTATATTGCCCCCGCCCCCCCTCCTTTCCCCCCTTCTTTGGCTCGTCTTTGAGGGTAAAGGAGAAGATGGGAGGCTTTGTTGGAATACAACCTCTCAAGATGCTCGTCCAAGGAATAGATGCTTGTATCCCACACAGAAGAGGGATAGATAATTGGCAAATGATGAATGACTCTATTTCATATTCTCCCAAGTATTACTGTTTAATATACACCAAAATATCCATACCGGGCAGACACACTTCATGGTTCACTCTGCTTTGCACTCTTCGCTAGAGCCCAGAAGTTCTCCAGCTTCGCACGGGCAAGGACATCCTTTGCCTGCGAGTCGGTTTCGCAAACCCTGGCCCCTAGCCATTTTCGGAATGAGCGCCCCTTGACCTGGCCCTCCCAAAGGAGATTACACGTGTTGGAGCTCAGGTCCTTCAGATCGCCCGTCTGCTCATCTTCGGCGGCTAACCAAGCTACCTGAGCTTCACGGTTGCCCTCGCGCACTGCACCAGGACCTGCGTTCTCCGTCCAATCAATCCGGTTCATCATCAGTTTCCTGTAATTGTTGATCGAGTGGACGCCTCCCTCGACAATGACTAAGTTGAACCGAGGATGCATGACACACACTCCAGTCAGGGCATTTTGCTCGGCGTTTTTGCTGATCTTGAAGCGATTGCGCCCATTCGCAAGACTGTCGATCCGATACACGGTCATAAAAATTCCCTTCTCAGCATCCTTTTCTTGCTGTCTGGCAAGCTTGTCCCGGCGCTCATCCTTTGTCAACTTGCGCTCTTCGTTCATGGTCTCATGCTGCTCACGACGATCCGCGATTTCGCGGTTCACGCGCGCTTCAACGGCGGTTGGATCCTTGACTGCTTCTTCACCCAGAACGCGCATGAGGTTGGATTTCTTCACTTTGGGTGGGGGTGCAGGCTCGAGACCCAGTCGAATCTTCGCCTGCTGCTCCTTCAGATCGGCCATGCGCCGTTGCCGGCGGATCTTAGCTTGCTCCTTGGGTGTGAGATGCATTGGTTTTTGTTCGGGTATGAGCTTTTCCTGAGGAGGTTCTAGGAGGACTGGGTGCTGCACGTAGAGGGTAATGATGGAGTCAGGAGTGTCGATCTTGAGATTCTGGTTGTTTTCAATAGCTGCGTAGTCATTTCCATCTACCAGACCTTCATCCCACCATTCGATTGCTGGAGGAGCTGGTACCATAAATGCTTTCTCCACGTCCATGTCTTCATCAATACCAGCCTGTCTTGCCCGTTCTGCGATCCGCTTCTTCATGGCCTCCAACTGTGCCTGGCGACGAAGGGCTACCGCTTGCTGGATATATTTCCCCTTTTGGTTAAAGAGGAGTTGACGCGAGTGTCGAGGCTTCGCGATTGTAGCTTTCGGGCCCAGACTCGGGTCGAAATAAGGATTGCTCTTAATTTCCTCTAGAGATGGCCCAGATATATCAAGCCGAGGTTGATCTTTCCTCCTACCGGTCACTGGGGACTCAGTCCCGCGGTTCCTAGATTGCCCTGATTGTCGACCTTTCGCACCCCGGAACTCAAGGTTATCTGCTAAAAGTGCGGGATGCAGACCAACATCTAGGCCACCCCGAGCACGTGAAAGCCCATCATCTTCGTCTTCGAAAGGAGGAGGGGGAGGGGGCGGTGGTGTCGGAGCCGCTGGCGCCGGGGGGGTAGGTCGTTGTTGGGCTGCTGTCGCGTTGGCTCGTCCAGTCGCGGCCGCTACCCTGGCCTTCATCTGTTCCAATCTAGACATCGCAGAGCTGGAAGCAGGAGGCGTTGGGCTGGCGCTGGAAGCTGCTGGTGTTGGGGTGGAAGATCCTCCTCTTGCGGCTTGAAGTCTTGCGCGGACGGCTTCGGCCTTCGCTCTTGCTTCGGCAACCATCTTCTCGATGTCGACCTTGCCGGAGGCAAGGCCCCCTTGTCCAGACAAAGGCGATCCATGATTGGAACGAGGTCTCTTCTGTGAATTATTGTCTTCGTCCTCGGGATGAGGCCTCTTCAGCACGTTGCCTGACACGTCCGCCATGCTTGACTCACCCACTGGAACCAGCAGGAAGGCTGATTGCTGGTGTATATCAGACAAAGAAACAAGGGACCAGCGGTAAAACCACAGAGGAACGCGTGGACTGGAGGGCCGAAAAGATTTTGCGTGAAGTTGTGATGGTGATTCCTAAGAATAGTCGTAACAGCCCGCAAATCCGAAGCAAACGTGGATGTCAGGCGGTGGCGCACGGCAGAAAAAAAATAGCTGGGAGAAACTTTTTTTTTCCTTCGCAGCATCAAGATCGACGGATCCCGCTTTTTGCTCCGCCAGCATCCTGGGAAAGAAAAGAATTCGCACAACCCGCGTTTTCTGTTGCTCAAGGGAGCTGCAGCTGGGACAATGGCGAATTTTGCACGTCCCGTGGCCTCCACAATTACGGGGATTGACTTTGGTGTCTATTCCGATGAAGACATCAAAGCTATCTCCGTCAAGCGAATCTATAATACGCCGACTTTGGACAACCTCAACAATCCTATTCCCGGTGGTTTATATGATCCAGCATTGGGTTCGTGGGGTGACCACATGTAAGTTCTAATTGTCTTTTGCTCCTGATATTGATTTTTTGATATCTCCTTGCTCGTCTTTAGAAAGAAAAAAGCTTATAACCTTTAGTTGCACCACATGTCGTTTGAATTCTTGGTCTTGTACTGGCCATCCCGGTCATATTGAGCTTCCTGTTCACGTATACAATGTTACACATCTCGACCAGCTGTATCGCCTACTTCGAGGACAATGTATCTTTTGTCATCGCCTTCAAATGCCCCGAAACCAGGTCAATGCTTACGCTTGCAAACTACGACTTTTGCAATACGGATTGATCGATGCTGCCACCGCCATCGATGAGATGGGCACGACAGGTTCGAAAAAAAAGAAGACGGCCAAGGATATGGATGGGTCTGACGAAGAGGAGGAGGACCAAGATGATGAAGATATCATTGCGCGCCGAAATGCCTACGTCAAGAAGTGCATCAAAGAAGCACAAGCGGCGGGACTACTGAAGGATATATTGGCTGGAAACAAAAATCCTCTGGCAATGGAGCGCAGGCGGAACTTGGTTAAGGAATTCTTCAAGGAGATTGTGGCTGCTAGGAAGTGTGCCAATTGTAATGGGTATGTCGCTACCTCCATTCTCACCATTTTTTGACATTATTTAGCATTATCTTTCTTCTGCAATTGCTGACGGGAACAAAAAGAATTTCTCCGGGTTATCGAAAGGACCGCGCATCGAAAATTTTCCGGAAACCTTTCTCGGAGAAAGCTAGGATCCATATCCAACAGGTTGGCTTACAAGTACCGAACTCCCTGATTCTTCTCCAGCAAGCCAAACAGTTGAACCTCAAAGACAAGAACGCTCTCGAAAATGGGCCAGAGACCCACGGAGCGGAGGAAGAAGTTGCTCGTGGAAATGCCGTTGTAGCTCAAGTGGAGAGCCGCAAACAAGGCGCTACTGAGACCCAGCAGTATATGCCATCTCCTGAGGTCCATGCAGCGATAACTTTACTGTTCGAGAAAGAGGGGGATATACTGAACTTGGTATACAGCTCGAGGCCGACCTCAAAGAAGGATTCCAGAGTAAGCGCAGATATGTTCTTCCTCAAGAATATAATGGTCCCTCCAAACAAATATCGACCCGCTGTTGTCCAGTCATCGAATGCAGTTATGGAAGCACAGCAAAATACACCGCTCACGCAAATATTGAAGAACTGCGACATCATAAACCAGATCAGCAAGGAAAGGCAAAATCTGGGCGCTGATTCCGCCACACGTGTGCGCGACTATCGTGATCTCCTCCATGCCATTGTTCAACTTCAGGATAGTGTCAATGGCCTGATCGATCGCGACCGAAGTGGACTATCGGGAGCTGCTGCTGCTAATGCGGCTAACGGTATTAAACAGATCCTGGAAAAGAAGGAGGGTTTGTTCAGAAAGAACATGATGGGTAAACGTGTGAATTTTGCTGCCCGAAGTGTCATCTCGCCTGACCCGAATATTGAAACAAACGAGATCGGTGTTCCACTTGTGTTTGCAATGAAGTTGACATACCCCGAGCCTGTGACCCATCATAACTTCTGGGAGATGAAGCAAGCCGTTATTAATGGCCCTGACAAGTACCCCGGTGCTATGGCTATTGAGAATGAATGGGGCCAAGTCACAAGTCTCAAAGTCAAGAGTCTTGATGAGCGAACAGCATTGGCCAACCAGCTTTTGGCGCCTTCAAACTGGCGGGTGAAAGGGTCACGGAACAAGAAGGTTTACCGCCATCTCACTACCGGAGACATTGTTTTGATGAACCGTCAGCCTACACTACATAAACCGTCGATCATGGGTCACAAAGCTCGTGTCCTGCCCAACGAAAGAACTATTCGAATGCACTATGCCAACTGTAACACTTACAATGCCGATTTCGATGGTGATGAAATGAATATGCACTTTCCCCAAAATGAGCTTGCTCGTTCCGAAGCGATGGGGCTTGCGGATGCAGACCACCAGTATCTCGTTGCAACGTCTGGTAAGCCCCTTAGAGGTTTGATCCAGGATCACATCTCGATGGGAACGTGGTTCACATGCCGAGATAGCTTCTTCGACAGAGAAGATTATCATGAGCTGCTGTACAGTTGCCTGAGACCGGAGAACTCGCATACAATTTCGGAACGAATTGAAACGGTCGGCCCGGCGGTAATTCGACCAAAGCCGCTCTGGACTGGTAAGCAGATAATTACAACCATCCTCAAGAATATCATGCCTGTAGGAACGGCTGGTCTTAACTTGAAGAGCAAGTCCTCCACACCCGCAGACCGCTGGGGCGAAGGTAGTGAAGAGGGTGATGTCATCTTCAAGGACGGAGAGATGCTCTGTGGTATTTTGGACAAAAAGCAGATTGGACCCACTGCTGGTGGTTTGATCGATTCCATCCACGAAATTTATGGCCACACCGTGGCTGGCAAATTGATTAGTATCCTTGGTCGACTTTTGACTAAGTTTTTGAACATGCGGGCGTTTACTTGCGGTATTGACGACCTTCGATTAACCGAAGAAGGCAACCGCAATCGCAAGGAAAAGTTGAGCGAGGCCGCAAAGATCGGCCGCGAGGTTGCTTTGAAGTACGTCACGCTTGATCAGGTCACGGTCCCCAATGAGGATGCCGAACTGCGACGACGTTTGGAAGAAGTGCTTCGAGATGATGACAAGCAAAGCGGTCTCGATAGCGTTTCGAACGCTCGTACAGCTAACCTGTCTTCCGAAATCACCAAGGCTTGTCTTCCACGTGGATTAGCTAAACCGTTCCCATGGAACCAAATGCAGTCTATGACTATCACTGGTGCCAAGGGTTCGGGCGTTAATGCCAATCTGATTTCTTGCAACTTAGGCCAACAAGTTTTGGAAGGTCGCCGTGTACCGGTAATGATCAGTGGTAAAACACTTCCATCATTCCGGGCTTTCGACACGAACCCCATGGCTGGTGGCTATGTGTATGGTCGCTTCTTGACTGGTATCAAGCCCCAGGAATACTATTTCCACGCCATGGCTGGCCGTGAAGGTCTCATTGATACAGCCGTCAAGACATCCAGATCTGGTTACTTGCAGCGTTGCTTGATCAAGGGTATGGAAGGGCTTAGGGCAGAGTATGACACGTCAGTTCGCGAGACATCTGACGGTTCTATCGTCCAGTTCTTATATGGAGAGGATGGGCTTGACATTACAAAGCAGGTTCATCTAAAGAACTTCGATTTCTTGGCTTCGAATTATATTTCGGTAAAGGAGCAGCTGAATTCAAAGCTCTTCAACAATCTAGAGAAAGACGAGGTCACCAATTGGCATAAAGAGGCCATGAAGAAGGTGCGAAAGACAGGGAAACTTGATGCCATGGATCCTGTTCTCTCACTTTACCACCCTGGAGGCAACCTCGGCAGTACATCCGAGTCTTTCTCACAAGCCCTCAAGAAGGTATGATCAATCTTTCCCCCTCTATCTGGTTGTTTCTCTGCGAGGACTGACATAATTCTGTGCAGTATGAGGATCTCAACGAAAATAAACTCCTAAAGGACAAGAAGAAGGGCATTGACGCCGGCCTCACGAAGAGGGCATTCAACACTTTGATGAATATGAAATATATGAAGTCTATTGTTGAACCTGGCGAAGCGGTTGGAATTATGGCTGGTCAATCTATCGGTGAACCTTCCACGCAGATGACATTGAATACCTTCCACTTGGCTGGTCACTCGGCAAAGAACGTGACACTCGGTATTCCCAGATTGCGTGAAATCGTGATGACCGCCAGTGCGAACATCATGACTCCAACAATGACATTAATTCTAAACGAAGAATTACCTCGGGAGCACTCTGAACGGTTTGCCAAGGCCATCAGCAAGCTCAGCATCGCGGAGGTTGTTGATAAGGTTCAAGTTAGGGAAAGGGTTTCTTCGGGGGCAACGAAGGCTAAGATCTATGATATCGAGATTTCCTTATTCCCAGCTGAGGAATACACCGCGGAATACGCTATTACGATCAAAGACGTGCAAATAACTCTGCAGAATAAATTTATCCCCAAGCTTGTGAAGCTTACCAAAGCTGAGCTCAAAAAACGACATGATGAGAAGACAATGAAGAACTACTCTACCGCACAGCCTGAAATTGGTGTTTCTGTTGGTACTACCGAGGAAGCCGCTAGGGGGGCCGACGTTGATGAGGCACCTCCTGATGATGATATCGAGGATGACGTGGATGATGCCAAACGGTCGAGGGGCAGTCAGAACCGGTCCAACCAGGTCTCTTATGAGGGGCCCGAAGAAGACGAAGAAAGGCTGATTCGTGACCAGGATGCTCCTGAAGATGATGACGATGACGAGGACCGAGATGTTGACATGAATGATGCATCTGATGATGATTCAAATGAAGAGCGTGAAACGAAAGATTCGAGGCTACGCGAAGAAGACATTAAGGGTAGATTCGCGGAGGTCACCCAGTTCAAGTTCAACCCGCTCAAGGGCTCATCGTGCACTGTTCAACTACAGTACGATATCGATACTCCTAAGCTGCTTATCCTGCCCCTTGTGGAAGAGGCTTGCCGCAGTGCCGTCATCCAATCTATCCCTGGCCTTGGCAACTGTACTTTCGTGGAGGCAAACCCTGCAAAGGGCGAGCCTGCGCAGGTTATTACGGAGGGTGTCAACATGCTTGCCATGCGCGACTATCAAGACATCATCAAACCTCATTCTATCTACACCAACTCGATCCACCACATGCTTACCCACTACGGTGTCGAAGCTGCACGTGCATCGATCGTTAAGGAAATGTCCGACGTTTTCGAGGGTCACAGTATCTCCGTCGACAACCGCCACTTGAACCTGATCGGTGATGTGATGACGCATTCCGGTGGCTTCCGCGCTTTCAACCGCAACGGCCTCGTCAAGGATATCTCGTCTCCGTTGGCTAAGATGAGTTTCGAAACCACTGTTGGCTTCCTCAAGGATGCGGTACATGAGCGGGATTTCGATAACCTGAACAACCCAAGTAGCCGAATTGTGGTTGGCCGTACTGGCATCGTCGGTACGGGTGCATTTGATGTTCTTGCTCCTGTTGCATAGAAGGGTAGGATTCTAAGATGTATAATGTGTGAGCATTTTCTTTGCCTTGGTTCGAACTATCTTCTGTACATGTTGTCTGGTTTTGAATTTTAGTTGTTCATAACGCGTTTTCCTTTGTCTGACGTGTCCTATGACCCCCCTTTCTGGAGTTTTGTCTCAGCGTGATTAAGAGAAAAAGTTTCCTCATTCATATTTTTCCACCAAAGTATTTATACCTGGTCTTAGTTTTAGAAGAGAGAGAATAGAAAAATTTGCGTAATGCTATGATTCAATTTATTAGTAGTATTGGGTCATTAAGATTCTACCAATTGAACACCGGACTATCGTGGTATCATGCGTATCATGTTGAAATATTTCCATGGAAAGTGAGAAAATTAAAAGCAGGAAAGGCGGTTGTTTACTCCGCATCTAGCATCACAAGGTCTTCATCAATACCCTCGTCGAATTCATCGACGACACCATTGCGAGCGCCGGCTGCTCCATCCCCATTGGCCAGAGCTTCCCGACGGACTCTTTCGTCCTCCAGCATTTGCTTCTCCCGATGTCTCTCCAGATCAGCCAGACTCCACGTAGAGATGCCTTCCTGATCCTTGGCCTTGAACGGTTGAGCCATGGTGCGCAGGAAGTTCTTCGCCGTTGCGACAGCCATGTCCGTGCTGAGATTTGTTTCACTTTCCAGCATAGCCTGGTTGATCCATTTCGGGAGTTGGTTTCGTTTCTTCTGGAACCGACGGTCGGCGAGGACCATGACTCCGTAGTCGTCCTTGCCACGGAGGACACGACCTAGACACTGGGCGGCGTGTCTCATGGCATCGAAGGAGAGGAAGTCGTTCTCCCTGATGCGGTAGTTTTCTCGGAGGAACTCGAGGCGGGCTTTCAATATACGGGACTCGGTGTACTGGAATGGGACGCCGATGCAGAGCACGGCACGCCCGTAGTGATGATCGAAATCGATACCCTCGGAGACTTTGCCTCGGGCGACGCAGAGGAGAAGGGCACCTCGTCCGTTGCAGCAGGCTGTTCGGTATGTCTCTAGGGCCAATGAGGATTCTTGCGCATCGGGAGTTTCGACAAGGATAAGCTTGTAGTTCCATATTGAATCTAGGATGCCCATGCCTTGCCACATGCTGATGATGGATTCCATGTATAGGTAGGAGGGGAAGAACACGACGATACCGTCTGGAGTAATGCGTGAGAATTCTAGAACAATGTTGCCGTAGTTCCGCACAACACCTGGATCATTTCGTATTTGGAATGAGGATGAAATTTGTGCTTGATCTGACCCGCGTGTCACGATCATGGGGAGGAAAGATCGACGCGCGAGAGTCATACTGTAAGACTCTTGCATGACGGCTGTGAACCCCAGCATCTTGGGATACATTTCCAGAGGCGATAGGGTTCCAGAGGTGATGATGACTGAGCTGAATCGGTCGAACACTGGCTTGATCGCAATGGCGGCGTCTAAGCAGGTAAAATGGAGAACGGGATTCGGGACTGTCGCGGCTTCGGACTCGAAAGGCTCCAGGATCAAAAGAAAACCTTTGTCGTAGGTCGAGACGAGAGTTGCAAATGTTGCGACCTCTTGTAGCGGCTGATAGTCTTCTATATTGATAAGCTCCAATGTTCGGACCAGGGAAGTTAATCGCTCCGCGCAAAACCTCAGGGGTTTCCGTTCAATATAAGTCAAATCTTTGACATGGTTTAGGAATGAGGGAGGGGTTTCTGAAATAGTGTGAGTGACCTTCATACGGGTCTTGAGATATTCGATAAATCTTTTCAGGAAGGCAACGAAGTGTTCTGCGCGGCGAATGTTGCCAGGCACAGCCTCCTTGAGTAGATCATCTGGAAGAACGGGATTTGAAATAAACTGGTCCTCTTCTCTAGCTTGTTCCGCGTCACGGAGCCCTTCAACGAGTTTCATGTACTCATTATTAAGCTTCTCCGCATCAGAGCTTTTCACTTCCTGAATTTTCCGCTCTAGGTTGTTTGCTCCCCTTGTGGCTTTCCGTAGAGAATCCTCCGTGATATCAATACTGAGTGACTCGATGCATACGTTGTCAATATTGTGCGCCTCGTCGAAAACCACGATGCAGTCTTTGGAGAACTCTTTCGAGACCCTTTCTGCGATCTTCGGGTCTAGGAGATAGTGGTAGGAGTAGATGATAATGTTACAAAATGGCATCTATAAGAACATTGTTAGCAGGACCAGCATTCACAAAACAAAGAGGGCTCAAAACATACCATGCGCCGGGCAGAGAAGTAAGGGCATTGTTTGTGCTGCTCTCCATATTTGAGTAAGCCATCTAAGGTGAAGACTCCAGGAGGGACGAGATTGTGCGGTTCGAGGAGGTCGAGATTCTAGATAATAACGTTATACAATCATTCCTAGATTCAGACGGTTCAAACTCCATACCTCATGATAGACGCAGAGCTCAACATCCTCCCCCCTCTCTTTCTTCTCCTTAACGAAGCCCGCAGTTAGACTCCGGCACCGAGCATCGACCACTGTACCACTCTTTTCACGTTTGACGGAAGGGTGCAGACAAAGGTTCTTTCGACTTGTCAGTCCCAGGGCGCGAAAGTCTTCTGTATATCCCAGTTCCTGTGCACGAAACTTCATCAACTCCTTCAGCTCTGCCAATGCCTTTTCGATCTCGGACATGGTTCGGGAACAGTAAATGAGTTTCCTATGCTCGGGGTAGTGCTGCTGATACGCAACAATCAAGGATAATAGCGAGACGGTCTTCCCGGTGCCGGAAGGCATCTCCAGAACGCAGTGACCCCCGGCATCGAGGGTCTTCTTAAGATCACACATGTAGGCATATTGTTCGGGGTATATACGAGGGTAAGGAAAGAGGACGGGGAGATCACTAAGATACGAAGTAGCTATTAGATATAGGATCGATTACGCGATAGCATTCAGAAGACAGACATGCACACTTACTCAATGAAGAATTTCATTGTGATGGGCGAGCGTGAGGCTGGCTGGAGCCTGAAGCTGTCGAGGAACTCGAGGAACGAGGCTCTTTTTTTGGGCCAGACCGCGTTGACCTTTTCCCGTTTCGGCGATCGATGACACCAGATCACGTGAACCTCCCGATAGGGACGCCGATAGGACAGGCATACTCTTCTGTGTGGACGTTCGAGTCATCGCAGACCTGCACGATCGCCGGGGTGGATAGAAAGAGTGAGCGAATCTCTTTTGGCTGGTTTTATATTATTCTTTTTCTTCTTGTGTTTTTTCTGTTACACTGCTTGAGACCTCGATTCACTCTTTCCTCACTTTTTCAGTCTTTAATTTCTCCCCCACCTACCCCACATTACTATGAGCAAAAAGTTCAAATCTCAAGCTTCGAGCAGCCGTGCTGCTGCCAGTTCATTTGGTACATTTGGTGGATTCTCATCGTCTTTATCTGCCCAGGGAAAGGACCTTTCATCTTTAACATATGTGGCTGAGCCACCGGACCTATCCCGGATTTCGGAACCACAATTGACCATCGCATTTAAGAACTTTTTGAAAAAGGATGAAGTCACCAGAACGAAAGCTGTGGATGACATAAAGGATTACGTCTCTAACGTAGAACGGAGCAGTGGAACTCTTGATGATGGCTTCCTCGAAGCTTGGGTAAGTCTAGATATGTTTCCAATGTAAGCGACATGTTGATTGTGACTATATTTGCAGATTAGAATATACCCACGGGCATCGATAGATCTTTCCCGTAGAGTACGGCAGTCTGCCCACTCTGCTCAAGGATCTATTGCTTGCCTGGTAGGAAAGCGGATTGCCCGCTTTTTACCTAAAGTTATTGGAGCCTGGCTAGCAGGAGTTTACGACAATGATAAGCCAGTCCACCAGTCGGCTCTGGAATCGTTTGCACGCGTATTCTCTACTGAAGAGAAGAGAAAGGGTGTGTGGAAGGTTTACCAAAGCTCCATTCTTGAGTTTGTAGACGATGTTGTTCTTCAACAGACACCCTATACTTTGAGTGATGAGAGAACAGTCAAACCAGATGACGCCGAGGCTAAATACGCACGTGTCGTGGCGACGGCGATTATGCTCTTTAATCGCATTTTAGGTAGGCCTCCCTATCCTTTTCCTCCATATACGGCAGTGGAACTGAGCATAAGACAGGAAATACTACACGAAAGGATCGCCAGGGCGACGTATCTACGATAGAGACTATCCTTGGTAGTAAATCGTTATGGACGTTTTCCTATCACGAAGATCCGTTTGTGCGAAGATCGATATATATACTCCTTCGAACCGTTGTTTCTGGGGAGCCAGAAGAGCTGGACTGGAAGCTTGTGAGCGCTGCCCTGATCGGCAAATGTCTTTCCAGCTCTCAGATTGGCTCTGCTTCCGAATTGTCTGACACCATCCTACGTGTGACTTCTGCGCGGCCACAGTTATGGACTGAGGACTATTCTGGAAAGACCGCCTCATCAAAGAGACTGCTCCAGTACATTCGGAAAGGGTCTCAGAGTGGCCCAAGCTCATTTTGGTCGAATCTCTACCAACTACTACAGCTAATTCCAACCCAGACGCTCGCAAAGATTGACTCTACTAGCGAGGAAAGTATTGGATTACGCAGTGCCACTCTTCTGACGGAGTCGCTTCAAGAGGGGCTGACCTCTAGAGAGGAGCCTCAACAAAATCGATCAACGGGTTGGAAGGCTTATATCGAAATTGCTTTATGGCTTGCAAAACGTCTTCCGGATAGCGGTGCAGCCAAGTTTCTATCCGAAAGAATTTCTCCTTTAATCGGACAATATGTGAAGCCTGATCAAGAGCGGTCTCAATGGGTGCTTCCGCGCCAGTCATCTGAAAGTATATGCACTGAATACCTAGTCGCCCTGGCTACCTCAGATTATGAGAATGAGTTAGAACAGCTGTGGTCTTCATTGTCAGACAATGTACTTGAAGTTGTTCGGTTATCCTCCCCAGAACAATCAAAGGATTTTAGGCCTTCGCAAGATGCAGTTTGTGCTCAAGCTGCACGCCTTTTCTCGTTGGAATCCTCGCTGCTTTCGAGGGTTTCTGACACTGACTCCGAAGCTCGAGCGTTGAAAATCGTTGAGGCCTCAGCTTTGCCCCTGCTAGAAAATTGCTTGCAAGTACTACGGTCTCGAAACGGCAAACCCTATGGGGCGGCGGCCGTGGTCGAAGAAATGGTTCGCAGTATCCCCCAGATTGTCCAGCATTCTCAACAATTGTTGCCTTTCATTAAGAACGATGCGCCTGAGCTCTTGTTTACACCTTCCGGCGATCGTTTGATTTCTATCATCCTACTGTGTCGTTCTTGGGATGGGTTTAGCTCGAGCTTTGAGGGAGTAGTCCAGCAGGTTGCCCAGCTCGAAACTGTCGCATCAAATGCGCATTCCGTCCAGAAGCTTCTTTCCAGCCTTGATTTCAAGGATGTGGACGAGAGGATTCTTAAGGCGCTGATTCTGCCCGCACTTGAATTAGCTTGCAAAGGCAGTCAACTACACTGGCCAGTAGTTGTAGCAGCTCTTGAGAATCGAACTATCCCCGGAGATTTAGTGGACACGATATTCCTTGCCCTTATTGATGCATTATCCGTGGAAAGTGAGGCGTCAAACGCTTTAGGAGGGTTGAACCAGATCGCTTCCTCTGTTCCCAACGCAACGCGCAGTTTTCAGAGTGGCAATCATGGTTCAAAATTGACCGGAAAACTACTTTTCCTTGCAGAATCACTGTCTGAGGAAATTTCAGGCCTTGCAGAATCCTTGCTAAAAACTTTGAAAGAATCAGTAGTTGATGAAACAAGCGCAAAAGCGAGGCTAGAAATTCTGCAACATAATTTGAGCCATGTGGATGAGGAATCGTTATCGTAAGTTTCCGAACTCCTTTCCTTCACTCTAGGGTTCGGCTGCTAACTTTCTTAGTATTGAATCCATGACAAATATTGCCGAAGAATTGCTGCGCAACTCTAAGCCCGACGATATTGCGGACGTGGCGAAGAGCGTGCTGCCTTCTCGACAATTGTGGGAGGAAGCCTTGACGCCTTTCCTAGAGCTTCCTCCTCGACTATCGACTGCTCTCACAAGTCCACTTGCCGGGATTGTACACCTAGTTGATCGTGATTTATCGGATTCTTGTCGGAAACGCCACGAGAGCCTAGCGCGTGATTCAAGCCAGTATCCATCTGCATTCCGGCTCGCTTATCTCACGGTTAAGATCCTGTCTTCGATAGATGTCACTGGACATTTGGGGAGAGAGGAGATGGAAGCGTTGTTTTCCAGTCTACCGCTGGCAGTGCAGCTGATTGACGATGACTTGGACATCGAAAAATACAATTTCATTACTGGATTAGGCCTTGCAGAGCAGCGGGAAGAGTCCAGGGAGGTTGTCAACGCTGGTCGAAAGATCATTCGTCAGTGGTCAACTTCAAAAGAGCCGGCCAATTTTGGTGATCGCGAGAACATCGCTTCTTTCCTATATTCAACTTGGAAAAATAAACTTGAGAAGCTAGACTCAACTTCTCCAGCAAGTTATCGAATTGGACAAGCTTTCGTCAAGATTATGGATGGCATGGATTCATTAAACTTGAACCACTCATCTGAAGATATAGCCCAGTTATGCCGAGGCTTTAGAACAGCCAATGCGATTTGTGCTGCGTCTTGGGTGGTTGTCCTGCGACAACCTATACTTTCGAATCCCAGTGGTACAAGGTTCTGTAACGAGCTTGTGGCTGACTCTACGGGGCTGAAAGTTCGGGATGACAAAAAGGATGGTAGGTTGCAAGAAGCGGATCCAGTTGAAAGGAATATATACTGAACTTGTGCAGGTCTCCGAAAGCTGGCGCTGCTAAACCTTCTCATAGGTGGGGAGGTGGACACCATCTCATCGATTCCAACCCAGCGTTTGATCTTCTTTATCAAGCATTTAATACAGTGTCTAAAGTCGGATGAAACATCACTCGGTATCAAAACAGAAATCTTTCAGAGCTTGGCAATTGCGCTTCGCTGTGTCAGCGAAATGTATGGTTCTCACTGGGAAGATTGCATTGACATCCTCAGCACAACCTGGCAAACCATAGGCGGGGGCGATGCAGCTATTCCCGTGCTAAATGCGTCTTACAAACTCTTCAGTTGCTTGGAATCAACTGTGAAAGACGAAGACAGTAACGATGATGCGAAGGATGCTTGGTCTGGCCGCAAGACGCAGCTGTTTAATGACTTGACGTCAACTTTAAAGAAATTTGGTGAGCTTTATACTCTACATCTGCTAGATGAGCTGTACTTACCTAATTCAAGATTCTTCGATCACATTTTATCTCCCTCGAGATCTCACAGTCGACCGTCTGTGCCGTCTTATCAAAACAATTCCAGTTGGAGGTCTTGAGGGCGTCAGCAAGACTTTCTCTCTACTGACAGCGCAAAGCCCGGCTATTCAACGAGCAGCATATACACTTCTTCATCGCTATGTCCCCAGCGTGCAAGAGCAGGTCTCGTTTGATGTGGCGTTGTCGAAATCGCAAGTCAGACTTCCTGATGAGCTCATATCTCTACTACTTGGAGCGCCCACTTTACAGTCGCTGGCCGAAACATATGGGAGCGACAGGGCCTGGGCTGATATTCGGTCTTACCTTTTGAGCTGGAAGCTCGTATTTGACCACTTCGTCAATGCGGTAGGCCTTATGGATCTTACAGTGTTTTTTCATCAAACTGACCCAAGGCAATAGTCCCTTCCCGTCCAAGAACAATACGTTTCCAGTATTAAGGAGTACGACACGCTGAACCCATTGCTGGAATTCATCTTTGATTTCCTGCAGAGGTCCCATGGGAGGATTGTGGATGCATCCAGGTTTGACATTCGCTCCTTCGAACTGGACGAGTCCGAGACCTACGAAAAGGAGACGGAGTGGCTTCTCATTCATTTGTACTTTTTGTCTTTGAGGCATCTTGCCAACATGACCAAGGGCTGGTGGCTCGACACCAAGAAGCGCATTAAAGGTCCCGTGGAAGCCTGGACACAGAAACACGTAAGCCCATCAAAACTATGACTGTTCATTTCTTTTACTGGATGTACTAACTCGAGCATAGGTCTCACCATTGGTCATGGAGGATACTCTCCAAGGGGTGACTGAATGGATGTCGACGCAAGATCCCAACGAAGAGCGGGCTCTCAGCGTCAAGATCTCCCCGAGAACAGCGGAGATCATTGCCAGCATTCCAGTCGACGAAGAGTCTCCCCCGGTTTCGCTGTCTATCTCTCTTCCACCCGCATACCCCCTGCAACCGGCTTTGGTCGTTGGCCGCAGCCGAGTTCTTGTTGACGAGAAGAAGTGGAAGAGTTGGCTTCTCACTATCCAAGGAGTGATCATGTTTTCCAACGGTAATCTGGAAGATGGATTGGTGGCGTTCCGCAAGAACGTCCAGGGTGCATTGAAGGGCCAGAGCGAGTGCGCGATTTGTTACTCTGTCATCTCGACCGACATGCAGACGCCAAACAAACGATGCGCGACATGTAAGAACACCTTCCACTCGGTGTGTCTTTTCCGGTGGTTCAAGAGCAGCAACCAGAGCACCTGCCCCTTGTGCCGGAACAACTTTGTTTATGTATAGATGGCTGGATAGAGAAATGTAAATAGCTGTTTGCTTTAGTATAACGGATTTGATGGATAGAAAAGCACCTTCAACAATACATACCCTGTCTACTTTGAAACAGAATATTCCATGAAAATTAAGAAAGGAAAGCTACCTTTTTATGCTCATTTCTCCATTACTTGATGGCACATAGTTCCAAGGACCAATGAAGCGGGGTTGATGATGTATTATTCCCCGCCAAAACCAAACCCAACTCCGCCGCTCAAGCCTCGCCCAATATCCCCATCATGACCCCGCCATGTCCGCCTCTCAAATCCCCAACCTCAACACCCTTCGTCGAGGCGGCGGTCGCGGTCGCGGTCGAGGCCGTGGAGGTGGCCACGAAGGACCTGACTTTGGTTCTCGAGGCTCATCTGCGAACAAAGACCGTGTCGTCCAAGGAACCGACAATGACGCCAGCGTCTCCCGGCTGAGCGCGGTGGAATTGGGGTATTTGGAAGATCCGTTCGCGAGGGCTTTGACTATTCCAGGGCTAGAGATGAGGCGGTTGCCAATCATCAATCGAGGTAATAATCTTATATTGATCTTACTTTCGGTTGTATTACCTGTGTTGAGCTAATTGGATTCTTTTTTTTTTCCGCGTCCGGATAGGGACCTACGTGCGCACCACCGCGATCGACCATCTCGTCGCTCGATTTTTACAGCACGGAGAACCGCAGCTGAAGAAGCAGATTATCTCCCTCGGTGCGGGATCAGACACGCGCGTCTTCCGACTGGCGTCCTCGCACAATAATATCATCTACCATGAGATCGATTTCGCGGTCAACACAGCCGCCAAAATCAAAGTTATCCGTGGCACACCGCTACTGCAACAAGTGCTGGGTATTCGACAAGGAGAAGGTGTGAATATCTGCGACGCCGGAGACGCGCTCTATTCCCCGAACTACCACATCCATCCGGTCGATCTACGGGCCCTGGCACAGCAGCAGCATCCACAACCAACCCCATCATCCACCGCAACAGACCCCGTGAGCCGGCTACGAGAGACAGTAGACACCTCACTCCCTACACTACTGATATCCGAGTGCTGCCTGGTATATCTCTCCCCGAGCGAAGCTGCCGACGTCGTCTGCTACTTTACACAAACCCTCTTCCCTCCTCAATCACTTAACAACACACTCGGGCTGATTCTATACGAGCCAATCCGGCCCCATGACGCGTTCGGGCGGACGATGGTGTCGAATCTCGCGACGCGCGGGATCCACCTGCAGACCCTGCATGAGTATGCGTCGCTGGGGGCGCAGCGCAGGCGGCTCCGCGAGCAGGGCTTCGATGAGGGACAGGCGGCTGCGGATGTAGATTTTATCTGGGAGCGGTGGGTGAATGAGGACGAGAAGGAGCGGGTTGCGGGCTTGGAGATGCTGGATGAGACGGAGGAATGGAAATTGCTTGCTCAGCATTATTGTATTGTGTGGGGTTGGCGGGGGGGTGGCTTTGAGGGGTGGAGGGATGTGAAAGAGCAGAGTGGAGTTGATACTTGAGCCATAGCTTATAAGTATACTTTTTCAATTTTCTTTGGGGTTTTGTGCTGCTCACAAGAAGTCTCCTCAAGCCTCAAGGTCGATGTGGTCAGTAATACCACAAGGTTAATATTTCCTGCTCATCCCGTTTCTTCGGTGCTTTTGTCCCGATGGGGATTGGGGTAAGATCTCATTGGTGGACGACGGACTAACGGTGACTATTTTGGGCTCGCCAATTAGTGGTGTTGCATTCCTTTTTCAAGTGAAATGAAGGCGTTGATCTTTTGGTCTGGGCGGGTCGCTGATCACAGCATCCACAACGAGAATTGAGAGAAGATTTTTCTCTCTTTTCCAACTTGAAGTTGTGGTCAGTTGGCATGGAACGATGGGGTTGAAACTTGAAAGTTGATATGCAATGGCAGCCCGGGGTGGTTGAAAGACTACCCCTGAATAAGGAGGCTGAAGGAAGTGGGTGCATAGGAATCGCGTCATCTTCATGCACCCTAGTCGAATAAGGTTATCATGCACCTCGGAAGCAATAGTAATCAACCTAGTGTAGTAAATGCAATTGATAACAGAAAAGGAGAAGGACAAGAATAAACCCCTTTAATTATTGCCTGGTTTCTCCAATAGAAGAAATTCAAGAAGGGCTGGTCTTCTGTGAACCTTGGTGTACCCTATGGCTTACACAAGAGTTCTGCGCCTGTGTCTAAGCCACCAATGCTGCGATCAGCTAAGGTGGTACCTGAGTAGGCTACCATGGGTCCAGGGGTTTAGGTCGGATTAATAGCTGAGGATGTCTGATGAACGTAGGACAAAGAAGAGTAGTCGAGGGGGACTGTAGGGACTGTTTCCAAAGAAATGATATCAAAGACCAGTCACTGGCCCAATAATAATCGATCCCCCTCCGAGATGCACGGTGCTTGGGGAACGAATAATGTCCTGCCAAGGGAAATATCAATAGACCAGACAGAATAAATATTCAATCATCACGGCGGACAACCACTAACAAGCAGAAACGGCCCTGATTGGTTTCTCGGAAATTGGCAGCAGGCGCCCGTTCTGGTCTGGTGGAGCCCTCATCCACGAACCGCCGGGGGCTTTGAGCACGCGCCCGCCAGTGATTGGTGGCGACCCCTGACGATTCATCTCAATTGGGTAAAACAAGTTTAAATAGCTTCGAAGTAACCCAAATAGGAAATGCCTTGAGTCGGATTGGGTCCCTTTTTCGCACTGGGGAACCACACTCGTTCCCGCGCTCTCTCTCTCTTTCTCGCTTCTTCCCTCTTTCACCTGAGCAGTTCCGGTTGTTTTGGCAGCTTGCTGTGCCTGTTCACCGTCTCCATCCTTCCTTTCTTTTTTCTTTTTTCCACCCGAGTCATTCGTTAAATCTAGGCCGAGCTCCTGACCAGGGTCTTTCATTCTTTTTGCGATATTCAATCCTTGAAGGGTCCCCCTTTTCGTTCCTTTCTGGGTGGATTCACTACCCACCCCCCCGTTTCGGTGCTGTCCAAGCACCCAACATACCTTGGATACCTTTCCACTCACATACGCTCCCTCTCCTGTGACAACTTTTCGTCAAGATGAAGTTCCTTCACGTATCGTCTATCTTGCTCGGCATTGTCGCCGTCGAGGCAACTCAGCATATTCACAATCATCTTCACCAGCATCGACATCACGAAGTGAAGAAGAGAGGTGGCAGCTGCGAGTTTCCTACCGATGCGGGTTTGGTAGCCGTCACGCCAAATGAGCAGAACGCCGGCTGGGCTATGAGCCCTGATCAGCCTTGCAAACCAGGGAATTACTGCCCTTATGCCTGCCCCCCTGGCCAGCTGTCGATGCAATGGGATCCTGATGCGACGTCGTATAGCTACCCAATGTCAATGGTAAGTCGGTCACGCTCTTGTCACCCAAGTCAAAACGAATATCCTGTGCCTTTGCAATCGGGAGGTTGACGTATTGACTCAATGGATATAGAATGGTGGCTTGTACTGCGACGAAGATGGTCAGATCCAAAAGCCCTTCCCCAACAAGCCCTATTGCCAGGATGGCACTGGGTCTGTGCAAGCCGTCAACAAGTGCAGCGGACAAGTCACCTTCTGCCAGACTGTCTTGCCCGGCAATGAGGCCATGTTGATCCCCACTGTGGTCGACTCTGTCGCGACTCTTGCTGTGCCGGATACCAGCTACTGGTGCGAGACTGCTGCGCAGTAAGTTGTGCCCTCATCAAATTTGTTGTTTTAGCGCGATTCCTGACCAGAATAGCTTTTATATCAACCCGCCCGGTAATGGCCCCGAAACCTCGTGTGTTTGGGGTACCTCGTCGAAGCCGCTGGGTAACTGGGTTCCTTACGTTGGTGGCGCCAACACCGACAGCAATGGCAATACCTTCTTGAAGATCGGATGGAATCCCATCTACCTTGAACCCGCCACCCCCTTCCGCAATGTGGTCCCCGATTTCGGTGTCGAGATTGAATGCGACGGTGGTGGATGCAATGGCCTCCCTTGCAAAATCGACCCTGCAGTCAACGGAGTCAATGAGGTTACCGGAAGCTCCGCAGATGGTGCTGGTGGTGGAGCGTTCTGTGTTGTGACAGTGCCAAAGGGATCCACGGCCAGCATTGTTGTGTTCGACGGTTCGGGCGGTAGCGGCGGCGGTGACGACGATGACAGCAACGGTGATGATGACAATGGCGGCGACGACGACGAGGAGGAGGAGGACGACACCCCAACCCCAACGCCCACTCCCGAGCCCACCACCACTACCACTACCACTACCACGACGACGACTACCACCACCACCACTGCTACTACCACCACCACAACCAAATCTACAACCACAACCACCACCACCACAAGCTCCTCGACTGAAACTGAGACTGAGACTGAAACCGAAACCGAAACTGAAAGCGAAACCCCGACCTCGTCCAGCCACACTCATGCCCATTTGACAACCTCCTCGCATAACTCCAGCCCCTCCGGCTGGCCCGATTACACCTATCAACCCCATGCGTTCGTTGAAACGGACAGTAATGGGTTCACGTCCGCCTCGTCGACAAGCCAAGCGAGCATATCGCCTACTCCTTCTCCGACGGACGGAGCTGTCAGTCTTAACAGTAACATGGCTGTGTCGGTGATGGCCGTGCTGGTCGCTATTGCGATGGCCTAAGTATATGCATTGCATTTACAACATTAATCTTCTTCTGCGTTTTATACCTTCTATTATTACCCCCTTATTACTCTTCCCCTTCTTCTTACATTCTCCTTCCCTCCTTCCTTTGGGAACTTTTGGACATTTGAACATTTTAACTTCTCGGGATACCTTCACGATTGAAACGCTTCTTCTTGTATATTGATTGATTGATTGATTGACTTGGATGATAATTTTTTTACCCCATACCCACCAGCATCATCAGTCGGTGGCTGACTGGTTTTCGATTCTTACTGATACTGATTAACTTTTATTTTCTCCTACTTTTTTTTCCTTTTCTTTTTCTTCAACTGAGTCGCAGGGAAACCAAAATGGACTGTATACTAAAACCAAGAAAAGAAAATACTATACTATACTACGGAGTATAAACTGCCAACTATAAACTCCAGATTGTGACGCAAGTGTAAACAATAGGTATTAATGTTGCCTGAGCTGTGCCAAGAGCCTGAGGCAACCATCTCCATCGTAACACAGCCTTGAACTTCCCCCCATCCCATCGCAACTTATTATTATTATCTCTCTGCCTAGTCTAGCTCCCACCTTTCTATTTCTTCCCTCCCTTTCCCCTTCTTTTCCTTCTCGTATGCTCTTCTAACCAAATCACCATCATCAACATGCCTCCATCACCCCAAACAGTAAGCCCCTCCCTCCTTGCACCCAACTATACCCCGCACCCCCTCCAACAAGACCATACTCGACATCCCCCCTCTTTAGCACCACCAAAATAACTAACACTTTAAATCCCAAAGGCAAAACTAACCTCAACCCTCCACCTCCTCATCCCTCGCCTCCGCCTTCTCCAAAAAAAGGACACCGCCTCCTCCGTCGTCCAGCGCCGCGACCTCGCCAACCTCCTCGAGAACAACCGCGACGCCTCCGCCCGCATCCGCGTCGAGAATGTCATCGCCACCGACATCGCCGTCGAAGTCATGGAGATGGTCGAGCTTTACTGCGAGTTACTCCTGGCACGCGCGAACGTCCTCGACCAGCTAGCCTTTGGGGAGAAGGGATCCCGCGCTAGGACCCGGGCGAGGGATGTGGCGAATTTGAAACGCCAGCAACAGCAACAGCAAGCACAAGCACAGGGACAGGGGGCGGGGCATCAAGGAGGAGGAGGAGGAGGAGCAGTTGGGTCTAGCGTAAGGTCGTCAGGCTTCTCGTTTCGGTTTTTCGGGGGACAGAAGAAGGAGAGTGAGACGTTTACGACTACGGTACCTAGTGGCGGTGGTGGTGGGGACTTCGACGCAGATACCGGGGATGAATCACCCTACCTGGATTCCGCACTGGATGAAGCCGTCGTGGCGATTTTCTACGCCTGGTCGCGGTTCCCGCATGAGGTGCGGGAACTTACGATCCTGCGCGGGCTCCTGGCGGATCGGTACGGGAAGGACTTCATGACGCTGGCGCAGGAGAATAAAATCGACGAGGTGCCTGTTCCGGAGCGGTTGGCGAAGGGGTTACGGGTGCGGCCGCCGACGCAGGAACTGGTGGACAGTTATCTGCGGGAGATCGCGCGGGCGTATGGCGTTTCCTGGGGGGATGAACAGGATGGGTTGGAGGGTGGTGCGCCGATGGAATACCGAGAGACACCGGGGGATGGTGGCAATGGCGATGGAGATGGAGATGGTGGTGAGGGAGGGATTCCGTCGACTCCGAGGCGTGATATCGAGGCGAGGAGGGCGTCTGAGACGGCGGAGTTGAATCGGGCGACGCCTCCGCGTGGATTGCAGACAGGGAAGAGCCCCGTTAGTGTTGCGCCTCCGGGACCGAGATCTGATAATTTGAACCCGCGAGTCAAAGTCCCGGATGATGAAGTCGCGGGGGCCGAAGTGGGTGCTCAGCGGGGGCTGTCTAAGACAGTTGGTAAGAGTGGTGGGATTCCAGAGTTGGATGAGTTGACGAGACGTTTCGCGGCGTTGAAGAGGTAGACAGACGGTTGAGCTCTTACCTTGTGCACATACGGTTGATTTGTTCATCTTGGACCAGTCTGCCTAGCAGTATGAGTCATAAATAGTATTTTCGAGAATTCTATATATTAACTGTATCCTTCCAGATACATCTATATGTGCTTCCTCATCATCCTCCAACTGTCCCGTTCTTGTGGGATAAATGCCTAACCCAAAACCGCATGTCAACACGCGAAATAAAACAAGAACAGGTATCGAAAACACTTAAACAAGCACCCTTTCATATAGCACAATCCCTGGATGCATAGAATCATCAAAGTAGGTAAAAATAAAGGGGAATAAACCAGGACACCGACTATGCATGTGTCTGACAAATGTACAATACAAAAAAAAACATCGGAGATGGATTGGATATCAAAATGAAAAGAGAAGAGACAAAAAAAATGAAAAGAAGAAAAGTAATATTCAAGAAATGTCATATTTTCAATCCTCTTCCTCACCAGGGAGATAAATCTCATGTCCCGATCCTTCGTAGACGAAGATGGCCGCGACGCATCCAAAAATGGAAACCAGGGCAATCAGCCACCAGGCGAATCCCACCGTTCCGATTTCGAGGCCGTACCCGTACCACGACCCAGAGAAGATGGGCCCGATCGTACGAAAGGCAGAGGAGACGGATTGGCCGATTCCGTGGATCGTGCCGAGCACAGATGGGTGTGGAGAGCAGTTGTTGAGGAGGATGATGGAGGTTGGGAGCGTGAAAGTACGTGCTGTGACCTGCAAGAAGAGGGCGATGATGATCGAGAACCAAACCCAGCCTCCGTTTGCCTGTTCCGGTGGAGGCGCGGTTGATGGTGCTAGGGCGATGTATGGAGCGAATGCGTAGGCGACGGGGAAAAGGGTGAGGAAGTATTGATAGCTCTTGGCTGTTCCGAGACGGCCATTGATGGAAGGGTAAATTGTGAACTGGAGGAGCATGCCGATTACACCCAGGATCGCAGTGGCAAAGCCGACGCTTTGAGGCAGCATACCCAATCCTCCAGTAAAGATGAACGGCAGCCTCTGGGTAGGGCTGGCCGGGTCGTTCGAGTCATATCGAGGAGTGGAGAGGAAAAGGAGCCACAGGTTGTTGAATGCACTGGAAATTGTAAGCTACTTGGGCATACCAGCCATGCACGAGGAACCTACCCCATTTGAAAGTCGAAGAAAGCCTGGGCTAACAGAGTGCATAGCACGTTTTTAGTCCAAATCCGTCGGAATGGCAAGATTCGCGAATGGCGTGAAAACTTGGTGGCTTTCTCTTCGAGCTCATAGATGTCTCCCGGGTGGTTACGACGGTTCAGGAGTGGTCCCTCCTCGCCATAGTCGGCGAACGGCAGTCTCGTGTATAGAGGAGAGGAAGACGGTACCAGAGCTCGAGTCAGGCGAGCTACGAGTCTCATCGAAAAGACGCCCAGGCCAGGCTTTCCTTTGCAAGATTCCAATGTCTACAGAACAGTTAGCGAGTCAAGCTTCAACGTACCACCAATAATGACCCTACCTCTTCAAGACCAGTCGCAACACAGCCAGCGCAGAACGTCAGGAAAAAGGCATTAGCCAGCATAGGCAACGCATAAGGATAGTCCATTAGCCACTGGACACCCGCCTCACCTCCGAACGAAGAGTTCGGCCCGAATAGTCGAGGATAGCTCCTCACGGGGTCAGCGAGCATGCCGCCCATAACTATATAACACCATATTATTAGCCTTGAAACCCGCAGTGTATTACCAAGGTAGGCACCAGGTACACAAATACGACTCCACTCACCCGGTCCAAAAAGCGCGGCGACATTAAAACCGATCGGGAGAATCAAAAACGCGCGCGAATGGTATTTCTTTTCCTTCACATTCTCCGCGATTGATGTCCGAATAATCCCCACGGTCCCGTTGATAGCGCCGCCAAAGGAACGCCAGAACACGGCCTGCGCGAACGACGTCGAGAAAGCGACTCCCAAACAGGAGACTGCGGTACCCAGAAGGCCAACCAGAAGCACGAACTTGCGCCCTCCCCATTCCGCGTCCGCCACGCGGCCCCAGGGAATGGCCGTTGCGAACTGAGCCGCGGTAAAGGCGCCCTGCAGGATCCCAGCTTGGGTGGACACATCGGCATCGGAGAGGCTCTCGTCGAAGGATTTTAGTTGATAGAACATGTACGCTTGAAGGGAGGCGATCTGGAGGAAATCAAACACCCGACACAGGCCTAGTAATGCTAGCTGTTTCTTTCGAGGTAGCGACATCCATGTGACGGGGTCCGGACGCGGAGGGTGAGAGGGTGGTGATAGGTGATTATTTGGCTGGAAAGCTGCCATCTGCGGTTGGCTTTGGGAGCGGCTGCGGGCATGATTGCCGTTCCACTGGAAGGAGGTGTTTCTCAAGGCCATTCTACCGCCCGAGGCGTCGCCCTCGTAGCGACCAGAGGAGGCCTCTGAGACGTCGGTGAGGGAAACGTTGGAATTCCCCCGACGACGCTGCTGGGGGGAGGAGAAGTCGGAGGAAGGTTCGCCGCCTTGATCGAGACCGGATGTCCAGGAAGTATGACGGGCGTGGTGGGCATTCCGCGGTTTGGCGTTGGGTTGTTGCTGGTGTGAAGAGGAAGAGGAGGAAGAAAGAGTATTATTATTATTATCGGGGATGGCAGGTGAAACAGAACAAGAGCCCTGCGATTGGCGGCTGGTGTTACTCTGAGATGTCATCGAGGGCGGACGGTGTGATAGGGCGCATAGGCATCAGGATTGGGAACGTTCAATGAATCAGTCAACAGACACAGGGGACTAGCGGTAATGATATGATTATTATCCGAGAATGGACGCCACATGAGAGCCAAGGAAGAAAATAGAAAGAGGAAAGGAAATAATTGGCTGCGATCTAGAAATCAGGAGGCTGTGTCGAGAGCGACTTTCAAACAGCCGGAATTCTTCATTTGTTTTATTTGATTTTATTCAACACTTATTTCATAGATATTTATTACAGGCTGGTAAAGCCGTGACTGGACGATCACCAGGTTACAAAATACGAAAGACGATAATCAATTTCACAGGTCCCTTACTCCTCGGGTACCTACTGGTAGTATATCAGACTATAAATCCAAGCTCGGCACCAAATGGCCGGAGAAAATAGCTTGGATTCATCCTGGCTTGATATTATTATTGGCTCCTCTTTATCATTATCAACTCTAGCTTGCGACGCCATCCCCACCCACTGCCGCGCACTCTCCAGTATTCCTCACCAATCTTGGCCTTGGACCCGCACTGCCGTCTTGGCATTCTCATTGAAACCAGACTTTAAAAATTCAATACTGGTACAGGTACAGGTACAGGTACCCACAGTAATTTGAATACCGAGTATATCCTTCAGGTTTAAAATAACTGGGGCTGACAGACGCCTCTTCAGCTGTGGAGCCCTCTAGCCATGTACGAATACGAGTAACCGTCCATTCCTTTAAATATTAATTCATAAAAAAAGTAAACGGAAAGAAACGAGCTTCAATTTGGGATGCCGCGTCGCATCGTATTCACTACCTACGTACTCCTACTAGTAGCACTATTAGTAGCACTATTAGTAGCATTAAATATTCTAGAGAAAAAGAGATACGTAACCTCGACCAGCAACGTATGCTTAAGATGTTGAGAGAAGAGTACGCAATAGTAATACGTGTTCTGTGTGAAGGAGGGACGCTAAAAGCGACGACGACTGTACCTCAATCTAAAAATAATATTCACCAAAAAACACCAGTTTCAAACTTCCAAGGCTCGCGATTTCGTCCATCTTAGCCAATTCAAGGTAGATCCTGTGGCGCCAGCTGAGGTCGTAATGCTGAGAGGCTGAAGACTTGCAGAAGCAAAGGGTGATAATGAATTCTTAGATGAGCGTATCAGACCACCCTGTTAGCAGGCTCTTGTTATTACAAGTGGTACTTATCATTGTTCCTGCGGCGCATATCGATGATCAGCGGCAAGAATCAGACCAGTAATGGAAGGCTATACAAGTATTCTAATTACTACTAAAGATGGTGGTAGCCAGCCTTGAGAATTGAGTTTATACAGTCCAAATATGCATAGTTAGATTCAAGATTGCATGGTGTTTCACTACGTAACTACCCCTCCTGTTCTGCCAAAGGCAAGTAACGAGTCGATTCACCAGATTGTATCCATCGATGCCAGTTCCACCAGGGAAGACGAGGGCTCGTGGTTGACATTTTCGGTTCGTGTTCCCCGTTCACAGACTCAAGTTCCACTTGATCAAAGTGCTGGTACCATCGATACACTCTAAAAGCCACGCAGACGGCAACTATGGCCACAAGGGCTAAACCAGGAATAGCCCACGTTCCAAAGCCTGAGTAGATTCGTTAGCTATAATAAATCTGTAGCGTGTGGCTAAAACCACTTACTCGGAGATTTCTGGGGCGTTTTGGAATTATCCTTGGCTGGCACAGGAGGCCATGATAGTCCCGGAGCTGAATAGTTAGGGCTAATCCAGGGTACCGTGTTGATGCCAACAGGAGGAATTACTACCTGTGCACCAACTTCACCAGGTAGTCCGTAGGCATTGGTATTCTCGCAGGTGCTTTCACCACAAAAGCTTTGGAGTCCTGTGGAAGGAGTAAAGGTAAATTGCTCGCCTGACTTGCCTAAAACTTTGCCTTCCACATCAATAGCCTCAGCATATGTCCAGCGGTGGAAGCTTGGGTCGGTATAAGATGTCTCGAAGCCATTCTTCACAACTTGCTTAAGGAGCGTAGAGGAGGCTCCATTTGTGCTATTTTCTGAGTCGTAAAACCGCCAGTATTTCACCCGCGTTGCTCCATTCCAGCTGACATAGAATGTCGTCGGGGAGTTCGGCTCAGTCGACGGGGAGTATGTCCACAAAGCCGGGATATCGGTCGGATTTCCATCCCACTGGAACTTTTGGGCGCGGTAGTTCATAATCTTACCCTTATCAATATAGCCCCATAGCAAGAGATTACCCTCTTGGTCATGCTCGGAGATGTAGGCGTTGTTACCCCAGCCTATGAAAACGTTCTCGTTGGGTAGAATTTGCATATTACCCTGGCTGGAGCTGAGCATCTTGTTATCAGGCGGGCCATAGTCGTATAACTGCGTGGCTGTTTTAGCTACATGATCAATCAAGATGATCATGCCGGAAGAGTAATCGTGAGTCTGATTGAAGCCGTTCCACCCGTTATTGTACAACGAGACAAGTGTGTGGGTCGTATTCTCGAACAGCCAACGAGCATCATGTTGCTGGGAGAAGCTGAAGTTGATATTCTTAAAAGAGGGATTCGCACCGTGTAATCGCCACATGATGGACCCATCTTTGCCTGAAATTTTGTATATGGCACAGGTATGGCGCGAGGAGATCAGATAATCTCCATCCTCGTTTTTGTCGACAGAGTTGATATGAAAATAATCCCACGGCGAGCGAGGGTCCAGCCCAGTGCCCGAGGTGTCCGTGTGACTAGGGTATGTATAGCTTGCAGATGGGTCGACGTGGTCGAGCGATTTCCATTCGAATAGAACCTCGTTGGTTTCCACATCTACTTCTTGGAAAATGCTCTCCATCAGCCACCCCATCCCGGCTTTGACGTTCCAGAGGCTCATGTCGAATTGCCGTTGCTGGTAAACCGTCATCAGAGCAGTTGTCCCGTTGTTGATGGGCCGAAACTCATGCATGTCGCTGGCTGCCATGCCACCTCCGGGAACAACTGTCCGAACTATATGATAGTGGTTGTCCATGATGACACCGTGACCTCTGCAATATCCGTTCTGCTGAATACCCTGGAAAAAGCAGAGGTGATCCTCCCCTTTGTACTGGCACACATGCATGCCGTGGACATTTCCAGGGCCAGAACTGCCCCAACCGCTCCAGACAAGGTCCTACACAAGTGGTCAATCTCTATCGCGTTGAAATTGAACGACAGAAACGGTCCCGCAACATACCCCATCATTATCATAAATGTACGGCCCAGAATTGTCCGCCTCATATGGACCCAGAAAGATGTACCCGGGACTAAGTTTCTGAGGGACGTGATGTTCTAAAGTAAGGATTGGAGGGTAAAGGTCAGGTCGCTGGAGGGCGAGATCGTAAATGTACGGTTAGCGACAGCGACAAGAAAAGGTTCTTGGTACCTACCGATTTGAAGGCAGAGTCAATCTCTGCAAGGGCTACCCGTAGCCAGTTCAAGAGCAAGATCGAAACCCAAGAAAGGGAGAGGCTAATGCTAGAGGACATGGCAGATCCTCCCAAGAAGTCACCAGAAAATAATAGCATTAAGTCTTCACATCACCCGCTCCAGTTTGTCTCTTTCAAAAAGAGCAAAACAAGAGAAGTGGGAGAGACAGATATGTATGTATCCCTAATTTATCCAGACACGGGTTCAAACAAATATATAAGAGAGAACTTGAGATCAAGAGTGTGGTTTATAGTGAAGGGAGGCAATAACTACCAGTAGAAGAACATAAAGGCCATCTCTGAAGAAAGGAATTCAAGAAAAAAAACATAGCCTATTAATTGCAAGTCCTATACTAAGCATACAATTTCTGATATTCTCTATAGATCCAATTCTCATAATCATGTGGTTATCAGATGCACTTCTTCCCAATACTGAGTATACTGACCACTTTGATGGTTGGACCCACTTAGCTCCAGCGGTTAAGGAAAAGCCATCTATCTGATTGGGGATGGAAGTGGCTTCACACTCTTCATCCACTCTCGGTTATCGCTATTTCGATCCACTAAGCGAAGCCTAACTGCTTTTGAGAACCAGGTGGATTCATACTTCGCAACGGCGATGGCTTTTTGGAGCCATACATTATTCAAGCGAAGCACTAAGCACCGCCTTACGTAGTGGCTGTCGCAACCAGCACACGCAGTGGCTCTTACCTATGGCCTCTGATTTCCCCAATGAGGAAATAGGGAAAACGATGGAAGTGCGCAAGTCCTCGTTGGCCCAAGGTTCAAGTGTTTCTCCTCTGTTTCAACTCCGGATGTGGTAAGTACTTGCAAAAAACACCTTCAATTCAATATAAAACTACCGCTAGTGCTTCGAGTGCGTAGTCAATTCAGGCAGTTTGTTTGTCACCAGCTATCGGCCTTCTAGATGTATAAGACGAGGGCTTTATTAACTATCTCTAACGTCCGAGTATGTAGATATGAAAGTATAAGAATAAAGCAAATATAAATACCAATATAATTCTCACATTACAGACTCGGTAATCTTGAAACACAGGAGCATTGAGAATAACTTCTCACTGACCAAACTAAACTTGACTTGACTCGTGTATGGGTTGTAACTTGTAACAATTAAAGCAAATTACAAATTTCCTTGGCAACTAGAGGTTAAATATGCTCAGACGCCAGGCGGGCCCGCCAAGAATGATGGCGCCACGTCATGCCGCATTTTATCGCTTAGTTAAAATACCTTAGTTGTAAAGAATACTGTCCTAATTCAAAATTGTGGGGAGGCTGTCATCTTCATAATTACCACTGGAAGTAAGCAAGTATACTAAGTAGTACTATTATTCCTGGCACTCTTTTTTTTTTATCATTAGAAACTACATTATTTTAGACCAGCTCAGTCAAGAGTGCTTCACTACGTCATATCTAAATACCCGGAAATGACTGATCTCCGAACTGTAGTGCTACTACTATTAGTACATCCCCAACCACTATGTACTGAGGTAGAAACGCTGACCGCAACTAAAAAGGGCGGGTGTATTTATCCCGATAAGTTGCTCCGTTGAGTCTGGTTGGAAGGTGTACCCATGGGGAAAGCATGTGTTTTCTTCCCACGACCGGGAAAAGTATGATTAGAATTCGAGCAATGATAAAATACCTGGCCGTGTGGCCTCCAAAACAAGTATCAAGCACATGGTAAACCCACGGGAGAAGGAAGTATAACTGCTAGTATCCCTAGGCATCTACTAGGAAGTTGTCGGCGGAAGGATTCCCCCGAAGGTAAATACCTACCTAGGTACCTAGGTAGGCACCAAGGGTGTGCGAATTCGTGTCGTCACCCAGTCGGTTCGAATATCTTTTGCTGCGAAGTCCCCCCCCCGGTTCTTCCTCATGGCCGATAAAAAGTAAGAAGAAGGAAGAAAATAAATGAAAGGAAGAGACATATAATATAAATAGAATGATAGCAGCCGGTCAGCCTCTTATAATGGTCTGTCAATTATTAACCCGGCGCAAATTCACCCGCCGCCAAGGTCGAAGGAAGGCCTATGACCTTTTAGCGGACTTGGGATGTTTTACTTTTTTTCTGTTGTGCGGCGATTTGATTTATCTTAGAGTTCTCGTGTTGCGTCTTGGCCTGAGGCTGGAGCGGGTTATGTGGCTTGCATCACCAACGGCTTCCGTAGATATTACAAGTGCAGTTATCTATGCGTTGTAGGCCAAGAGGCTTGCGAGCTGAAACCGGACAAAAGAGAACCCAATATTTTCAATTTCTAAGACATCTACATTTGAGAAGGGAGGTAGTAGTCACGGGTGGCAAGGATTGACTAACAATTCCAATCAACGCAGCTTTTCGTTGAGATGTGATATATCTATCTGAAATAGCAAGTCGTGAAATGAGGCCCAATAACTTCAATATTATGTAAAGCGTCCCGAAAAGGAGGGGTATACGCTAATCGGTATAAAAATAGTCCAAAAAAGAAGATCAAGGCAAAACAAAAGAAAGGCCGCCAAGGAGTTGAACTGAGGGGGAAAATCTGAAAATAGCTATAGGAGTAACGCCCAGCGTCCCCCACGACAAGAAACAAGATCAAAATAAGATAAGCCATATTCAGCGAATGTAGATGTTTTCATCGAGAGAATCTCTTGAAAACTATGGCAGCGGCCAATCCAGTCGCCAACATGACTCCACCCATAGTGACAGCCTGGAGGGCAGCATTCATCATCTGGTGCCGGTTACGAGTACGGCAGCGGTTGAAGAAATCGGCCATGTCGTTTCCGCGAGGGAAGGGAGTGTCAGGAACTTCCTCGCCTAGGAATTCGCAGAGAGGACCCCATCCATCGCTAATCTTGTATTCAAGCAGTCGCTCAGGGGGCACAAGGCTGCGGACCTCCTCAACATGATCTATGTAGACCTGTTTGCCCTTGTTGGGGAAATCTCCACGGAAGAAGGTCTGGAAGAACTTGTTCAGCATGGGGTAGTACATGCTGGCAGCCCAGCTGAAGTTCGAAACAAAGCGGTGCTCAGGGTCAGACACACGCCACCAAACAGTCTTCATGACGGACCTGTATTATATATAAGTCACATAAGAGGTATCTTTTGCGGGATGCTATCGAATTAACATACGCATGCCAGGACTCTACTTCACGGGTGGTCAAGATAACCTTAGCATTTGGGTAGGCTTCAATCAGTTCTTTGGCGAAAGCGCACGCAGGCCAGTCACAGACAGCCTGTAGATATTGTTAGTATCCTGTGTATTACTCTCTATAAGTTATTCTCATGGGTGGAAGGATAGTTTACCTGGCACTCTCCCAAGAGCTGATCCCATTCCTTACGTCCAAACTCACCCACACCGTCGTACTTGGCGAGAAGAGCATCGTGCCACATCAAGCAGTCGGGCGGGTTCTCCACGCTGGCAGACATCATATGGTAACATTTCATCAATCCCAGGCGCTCCAGGGCTATACGGAGGGCTATACAATCGCGAGAAAATAGAACGTTAGTCAAATCCAAGTCAATGCTGCTGCTACTGAGCTGGACATACAAGCAGTTCCTGTCCTTCCCACACCGAGAGCCAGCACCTTCATAGGCACAGTGCGGTGGCATTGCCGTCTATCGATATTGGTATCAGATGTGAAAATATCGGTAACGGGCTGGGGAGCCAAATTATCGGAGTAAGTCATAGCCATGTTGTATGAATATCAAGAAATATGGAGCTGCAGTCAAATTTGAAGTTCCTTCTATAACAAGCACGATGGCCTGAGTGCGACGTATCTGGTAAAGAAGGGAGCAACCTCGAGGCAAGAAGGGAAGATTTAATGACTAGCTGGAGATGAAGGAATCCCTTAAGAAATAAGGAAAAAGAAAACTGAAATGAATAGACTCTTGTGATGGGTAGATCAGTGAGAATAAAAGCCTGGGAGCTCCTCCATAAGTCATCAATACCATGGATATTTAGTCCAGAATTCAGATGGTTAGCTAGTGTCAAAAATATAAAATGAATTTAATATGAAATGCGTAATTGTATTATAATAATAATAAACAAATAAATAACCTCCCACTAAAAATAACATTCAATCAGTAAATCGGAAACTGAGGACCCAGGAAGTTTACCTGGAAAATGACGACCAGCCTGGATGTGGCTACAGCATGCGGAACTGCAAAAGACTGGATCAGACGGCCGACACAATACTTGTACCTTGAGTAATGGATTGTAATAATATGAAAATCAGCACTGTACGTACAGAGAGTCATGTAGTACCTCTGGCCCTTGATCGCCATCGCCTTTTTCTCTCTTTTTTCTGCTCAGGGTTTGTTTTTTATTTTCGCATTCTTTCCTTGTCCGCATTTCTTGGTTTTCAGATCCTCTGCTGCTTTCCCACTTGCCATCAATCCAAGAAGCGCTCCCCACAATCTGATAAATGCAAAAAAGTAGTAGCAGAACGGATGGGTGAAAATTTCAAGGTTGTGTAAAGAAAAAAAACCATAGGCCGTGACCAACAATCGTCAGGGGCAGGCTTTCTGAATACATCCATGTGATGGCGGTAATTGCCAAGGAATGCTGGGCCAATAGCACCGCCTCGAGGGGAAATGGCTTGACGAATTGCAACGAAAGTCCTGAGGAGAATGGGCGTCAGGCAGCCCGAGCCAGAGAAATGGATGGAACGGAGGGATGGTCCCACGGGTGGTATGCCAAGCCCAGCCGTCAGGAAATCCAGAGAACGGCCGCGTAGGCGATTGTCCTATACCATGGGCTCCGCACTTTGTCTGTAAAAGCATTCGAAAAACGAACCGCGCCTCCACCTTGCGGTTGGTCTAAGGGAGAGGGGGGACGCGTACATGCTTTGTCCTTCACAGCATAATATCCACTGTAAAAAGAGCCTGAAACGCCGCTTTCCACAATGTGATGATGTATCCTATTTTTCTTGTTAGTCAAATTTTCCTGGCTTCGTCAATCGTTTTTCTTTTCTTTTCTCCTTTTTTTTTTCTTTAGCTGTATCATGTGCCGATCGATGGAAAATCATGTGTGGTTGCAGTTGTATCGAACAATTTATCCACTTTAATCAAGTAGATCCCGAGTGTTTATCATGACGAAGAAGCGGGATGTGGTACGAAACTGGATTGTGGCTGCTTCAGCCGCCCCTCCCCCCCCGCAGAAAGCAATCTTTCCTTCTTGATAACAAAAAGGAAGTAAAAAAGAAATAACCGAAGTGGGTCCAATTGTTTCCTGCATTGCCGGTTGTTTTCCTGTTTGCCTTTCTCTTTTCTGGCACATTCTGTTCTGTTCCCCCCTTGAAGTTCTTGATGTAACGAGGATTGACATCTCGTGTTGAAAGATAAACAAGCTAGTCAGCCGATGATAATCAGGAGTGATTCTGGTCTTGCTTTAGTCTGTTGGGGCCATAGCCCGAAACAGGGGGTGAGATTCTTGCGAATGAGGCAATTTCATGAGTTGCAATTTCCACCTGGAGTATAATAATTAGTATTACTGATCGAAGTCCTGCGTGAAGCAAGGACAAGGGCTCCTGGCGATGTGTTGGATAGGACAGTCCCCGCACCACGGCGTATGGTTTTCAAGTCTTGATTCCGAAGCGTAGAGATGGGTCGAGGTGAGCCGACCTGTATTCATGGATTTCCTTGTTCTAAGTAGATCATCATGTCAAGGTCTCTGAATGTTAAGGCGGCTTATCAACAGCAATCATACCCCCCTTAAATAACGATCTTCAAGTCCTTCCGCTTTCTGCAACGGGGGACAGATGTCGTTTCGCAACTCAATTGAGGCCAGGTCAACAGCATCCCTTGTCCAGGGCGCACCAGCTCGAAGGTTCCCTTTGAGAACTCATCCGGGTAGGTTTTACGGGCCCGCCTGTCAGAGTCTGTAAACAAGTGTATGGTGTTGGAAACGGCGAGAATTGAAGGCTGGTGGCAAAATATCTCATTCCTAATTTCATAGTATGTGTTCTGTGAGTCCATGTGATTTCAGCCCTCAGGGCTGGAATTGGTCGAGTCTGGAGCTGGTTGGGCACTTCCTACACAAGATCTTTGGAGTGTTTTGGAGTCGGAGGTGGTTGAGAGACAATTGCGAAGTTGACCCTCAACAATCACAAGAATAAGGGTCAGAGCAAACATATCAAGATATTGTGAATTCTTCAATTTGATCCAAATAACAGCAAGTAATCAGGGGACTGGTTGGTGCGGCGAAGTCCTTTTAAAGTATTTTATGCCAAGATATGTTGTCACAATTGAGGATACTATCGCAATCGTCGGCTTCAATCACCTCACTCGGACTATGTCCACTAGGGTATAACCTCACCACCCCGGCCGTTACTCCTGGTCCCTGGAACGTCCAAAAAAAGCTACTTTTAACCCCATAAATTTATTTGAGTTTAAATCGCATCATCTTGTCACATTGGGCTGGTGTGATATGTCTGGCGTCCCCCCTTTGAAGGCCTGTCAAGCGTCACGGCAAAGATTTTGGCTGTTCAGCCTCAGGCAGCACCGTTTCTGCAGTATGGACGCCCTAATCCCGAGCCAGGCGTTACTAAGCGATACAATTGGTCTGATTTGACTAAATAATTTCCGTGCATCTACCATTGTATGTTCTATTTTATGTTATGCAGGTAATAGGTAGGTCGTCACCTTAAGCTATTCGGGGGGGAGAGAGACCGAAGGTGGCATGTCGCAGAAAAACAATGCCTGAGCGACCCAGGCAACGGTATCATGAATAGCGCTCATAGTATAATAAACAATCAGAAATTTCCCATAACTCCAACAATGACCAGATCCGGTGGTCATCCATGCAAAAATATCCTGCTCTTGCAGGAACTGTTGTTGTCTACAATCGTCTCGAACACCCCCCCCCAATCACTCCAGTTTGTCCAAATGTTCAAGGCGCGTCAGGACAACTTGCTTGCTAGTCTCCTCTATTTCGCCCGCTAGGAAAACCTCGTCCAGAATCGCATATACCTGTCCAGACATCCAACATTGTCAGCTAGTTGTACAACAATTCCCTCATACCCGAATGTGTCACACGGCCGTGTCCCACGAGATGCGCAACGCAAACTCCTCAAAAGACGATAGGCAACCCACCTTATAGAAGTTGAAAACCAAGTCCAGCTCGCACACATTGCCGAAGAATTGATCCAAAACTTCCACGAAGAAATGGATCGCCTCGAGGTATGCCAATTCGTTATCAGTCGCATCGACGCATGCACAGAAGAATAGTCCAGCATATCTCCGATATACTATCTTGGTACTTCGCTTAAATTCCACGAAATTCGATTGGTATTTTTGATCGCGGGGGGCCACCAAGCGATGAACCTGGGGTAGCGTTAATTCTCCGTGGGTGACGGGGAACGGCGGAATGCTGGCAAAGTGAAAACGAACCTCTCCCTTGAGCTTCACCTTCTCCTCATCCTGCATCGGAAACCCATAATTAGCGCACTTTTATCGATATCGAGGGTCTTTTGGGTAGCTTACACTGTACGGCGCATACCACTTTGCGAGCCGGGTCTTCCCCCTGTTCATCATTAGCTTCTATGTATTAGCTTCATCAATGGTGGGACATAATAAGACATACTGGCGATTTTGCACCAATATAAATGAGAGAACCATGTCTCCTCGAGGACCCGCGGAATAGCACACAAGGGCCACGGTGCAGGACTGAGTGTTGCTATTGCAATTGACACACTACTCGTCTAACACCTCCGCACTAAGGTTGATGATGATGGTGTGATACTGCCTGTTGTCACCGCCTTAAACGGTTTTGGGGCCGCATACTTTTTCAAGAACAATGCAGGGATTGTGTTCAGAAAATGATACGAGCCCCGAGTCTGGGCCAAAATTTTGTAGAGTACGAGATGATTGCATTGACATTGCCGAAAATTTTTAATACAATACTTTATGAGAAACGGCTTGATGTGACGTGTAGAGCAAAAACGGTTAAATATAGATAAACGAGCGCCAAGAACACGTCCTGCGCCGATGGAATCAATCATCAAACGACCACCACCCACCACTTAGATAGCTCCGCACATCTTGCGCCACCATGGCCGCAAGACTTTCCCCCTTGATAAATTAATATGAACCCTTCAGGTTCGCATCAGCTTCTTCGGGCAGCTGCACCCTCCTTTCTCCAGCCAGACTTACAGCCTAGTAGTCTCTCTCCGCAATGCCGGTCTACATGCTCTACGGCTTCCGATGGCCACGGGCCGGTTTCACAGGCATCCGGGTCTACATTGTTCTAAATAACCTCGAGGACGCTACAGCTGAATACCTCCAGCGGCCTATCACAACCCAGCTGCTCCTCGAATCGTTTAGGAAAACCGAACCTCAAATCATCTCCTCCCTACCTGAAATGAGCTTTATCGAACAATACGATCCCGAAGATACCAGCGACGACGCCGTGAGCAAGCCGTACGCATATGTCGGGGCAAAAGTGATCAGTATCCCTGAAGGCGGCACCACAAGTCCGGGCACCTGTTGGAACGCTGATCTCTTCCAGGAGAACCCGCTGGATCCCAAGGGTGCAAAGGCACTGACGGAGATGCGGGATAAGTATGCGGCTGGTGAAAGGATTGGTTGGTGGATTGTTTACAACGGAGACCCCGAGAGATATTACCCCCACAGCGAAGAGGAGGATAGTATCATGGATGCAGATGGAGACTACGCAGATGATGATGACGAACGTGATGAATATGCGAGCGAATCTCCATCAACTCCAACGGCAAGTTCTCCCCTGCTATTTCTGTCTTTCTCTCTTTCAACATCGTGTTTTTGAGCTGACTTGCCCCTCTGTTTGGGATAATATAGATGCGGTTCCCTGAAAGATTGACACGCCTTTTCAGTAAGAGATCTGCGTGATGAGTGTACGACTTATGGGGTGAAAGGGGAAAAAAAATGCGGTGTTAAAGGTTTCATCGACAAGCTGGCTTTTTGGCGTCTGCAGGAGTCCCAGTCTCTTGCTGTTCTCAATTCATGGTGGGTTGGAATTTTGTATTTATTCTGTCTTGTTCCCTTTTTTTTTTTTTTTTTTAATAATGAGGATTTGGGCCCCATCAACTAGTGGCCCCGTAACCCTTCTTCCAGCTAGCATCGAAGGTCTCCTTATTCACAGCAAACTCCCGGATGTAATCTCTTTCTAGGTCGTGTGCTCTTCTACCCAGCAGGACCAGACTATGGAGGGGCCTTCCCAGTTCGACTGTTGTCAACTCTTGCAGGGTTCCTGCGACCAGTTGTTGGTCGTCGGCGCCAACCCTGGCAGCTCCTACCGCCAGGCTATCTGGCCCGTAGACACCCTCCTTTCGCTCTTCTTCAGTTTCCAGCATCTGGCTGGCACACTGCGCAACTGTCATATACCTCGGGGGCTCGTATATCAACCGACCTCTAGCCATGTTCTCCAGTGACTGTTCCTTGACTTTGATATCCAGGAGAACCAGTGTATGGAGCCCGATTTGAATATTCTCCTTGACTCGGTCGTAGTATGAAGATGGCTTCCAGTTCTCTGTGAAAAACACCATGCTAACGGTTTGTCCGAAATTGTAAAGCTGCAAACCAGTGCAACCGATGCCGGACATGATTGATGCGTTCGGGATGACTTTAGATTCAATGCCCTGTTCGCGGGCTCGTAGGACTAGGTCGGTATGCGTTGTCGCGCTGTTATGCGTAGGTAGGAGTAAGCGCGAGAACTTCAACTGCACATCTGGGATGGGAGTGCAAAAGCATACCCAAAAGGATCGCCAACAACCAGGAAGGCAACATCAACATTGTCCGCATTTTTGAGTATCTCATCGCTGCTACTCTCAACCATTTCTCGGTCTGCCACGATGACAGGACGGCCATAGTATGCTTCCTACTAAAGCGATTCACCCCCAGTTAACAAAACCCCTCTGCTCAAGGCATGAATCAGGCTGCATTTCGGGGAAATCTCACTAGCTTCTCTGTGTCAACGAGAAGAATAGCTGTGTAGGCTTCGAGGTAGACGCGCTCGGCCTTTTTCACTATTTCCAGGCCCCGGACAGTAATGTCCTTTTCATCGGCAAGCCCCAGGCCCACGAGATAAAGCATTTTGTCTCAGATAGTCGGTTCTGGTTTCAATGGATTTTTATTCTTGAAAATGTTTCTTTGATCACCCCACTAGAAAAGAAGCGGGCGAAGGGCGGGGGTCGGAGAAACTGATGATGCGGATATCAGAGTTGGGGCACCACTTAACTGCTCCCTTCTTCCTGCGATGGAGTCTACATTGGATGATATCTCTATCATTATCAAACTAAATCCAATCAGCCCGGCGATACCGACTTTCGCTTCGCTTGCGCGGCTTCTATATACTATAATATGCTGAAATTTGATGGTTAACTCTGAAGATGGCGACTGATCGTACCCCGAAATATCGGCAGGAAATCCAGCAGGTAAGCGTGATTTCTTTGGATAGCACTTGATTTTAGCATCCATATCCAAAAGCAATTTTGCAGAAACAGTCATTATAGCTTCTCTGCCCTGAGGGAATATGCGCTGTATCATTTGTACACACTTGATAAAATGTTTTAGGACAGACATGTTGATCATGTGTGCTTCCTCATGTCCGTGTAAATATGCTCATTTCGTTTCATCTGATGTGTCCTTCATTCGTTTCACCTTATTTTAATTCCTGTGGTGTTTTCATGTCCTATTCCTCTCTGCGTTGAAAGTTTGTCTTCATCCATTGGCCCGAAGATGGATATGGAGGCACAGGAAACCCTACCTGCTCCTGAAGGCACTCCAGCTATGTTGACTGAGAGCTTTCTGGGTGACTTTGATTCTTCTTCGAGCGAGGCACATTTGGAAGCCCAGAGCCTTTCAGAATCACAAACGGGAGCAACTCCTGAGGCCGAGGACGACGAGCTTGATGACACATCCGAAACCAAAATAATGATTTATGCCAGACCTGCTGACATGGTTCGCCAGATGATGTTCGTCTCTGGAGAGACTGCCGAACCATCCGTGGAAACGACAACCTTGATCGAGGATATTGTGCGACAGCAAGTCGTCGAAATTGTATGGCAATACCTTCAATTCCTTCACATGAATCTGGTTCAATGCATTAACATTTAAACAGCTTGCCCGCAGCACTGCCTTGGCTACCCGTCGCGGAGTTCGTTCTATATCTACCGATGATCTGATCTTTCTCATTCGACATGACAAAGCAAAAGTATCGCGATTGAAAACGTTCCTTTCTTGGAAAGACGTTCGCAAGAACGTGAAAGACTCTGACGACAAAGGCGGCGCCGATGCCGCCGATTTCGCGGGAGCAGATGATCCCATTGCGGGTGGTGTCGTCGCGGGGCCTCAGGACGTTGCCTCCAAGCCCAAAAACAAGAGAGCCCGTGTTGGTTTAGTCTGGGATGTCAACAGCTTCTACTCTATTCAGGTTCCCGAAAGAGAAGACGAAGAAGATGAAGAGGAAGAAGAGCAAAACTATGCAACCCTGCAACGTCTGGCGGCCGCAGATGAACGCACCAAGAATATGACGAAGGAGGAGTACGTGTTTTGGTCCGAATGTCGCCAGGCGTCGTTTACCTACCGCAAGAGCAAACGTTTCCGAGAGTGGGCTGGTTTTGGAATTGTTACGGAATCGAAACCTAACGATGATATCGTTGATATCCTCGGGTTCTTGACCTTTGAGATTGTGCAGACTTTGACAGAGGAAGCTCTCAAGGTCAAGGAGCGCGAAGATCGTGAGAAGAACCGCCGGGGAGGGTCCGAAAACGGAGCGGGGGAAAATACCAAGAAGCGGAAACGCGAGACTGGGCTTTTTGATCCGCCTGAGGAAGGCCGCACCCCAGTGGAACCCAGACATATTCGCGAGGCATATCGTAAGCTTCAGGCTACTCCTAACAAGAACGTTGCAATGCTTCTTCACAATGGACGTATACCTACACGCATGCCTGTTAAATTGGTAGGTCCAGCCTTCTATTTTGTTTCGGCGATGGGTGACTGACGAATTCAGATTTGATGCGAACTTCCTTTTTTATATTGATTTTCCTTTGCTGGGAGTAATTCGGATAAAGTGAGATACCCAAACCGTGATGACTGTACGATATCAATGGGCCCGGTGGCTCTCTTGTTTCAATCTTTTTATGTTATTTCAGTTCCATTATCTTGTTTTTTAGATGCTTTGGCGTTACATGGAATATACTCTCGTATTATCATCGTCATTCCAGACCCAAGCCTTACTCATATAGTGCTTTTCATAACACATCTCCCGCAATACAAGTTGCTCTTCAAGTTCCAAGCGCGTCTTCTGCCAGAAGGATAGGCTGACTAGCCTCACAGCTTGAGGATTGGCAGCAATTCAGGCTTGACTATACTCAATCAAAGAGGGAAACACGGTATGATCATTCCCCCGCGCAATTACTCCTGGAAATCAGTAACACCGCCCCAGTGTTTCCGCATTGAGTTAGACATATGGAAGCACCTTGAACTTGCTGTCGACGTACCATGGCATTCTTCTGCAATAGAACCTGATGGATAACGGCCATCAGGTTCATTCTCTGCACGTGGGGTCCAACCTTGCCAAAAATCTGAAGACCGTGAGTCAATTCTGAAACCAGAAAGAGTAGATCTTCTTTGTGGTGTTACCTTAACCCCGGCGTTAAGGTGAACCCACGGGGTAAAGAAGTACTATAGGAAAATGATATTCACTGTACTGGCTCAGATGAATAGCTGTACATCCCGTGATTCCTAGGTATAAAAGCAGTCTTTCCTACTTCACTCCTCTTCCCTCCCCCCCCTCTCTCTTTCTTTACCACCATTATCCTCTTTCATATTCGATCCCTAACTCACTCCTCAACTTCTCGTCGCTCTACAAACCAAACTCTTTCTTCAAATCAGTCAACATGAAGGCCAAAGTTTTCGCCATTTTCTTCTTCTCTGCACTTCTCTCGATGGCAGTTGCTACCCCTGGTGGCACCCATGATGGTAGGTTTCTTGTTCCTCTATGTTTGTATCATCCACGAGACTTAAGCAGCCAACTTTGAATGCATATAGGCATCAAAGCCCGTCATCTTCTTGGTCTCGAAGAGAATGATGCTTCGACTGCTTTTGACAATGATCTCGACCAGGTGAGCTTTACCCCTCTCTCTTCCTTTTAATGTCTATGCTAATTATCCATCAAAGTCTGATGTCGAAGCCGACCCCAACTCTCCCGACTTCGCCATCGCTAGAAAGAAGAATCCCTGCAAGCGTCGCTGCCGTTCTGATTCTGACTGCTGTCATGCTGACACTTGCTTCGCGCTTGTCTGCCTTGGACCTCAGAAGCCTCCTCGCGCTTAAGCCGCTTCATGAAGAACGGATCGAGAAATGGAATACGGGATGGAAACAGGTCTTTTCTAGATGGGTTTTAATCACCGTTGTTATTCTCTTCTTTTTTCTGTTCCTTCAACTTTATGAGTCTTTACTCTTTCTTTCCTGGCGTTACACTACATGACTCAAAGTTTCTTCTCTTCTTTTCCAGATCACACTATGAGGTGTGGTCTTGAGGATTAACTTATGTGGGATGGTGTCTATTATCCAGTGACTACTGTTGCCTTTCTACTAGTTCTCTGATAGTATGAATTCAATCTATCGTTGAGAGAAGAAAAGTAATGAGGGGAATCAAATCATAACAATGTAGCCAAAACACACGCGAAGCTAGAACAAAGCTGCTATCTAGTAACACATAGTATCACCCGAGAATAATGAGGATGAAATCGAGCTTGTACCTCTCGAAGTATCCTCCCCACACCCAGATGCCCTTCCTTTCTCGCCCAATCCAAAGCTGTATGGCCATCGCCATCCGGCACAGAAGCATCGACGCCCGCATCGAGCAGCAACTGTACCGTAGAGTCCTTCCCATTCCTAGCAGCCCAATGCAACGCATTCAAACCATAGTCATTCTGCATGGAGACATCCAACCCAGCGTCTACAAGCAGACGGATGGCCTCGTTGTTCCCACGCACCGCAGCTGACATTAGCGGGGACATCCCCGTGTGGTTCCTCGCCGTGACATCCATGCCACGGTCGAGCAGGAGACGCACCACGCCCGGACAGCCATTGTAAGCGGCAACATTGAGGATGTTCTCACCTGGCTCGCAGGCGCCGAGGAGGTCCACGCCAGAATCTAGCAGAACGCGGACGCTGGGCTCGTCGCCCAGCCAAACGGCGTAGAAGAGCGGGGTGAGACCCGATGCCTTACGGAGATTGGGGTTGCCCCCGGCCTGGATGAGGGCCTTGAGCCCGGCGGTTGATCCCCGGTGCTCGATCCAGGTGTGGATGGGGGTGCCGCCGGTGTTGTCTCGTGCAGAGGGGTTGGCGCCGTGGGCGAGCAGAGTGCGGAGGAGCGGGGTGGTGGTCTGACGGCAGGCGTAGTGGAGCGCGGTGCAGCCCCCCAGGTCTTCGGCGGACGGGTCGCAGCCTGTGGTCAGGAGTAGTTGGATGGTCTCTGGATGGTTGTGCAGCACGGCCAGGTGGAGTGGAGTCAGGCCAATGCGGTTCTTGCGGCAGAGCGTGCGGTGGTTGCGCGGGGTATGGAGGAGACGCACGAGCTGCGGACGGCCCTGCTGGGCGAGGAGATGCAGGATGCTGTCCCGGCTTTTGTTGCGGGTTTGCAGTTGGCTGGATCGGAGCAGCGGGATAAGAAACGGTATGGCTTGGACGAGGAGGAGGAGATCGACAGGTGGGAGGTGACTGGCGATGAGGAGGATCACTTCAATAGGGAGGAAGGCCATTGTCTTGTATACCAGCCTAACCGAGGCTGGATGGCTTCATCGACTTTCATCATGTCTCTCGTCTTTTGAATCCGGAATAGGCTTCATCTTTATATTATTCGGGGGGTTACATCCATTAGCGTCGGCTGTAGGCTCGATTTATCTCCTTAAATGGTCTTATTTTGTCTCGAGACGCCGTCTTCCTCCGATGACGGGGAAATCGTCCTCCAGCTAATGTCGTATGGCGTGACTCGCTACGATCGAGGGTGAAGTTATCACCGGCCCAGACGCTATCCTACGTCATAGTAATTTATATCCTATAGATATCAGCGTTCTTCGTAGTCTAACCTACGTTTCTCTCTTTCTGTTGGTGATGGTGGGTTGCTTACCATTCTGAGATGTTGATGAAGCTATACAGGGATCGTTTCGAGATGGTCAATCAGAATACAAAGATTTCTTTTTAGAAGTGACATGTTTTTTAGTTTAAAAGCCTTGCTATTGCCACGATTTTCTATGATTTTCTATCTTATATTCCAATCAGATTGAAGTCCTATGCTTTGTTGTTAAGCTAACTGTAGTGTGCATCTAACTCCGAACTCCGAACACCGATGAACTATTCTTTCTTGTTTACTCCAGCTCTCTCACTCTCTCATCCTTTTCTTAAACAACATCGATCACCATCCAGTGTGGTTCTTCTGGAAACCCCATCTGAGATGACTTCCCGTCGTCGAAATGGGCCAATCTGCCTCTTGTGAGCCCTGTCGCAAGGACAAAGCGCGCTGTGATCGTAAAGTTCCAGTTTGCACACGATGTCGTCGACGCAACACAGCCAACAGCTGCGTTTACCATGCTCCCCCTCCCACTCAGCAGAAGGCAGAATCTCGGCCACCTCGAGTTGGTACTCGGCGGAGTGCCCGCCTCTGCAGACGTTCCCCCCAACAGGAAACGCCCAGAGAAACCGCATCCACTCAATCATCGATTGAGACTGCCACTCGCACACCTGTATCAGACCAGCCTCTATCAACAGGAAACCCAGGCACCATGAGTCCTGTTGCCGACTTGACCGAAAACCGAAAAATGTCTTCCGCTCCAACATCTTCCGCCCCGCTGCATGATGATGAAGAGCCACCGTCGATTCTGCCTCCACATCGCGTGCATGAGACGACTCAGACATTGGGCCACCTTGCTGAGTTTGCCACGATTGAACAGGTAATACAAGAATCCCACAAGGTCAGTCAGACTACTGTAATCCCGGATTTTCTGGTTTTGAACTCCCTGGCTGCGATAAAGGATGTGGGCGGGAAAATTCCATCTGAATCCATCAACAGCTCCTCAGCCCGTATCCAATTTGCGAAGATGTTGGCAGCCAGTGATACATTACTTCAGATATGCAAGGCTCTCCCCCCGGTCAATGACCTGACGATATGGTTAATGTATGAAACATTATACTTGAAAAGCTATCTACATAGTAGCACCAGTAAGTAAAGCGAATTCTCTCACGGATGCTGAAGTTATAAGATGCTGACCATGCCCAAGGTTCTATGATATGGCATCATCTTGGAGACTTATCTAGCGGCATCTTCGAACTCGGGCTCCATCAAGACCATCCGACGCCAAGCCGTGTACCATTCTTTCTACGCCAGTCACGCTGTAGGTTATTCGCAGCCGCATATCAGTTTGACAAAGTCATGGCAACATTCGTGGGACGCCCGCCAAGAATAGCCTTGAGACATTCCAGTTGCCAACCCCCTCGCGATCTCAGCGATCATGCCCTGGTGACGAAGGGTAGCCCGTATTTCCTAGAGTGTTGTTGGCTGAACCATAAAGACTGGAGCAGGAGAGGGGATTTTAACCGTACATCCTGGATTCGGCTTCGGTTTCTAATCAGCACATTCCGGGAGGAGATACTTGAATCATCCTCACAACAACCAGGTCCTGAGACGACCGACCAGCTGAGGTAGGTTTCTCACCTAATCTCTCTTTTTCTGTGTGGTTTTTTTTTTAACACAACTTACTAGGAACATTCTACTCCGTTGCAATGAAGAGTGGGAGTGTGTCCCATACCATCTTCGGTACTCCTTATCCACTTGGGAAAAAAGTGAACCTCAGAGAGTGCGCTTGATGCTTACCGCATGCTACATCACGTATCTGTATAACCAGTTCCTCGTCCACAGGCTTCTCGTTCAGCAGAATGCCTCGGCTGAGACTGAACTGCTCCAAGTCAACGCAACTATTCTCGCCACAGTGTTAATCGTCGGGAGGCACCGCGGATGTACAGTTGACATCCACGCAGCTTCGTATGCATGGTGAGCTTCTCCCATTCCTCTAATCAAGAAATTACAGTCTTAAAAAGCTTCCTTTGCCGAAGAGACACCAAAACTAACTTTCTAAAACGCAGGCTGTTCTATACGGCTTCCCTAGCGCCAGAATCCTCATCAAGGCTCTCCGAAAAGTAGCCCTAAAGGGTCAACCGATCCCCTACCACGGATCCAAAGCTGCACTAATTCGCAACCTGAGCGTTTTCATCTCACACCTCGAATCGATGTCCTCACAGTACAAAAACACAGAACATACCCTCTTCGGCCGTGCCAGCAAAACTTTTGCCAGTATTATCGATGAGATCCTGGAGACTCGTTTGGCGGCTGTCCCATCCAAGTCTACTTCTGCGGTTGAGGACACCGGGAAGGTGAATTCAGATCTATGCTTGGGCGAAGAGTGGGAAAGGTCCTGGGCGGCGGATGGGATGAAGTTTCTAGATACGATGGACGTCGGGGTGCTTGATCAATGGGTATTCTAGTTTTTCCTCCTTTGGTTTAACCAGATAAGTCAATTCATTCAAAATTTCTAGATATTAAGTATTACTAGAATATATGTAAGATCATACTAAACCAATCTCCATCCTCATTAATATCCTCGATTCATCCCTTCTTCCAGTAATAAAACACTGCAGTCAGGAGATATCCGTTTACAGCCCGCTGTAAACATGTAGTGATAGTATATACCTAGGCCTCCCCAGAAATCAAACATCCCTCAACTAATTCAGACATCGATAGGATACCCAGGTGGAATCTCCCATTGGATATCTAACGCAAAAAGATACCTGTTTCCAATTAGTTTCATCCCATTCAATTGATTCTGTCAATTCCTGGCAAGGGCCGACAAACCTCGTACAGAACATCCAGAACAAATTAAGACACAGCACCGTCACCGCATGAATGAGAACTATCATCCCACAGTTAGTAGCCACCACCACTACCGGTACTTCGCAAACCCTGCTCCAATCCACGAAACACGAAGAGGAAAGCAGAATAAGAAAAAAAAAAAAAAAAAAAAAAAAAAAAAGAGCAAACAAACAAACCTTCACTCCCAACCACCGTCACCCACTTCACCCTCCCCTGCCTCTTCAACCAACTCGGAACAAGATCCATCTGACACGTCCGACCCTCCACCACCAGACACCCGCCCGTCGCCCGCGGACACTCGAGATGGCGGCGGCGACGCTCCATGATCCTCCGGATGCGCCAGTTACAGAAAGCTTCGTCGGTGCGGAAGGAGCACTTCTCCATGGGGCATTCGAGCTTACGTTCGAAGCGCTCGACGAGCCAGTCGACTTTCAGGTGTACGCCGGTGTACACGAGGGAGTAGAAATGGCGGCAGGTGTGTTTTAGGGCTAGGGCGTCGGGGTAGGCGAGGTAGGAGGAGATGTGTAGGTGGAGTTCTGTGGGGAGATCTAGAAGGGCGAAGAATTGCGGGGGAGGAAGATCGGATGGTGATGGTGATGAGGGGGAGGAGGGGGGGGACTCCATTGTGGTGATTTGCTCTGTTTTGGGTTCTTGGGTTCAAATATAGATCATAAGAGTAAAGCGAGAGGAATTATAACCCAGGGTGACTGTCTAATTAAATAAAATCAGGCCCCAAGACAGAAGAAGAAGAAGAAGAAGATGACCCGGGTGGATCCGAGGGGCAGGCAGGCTGTGTTACAGAGGTGATTCCTTTTAAATTTAAGAGACGACGGGATCGTGCTATATAAAAGGGAAATAAGAAGGTGGCTTGCTGCCTAAAACACGAGATGAGAGACAAGACAGGTTATTTTTAAGTTAAATCCAAACAGACCAGCGTGGCGGGGACAAAAATCAAGAAAAGAGAACTGGAGATGTTTCAGCTCCTGCAGAGCCTGCGGAGGTTATTTAGACTAATGAAAGCTCTCAGGAGGAGAAAAAAGCCCAGGCACCGTCGCCATTTGACTTTCTCTCTCAAGCCAAATAGTGGTGATGAAAACGATTAGATGAGGCTCTCTGGGGGGAGAGAGTCATAGACGATTTGTTTCATCCATCCGACTCTGACCATAGAAAACGAAGGAGCCTGCTGTAGATCAGCGATGACACCCTGGAGGGTCAGACATGGGGAAGGGATATTTCATGCAGAGCTTCCCATTTGCTGATTTCAGAAGATGGTGGTGACTTAATAATAATAATAATAATAATGGAGATGGACTGGACGAGACTCCTAACGACTCACGAGAGCCCTAAAAGGGTAATGAAAGTGGGGGGAATCCCGCGATAAGCCTCATTCTCACCGCCTACTATTTTCCATCTATTCTGCACCGCCGACAACCATCCCAAGCTACCTACCTCTTCACCAACTCACCATTTAATTGAAAAAAAAAGACATCCACCCAAAATGGCCTCCAAAAAATCCGCCTATGGCACCCCCACCTCCGACACCTCCTTCCGCAAAACCTGGGACCGAGACGAATACGCCCAACGCGCCGCCGCCGACGAAGCCAAACGCAAAGAAGAATCCAAAGCCCGGTACGAAGCCAAACTCCTCGGCAAAAAATGGCACGCGCCCGTCGACTACAGCTCGCTCGAAGCCACCACCTCCCGCCGGGAACGACTCGATGTCGCCTCGATGGTCGGCAAGACGACCATCGTCGCTGCCGGTTCGGCGGTGGGCAAACGGGGTCGGGGCGCCGGGTTCTACTGCTCGGACTGTGACCTGACGTTCAAGGATAATCTGCAGCTGGTGGAGCATTTGAATAGCAAGCAGCATTTGATTGCGACGGGCCAGAGTGGGGAGGTGGTGAGGGCGACAGTGGAGGATGTGCGGGAGAGGTTGCGCATGTTGGCGCACCGGAAGCGGGTGCTGGAGGAGGAGGAGCGACGGGCGTGGCAGTTGGATCTGGGGCAGCGACTCAAGGAGCGAGAGGAACTGGATGCGAAGGAACGAGAGGAGAAACGGAGGAAGAGGAACGAGAAGCGTCGGAAGGGTGGGGAGAATGCGGTCAAGCAAGAGGATAGCTGGGAGGGTAGACTCGGGATTATTGCTTGACCGACGCTTTTCTTTGGTTTATGTCTCCTTCTTTGAACTGTCCTCGACGACTCAACATTTACTGTGTGTGTATATATACCCTCGGCGTTGGTGGCACTGGCATGGTCTGTTTACATCAAGATAAAAATCGTTTGGGATGCCGGATTTCTTGCGCGGCAAAATTGCATCAAGGATGGAGTAGATATCACTCAATAACACATAAATAACCCGGATCATCCAACGCCATAGCCCATGTCCCTGAGACTCCTAAAACTTGCTTGCATGCCCAAATCCAACCTAATCAATGCATTCGATGCCCTCAAGTGCACGCATGGCGCGCGCGCCCTCCCTCTCAAACTGACCAACTAGTCTTTCGCACTCTCGCTTCAGTCTCTCTTCACCATTCTTCGCATTCCACAGAATCCACTCCTGCACCGTCATCTTCTTCTCGGGGCTTGTCAACTCGCCCTTCATATTTCCCAAGGCCGCGTGAAGATCAACGTTCTCCTTGTCGCTGGCCCCAGCCAAAAGAACTTCATCGATATCGATGAAACTCCACGGGTTGGAAGTGTGGAGGGTCCCAGGCTGAGCGTTACGTTTAGATGGAGAAGGCGTACTGGCTGCCAAGGGAATTCTGACCGACTGCTGTTTTGACGGAGAAGATGGATGAGCTCGGGAAGCAGAGGGTCTCAAGGAGGGTGGTCGGTTTTCTGCATCGGAGGATTGTGGTGATAGAGAAGGAGTACCCCTGGACATAGAAGGCAGCGGAGAAACGGTTGCATTTCGCTCGGCTTGTTTTCCGGCACGGCTGACATCTGGAGATTGATCGAACTCGGGCTCTCGTGATTCGGCCAGTGATTTTGCCAATTGCTTTTCTTGAGGAATATCACTATACCTCTCAGCTGTTTTCGGAGGTGCCTTTGACAACCTTCGACGAGAGGACCCTTGGTCAGGTGTCTGCGCCGGCAGTTCGTCCTGCTTGCTTTGTCGCGGAGTGTCAACCTGAGCTGATTGGGATTCTCGCTCCTCCAGGGGATCATCACGAGGCTCTTCAGAAGACTCCTCAGAAGGCTCCTCAGGCTTCTTGTCTGCCTTCTGCGACTTCTTGGTTTTTTCAGAAGAGGCCTTCTTTTTTAGCTTCTTCTTTGGTACTTTCTCACTTTGCTCTAAATCATAGTAGTTCTCCGGATGTCTCGATATTATCTCCACTGAGACAAAAGACTCATGTTGCCGCGGATCGACCTCATTGACTTCAGCCGTTTGTTCTCCAGACTTGGTATTTGAATTCCTCGAGCTTTGCCGCTTAGGTTTCTCCTGCACTGACTTGGAGTTCTCTTGCATCGGCACCTGATCAACATCAGGCATGCTTTGATCCGGCTGCTCTTGATTCTGGGTTGGAATTGTTTCAGCCTCCTCTGCATACTCACCCCCACCGTCCATCGCTGCTGGTTCATTTTTCGTTGTTTTCTTCTTGGACTTCGACTTTTTGGTGGAGGGCTTCGGTGGAATCTTTTCACTCTCCTCACTGACATCTCTAGCTTCAGGCTCATCGGTTTCAAGGCCTGCCTCGATCGCAGCGTCTAGCTCTGAGTCACGCGGTATACGAGACTTTATCGTACTTTTAGATGTTAACGAAGCTTCAGACACCTTTCGGCCCTTGCCGGATGTCTTCTTTTTAGTCGTTCCACGGCTTGTTTTTGGATCATCCTCCTCGAGGGCAGGCTCGTTATTTTCTGTTGTTTCTGGCACGGTCTCACTAGTGTTGCTAGGTCGTCCCTGTTGGGTACTTGTGCGTGATTTTGTGGCTCTCTTCTTAGCAGGTGGCTCTGGCTGTTCAGCAATATCCCCGTCGGCGATGCTCGCGGTGTCCCTATCCATTTCGGAGCTTAGCCGTTTCTTGCCTCGAGTATTCCGTTTAGGTTTTGGAAGTTCTTCCACTTCATCGACATCCATTTGGTTGCCAGTCTCCGCTACCTCATCCTTCTTAGATTTCGAGCTCTTAGACTTGGATTTGGATGGTTTCTTCGTGGGCTTCGTCTTGGCAAGCTGAGATACAATACCTTGATCTATCGAATCTTCAACATCAGATGCTTGGATCTCCGACGCGGTAGATTGGGTGGACAAGCGAGAGGCCTTCGAGGTACGGCCCTTTTTCGTGCGCGATCCTTTGCCTTTGGCAGTAGGAGGTTTGGCGAAGACGAAGAAAGAGCAGTCCGCAGACCGGCGATAGTGTTCGTCGCTGGCAGAGTCAGTCTAGTTAAGACAGGAAGGAGCGGCAAGGAACTCACTATGGATTGTCTTTAGGCTCCCATCCATCCAGCGACAATTTGCAGTAAGCACAGCTAGCAAGATCGACGCTTTCTTCATTCGGGCAAAAGTACCAGCCGCCTTCGACCATCTATTTCAGATGTTAGAACTGGCATCCTGAGAATAGATATCCAAGAGGCTTAGTCTACCTTCTCGGACTGGCAAACCCAGCCTCGCTTGCCATCATGGGGCCATTGATCGCCAAAGGTAGCCTGTCGTGCTTGCACTAATCTCTCACTTGTAGGATCTTCGATTTCAGCGGGGTTCGAGCTATGTTGTTGGATATCCATCATAATAGCCCATCCGCAGTCCATGGAGTGTTTCAAGTGCTCAGTCACTGGGTTGTCATCTTCCTCCCACCCATCAAGCGCTCGTCGGCATGAAAAGCATGTTGTGTTATCAGGATTTGTTTCGTAGGGGTTGTAGAAGAAGCCCGCATGAGCTAACTGGAGCCACGATCGAGTTAGCATCCCAACCAATGCTTCTGCTGGGAAGAAATAACAGCACCTCTGCCGGTGAAGGTCTACTATGAGGCCAAGAGATTGGCTTCACTGTCTTTGCGCCAGAAGTTCTCCGAGTCTCCGGGTGCAAGACGATATCAAATGTCGCAAGACGGGCGGCGAAAGTATCCATATCCTGGGCCATTGTGGAAAGGATTAGAGCATTGGGAACAACTCCGTCCCCAATCGCGAGTCGATTAATCAAGTCGTGTGCAGGGAGTTGTGGTTGTGTGGATATTAATGCGAGGCCTCTTTGTTTACCCTCTTGTTTTGGGTCTCCCAGTGACGGAACGCGCCTGCGGGAGAAACGCCCCCACGTGATATATTAAGGCCTGAGGCATCAATGTGGCGACCTACGTGGCCGTATTATTACTTTTTCCGCCCGGCAAGACGGCCCAAAAAAAGGCCGGACTAGACCCGCGTAGAGTCCGTGACCGTGCCGAGGGAACAGAACAGTACGTCAGAGTCTGCCCGTTTCGTTGCCCATTGGATCCTGGATGAATAATCCCCATCGTGAGCTCAATATTATTTTATTCTTGTGCAGCCCAGTCGATTGCTTCCCAATTTCCTCCTGGCATTCATCTCAATCCCCGGAAACCATGGTTTGAGCCACGGGAACTGTTAGATGTCTCCTTTCTTTTCCCTCGCGACAATGCGCGAAACTACCGTGAGACATCCCCCATTCTTCACTCTGTGCCCTTTTTCAGTATGAGGGATATATCCCACTCGATGCGGTACTAACTGTTGTTGCTTCTTTTGCAAAAGACCCTCGTTTCAAACGCTACCCTGATGCGCCTGCGCTCGGTCTACCCACCTGTACCGCGATGCTCTCGAGGACCGGCCTCATTTCGCTCCTTTTCGGCCGACCACCGCTCAATCTCACCCCGTAATGGGATCCTAGTGTCCAGGGATCGACCCTTTTCTTATGCAAACACCCGTCACTATTCTGCGTCCTCAGGCCACGGAGGTCCGTCACCATCACCATCACCATCGTTTTCTTCCTCTTCTCAACAATCCGATCCTGGCGACTGGGATGCGAATCCGAACCTCGCGATCTCCGCTTTCTCTGAACTACCATCGAAGGATTTTGGGGTCAACCAGCACATGATAATCAACCAAGAGTTCAAAGAAGCTTTACGTCAGATCCTTTGGCAGTTTAGGGCACCGATCCGATATGCCTTTGCGTACGGCTCAGGAGTGTTTCAGCAACACGGCAGCGCGCCAGGCTCCAGTCAATGCCACCCCTCCGCGCCGACAGCTATTCAGAAAGTACAGCAAGGTAATGGCAAGATGATTGATTTCATATTCGGTGTATCTTACTCCCAGCACTGGCACTCGTTAAACCTTGCCCAACATCGGGACCATTACTCCGGGTTAGGCTCCTTGGGATCTTACACAGTGTCCCAATTTCAAGACAAACTTGGCGCCGGGTTATACTTTAACCCGTACGTCACTGTCAATGGCACATTAATTAAGTATGGAGTCGTGAATATCGATACTCTATGCAAGGATCTCAGCCAATGGGAGACATTATACCTTGCCGGGCGACTGCAAAAGCCAGTCAAGATTCTTCGTGATCACCCGCAAGTACGACTAGCAAACCAGATGAACTTGCTGTCAGCTGTCCGGGTCGCACTACTACTATTACCGGCTCAATTCACCGAGTTTCAATTATACAGCACCATCTCGGCCATCAGTTACATGGGCGACCCTCGCATGGCGCTCCCGATGGAGGACCCGCGCAAAGTCAATAACATTGTCTCCTCGCAGATGGCAAACTTCCGCCGATTATATGCACCGCTTATAGACAACCTGCCCAATGTCGTCTTTAACGACCCACGTTGCACCAAGGAAGACTGGATCGATGATCCCGAGGCCAATGTACTGCTCTCTCAGGATATGGACCCAGTAAAACGGGGCAATATGGTTCGTCGACTCCCTGAATCGTTCCGCAAGAAGTTATATTTCCAGTATCAGGGACGGTTCAATCTCCCCCGTGCCGAATTCGACAGAATGATGCAGGAGTGCAACGACAAGGATCCAGAATTGGTCCGTCGGAGGCAAGGCGGGCCCTTCGAGCAACGCATTGCAAGCGACAAGGAGATTAAGAACGAAATTCACACCGCGATCACAAAGACAATCCGATGGCCGAGCTCTGTGGAGTCAACCAAAGGCTTGTTCACAGCGGGAGTGGCCAGGACCTGGCGGTACTTGCGAGCGAAGCAAGAGAAGTATAGAAAGTCGGGTCATAAAGCCAATGACCCAACCGACGAATCACCCGCGAAGACCCCAAAGCAAGAATAGAGATTTCGGAATCAGTTGTTATGGTTGTGATTGAAGCAATGTTCCTGGGCAGCAAAACCCGAGCATAGGAAGGCGTTGACTTTTCTTTGTATCTTTTCATCGGGGATAAAAAAAAATGTTAATAGGGTCATTTTCAATTGGGATGTCTAAATAAATAAATAAATAATACTATTATTAAAGATTAATATCTTAGTTTGCGAGGCGAAATAGTTGATTGTACTTAGATCTCCGACACCTGGTAATTCTCAGCACAGATGATTAAAGAAGTATGGAGTCTATTAGCCTGCCATCAGGGATCAAATCAAATACTACCAGACGAACCCAAAAATCTCGAATTCCCAGTCTACACCTGACTCATAGTTCTTCAAGAAAATGTATAAATTCAACGGAGTCACTTTCCGCGACCGGATGTGGCTTCTCCTCCTAAGGTGCTGGTTCCGCCTATGACACATCCATCCATTGATAAAAGATTTCCCCGCCAGTGCTGATTCCTCCCCACCACTTCACCTCTTCGTCCTCTCCATTGAGAAGAAATTATTGAATCTTTATTCCCCTCATATATTCAAAATGGCGACTAGAATATCTCCCTTCGATCTGTCCAAATGCGCGCGCCCGAATATCCTGAAATTGCAGCCCTACCGTTGTGCCAGAGAGTATGTTTGCCCCTCACCCATTATCCAGCGCGGGGAGGAAAAGAGATCGGTACTAACTAATCAGTGACTACAAAGATGACGGGACGAACATTCTGCTCGATGCGAACGAGAACGCCTACGGTCCGGGCCTGATCCTGAACCGCGAGGGTGCTCTTCAGGAATCCACAGTCAATGGGTCTTCAAACCCGGAGATCGATTTCTTGGGATTGAACCGGTACCCTGACCCGTAAGTTATCCAGCATGAATCAATTTGGCTTCGAAGAGAAGAGGAGTCGCACCGGGATCTAACGGAAGTTGAAAGACACCAGATCGAATTGAAGCAGCTATTCTGCAACCTCCGCAATACCCACGTCCACACACAGAAGAAGATCGGCCCCGAGAATCTTTTTGTCGGTGTCGGTTCTGACGAGGGCATTGATGCCCTTCTACGGTGTTTCTGTGTTCCGGGCAAGGACAAAATCATTACCTGCCCGCCTACGTATGGCATGTACGCCGTGAGTGCGGAAGTCAACGACGTGCAGATTGTCAAGGTACCGCTGGACGTGGAGAATGGGTTCCAGCTGCAGCCCGAGAAAATCAATGAGAAGCTCTCGGCAGACGACTCCATCAAGTTGGTGTACATTTGTTCGCCCGGAAACCCCACGGCGAACTTGATCCGCAAATCAGATATCCAGAAGGTGCTGGAGCACCCCACATGGAACGGCGTGGTGATCGTGGATGAAGCATACATTGACTTCGCGCCGGAGGGTTCGAGTCTCGCGGAGTGGGTTGCCGACTGGCCCAACCTAGTCGTGACACAGACACTGAGCAAGGCCTTTGGCCTAGCGGGTATCCGGCTCGGTGTCACGTTCACAAGCCCCGAGATCGCGACTCTACTAAACAGTCTCAAGGCGCCGTACAATATCTCGAGCCCGACCAGTGCGCTGGCGAGCGCAGCTCTCTTACCCCGCAACCTTGCTGTTATGCGCGATTACCGCGAGAAGATCATTACGCAGCGCGACCGGCTGGTCGCCGAGTTGCCGAAGATCCCTGGAATTGGCCGCTTCCTCGGCGGACAGGCGTCAAATTTCCTCCTTGTTGAGCTCTTGGACAAGCCGGCCAGCGAGGGCGGCAAGCCGAGCAATGTGACCGCGTTGGCGACATACGAGGCCATGGCGGAGAAACGGGGCGTCGTAGTCCGGTTCCGTGGTAAGGAGCTTGGGTGCGAGGGTTGTCTGCGGATCACTATCGGAACAGAGGCAGAAGTCACTAGGTTCCTAGAGGAACTGCGGGTGGTGCTTGCTGGGATTCTGAGTGGAGCGGAGATCCAGGCTCGGAAATAAATATAGGTTGTTCACAAGAGTTTATAGAGATCTAAAAATATCCGGTACTCGGCCCTAATTTATACAAAATTAGAATAAAAATACGCCATCCAAACATCTTCAGACCGAAACACCTTCTCATCGAAAATCAAGGACGACTCTGTTACTTGATCCGACACCACGATATACCGAGTCTATTCCGGACCCTGTTCCAACCCTATAAGTTGTGGGCCACACCAAACCTTCTCGTCTGCCCGCGTAAGCTCTCTGGACCAGTTCAATCATCATACATACATCAAAAAAAGTGCCTTGATATCCCCAGAGAAACTAAACTACCCCCCCCCCGGGGGGACATGTGGCTCGTACTTTGGTAGTTGAGTGGCTTGGGTATGGCACTCGGCTAGACGACACGCTCCCAGAGTAGCACAATTTTTTCTTCTTACTACTGAGTACCTACTACCCATCCAGAGAATCTCGATAATGCGTGATTGTGCATAACCTTGACATGGCTCAATCCGAAAAATGCGGGATATCGAACGCGGATGAAAAGGCAAACATGGCAGCTCGTAGAATGGCTTAGGTATAGCATTTCGACACATGCCTTCACAAGCTTTTTTTTTTTTTGCAGCGTGCCATAGTTTCGAATTCTTTCGCGGGTCATTCTCCCTTGGAAGTCTAATTTTTGATCGTCCTTGGCTTTCCACCAACGGTGACAGTGAAGCAGTCCCAGACCTACCTACCTTAGAACTACTGCCACTACTAAGAGGCATCCTGGCATACGGCTAGTACCTCTAGAGTACCTGCCTGGTAGATGTAACTAGGTAGGTAGTGCCTGGCACCTGGTAGGTGTAGGTCTGCTCCTTCCTCCCGACCCTCCCGGCCAACATCTCTGGAAAAGGAAGTTGCCAACCCATTGACGGCCAGCACACGGCACATCTTCTCTATCTCTGAAGTGTAGGGCATGTCTGAAGCCTAGCTATATGCTGGGACTTGGAGTAGGACAAGTCATGTTGTTTATGTGTTGTAAAGTGTAGTGCGCAGGGAGACAAGGTCGTTGCAGAGGGTGCGGAATAAACAGCGCTGGATAGGAAAGCTAACACCATCTATGCGAACAGAGAGGTGTTTGTCTCTGCAGGCTCGATTCGGTCTCCGGCTATTTCGGAGCTGTCGGGAATTGGAAACCCAGAGTATGTCGTGTGTCCGTGGTCATGTCTTTGGTCAAACTAATAGGTTAATCTAGAATCTTGAGGAAGCGTAATATCACCGTCAAAGTTCCGTTAGAGAACGCGCAAGAGCAGCCAAACACAGCAATCGTATACTCTAGGAATGCCACGTTTAATGGAAGAGCTCCATACATAACCGTCACAACGGCGTCTGATATCTTCGGAGCCGATACGATACTGGGCAAAACTCGCCGTCAACCAAACGAAAACGCACTCTCTGTTTCTGTAATCAGCTAGCTGTTCCGCGTCCAATACAATCTAATCTTCAAACAGAATATCCCTAGCATCAGAATCCTGAGAACAACCTCCGGCAGCAATCTTGTGTCCGCTCTCTGAATCCTCCAGAGGCAATGTGCACATAAGCTCCGCTGACCCCACTCATGCCCTCTTTTGAATATGAGGTAAGGATCGGTTTTACTTGTCCAAAATCCCGACTTTTCGACAATTGAAAACTTCGCGCGAAAAGCAAATACTGTTAGTTCTCCACTTTTTTATATACCTTTTTTAGCTAGAAGTTTTGGGGTTATTAAAAGGAAAAAACTTGGCTGATTAAGCCATTTGGACAAGGAAAAATGAATGTTTGCCTTGACATTATTCTATAAAACTCGACAATCAAAAGAAAATCCAAAATTACTGATCCCTAAATTCTGAGGTACTTCATGGTAGAGTGGGACCTCACCCTCCGGAAGAAAGTCAACGACCTCCTCGTGCAGTTCTGGGCGACAGAGCCGGTGCGGTCCCTGGTGGCTGGGCGCGCGTTGCCTCCACTTTCAAGTCAAGAACGCCACTGATGAGGAATAGAATGGGTTAGAAAATAGAAACTCGTGTGAGTAAAGCTTAATCTTTCTCTTTCCCTTGCTTTCTTTGCGGGCATAGTCTATCGTTTCCCATTATTGCTTGGATCAAAGTATATTAAGCTAAACTTTCTTGTTAGTAGAGTTTTGTCCAGTCATCACCTCCTTGAAACCGCAGCAATGCTTCCAGAAGAAATCGGCGGCGTGGTTGATGAAACTCTCACTGTGTATGGGACGGAGAATGTCCGAGTGATTGATACCTCTATCTTGCCGGCTCAGATCAGTGGTCATCTTACCATCTTACCAGTACGCTGAACGCTGAACGCGGTAGCGGAGCGGGCGGCGGGTATTATCAAGGCGACACTGACTAGCAAAATTTACTCAGAAAGCAAGTATGGATTTTAACTTTTGTCTATACTTACCTAGGCCCCTAAAATATATTGGCAGGTTGACCCACTTCACCTAACATTTGAGGATAACGGCTGGGAGAAATTGCGCAAATTCAACCAATATAAAATACTCTGTACCTATCTAGGGTATGGACTATGGAATATATACGGAGCAAACCAAGAAAAAGAAAAAGTCTCACAGGCTAGGACCAGAGATTTCCAGTGTTGTTGCTGAGTGGCGTGTCTCGACTCTCAGTACCTCACTTCTTCTGGAAGGATTTAAGTCACAGCTGCCAGTTGAAGGAAAGTCACATGCTAGATCAAAGAAGCCAGTAAGATGGTTTTTGGATATCTCGCAGACAGCCTCCAGGAGCTTTCACCGCATATGAGTAAAAATAATTGAAGCACATTATTGTTTCCTAGGAACAGGGAACAGGGATGGATAGATTAAGGGATGATCCTCTGGGACAATAGATAGTGACCTTCATTTTTTCTCGCAGGAAGGCTGGAACTCTGTTTAAGCGATGATAACTCATCTGGACGTGGGATATATTAACCACTTAACGACGACACGAGTCGTGCAACAGGAGGGGAGGGTCCCGTGCGGGATTGCCTGAAAGGGAGCTTAGATCAGCCTGCCAGGTGCCAAGCAACGTGTGGCAGTGGTTGTGGTTTGCGTGGAAAGTGAGATTAATCTTGGTGACCGGCACCTTCCGATGGGGTGATGTCGTCAGCCGAGCAAGGATATCAGATCACTACTGATAGAGACATCTCGACAATGGATGAAGTGTGAGATACGAGTAAGGGACATGTCTTTTCACCAACCAGCAGGATTCAGGAGAATTTTGGTTTGGCACGTGGGGTTCCTCCAGTTGAAATGAGTGACAAAGCACCCCTTCTCCAACACAGGCACCAGTTACCAGCACCAGAGAGGTCGTCCCCAACACGCCATTATAGTAATCCATTATTCCATGGGACGTTGGGGACTCATGAGATACTTAAGTTAGGGGCAAATTTGCCGAACTTGGGTCCACGACTCATCTCCTCCATAGATAATGAAGCACCTCCAGGGGGCCAAAGAGCAGGAGACTGAGCTAGCCCGACTCATGACAGGACGGACAAGAAATGGCATAATAATGCCATGATGATTGCTGATAGGTATTATTATTATTGAGGAAGAAGAAGAACTGGAACCCAGTGGCCAGTCACCAACCAGACTAAGGCCGAGTAGCCCCAGTGCCCGCCTTTATCGCGCCCCTCTGGCTGGTTGAACACTTGATCGATTCCTTCCTGCTCCTCCATAGCCTCCACATCGCATCCCTTTCATTCGCCCAGTCGTCGTTAATTTCGCCCACTCGCCCAAGGGGCCAATTCGAAGCGAAAAATGGCGCTTCCCGGCCGTTGCTGTTTCTGCTGGGTCAGCACTGGATCTTCCAGTTCCTCACAGGCTATCGCGGTTGGGACCATGGCCTCCGCCTCAATCAATCAATTATAGTCAGGGTTTTTATCGCTGCCAATTGGGCCTTGCACTCTTCCGTTGTTTTCTTTTATCTTTTTTCGCCATTACCATGTTGGATTTTTTTTTATTAGGAAAGATCCCCTAGACTAGGGCCATGCCATGATCGTTCCTCTTCGTCTGATAGCGAGGGCAATAGTTCATCATCTTTCACTCCTTCTCTCTCCACTTAAATAGTTAACAGTCGGAAGCCCCCCAAATCGCAATCATCTCGCCGACTCGCTTCTCTCGCGGTATCGTCTCCCCGAGAACTGTGCTATCTTTATATCCCTGGTCTTTTCGACATCGCAACAAGCGTGAAATTCTGGCCTTGAGTGGTGTTGTTCTCCGCGCGTTAACTATCGCCGAATCTGTCCTCCAGGCTCACTTAACCTCTGGGACATTTTGCTTCTTGTAGACAGACTCTCTTTTCTCGTCAGATTACCAAAGTCCAGCCTTCTGACCTCCTCCACCCTCGCCCCCCGTCGCGATCGTCGCCGTTTAATTTTCCGGGTATCAACAAGCTTCATCTCCCCGCAAAAAGCACGTCCCCTCCCCTCGCAGTCCCCTCGTGTTGAATAATGTGAAGTGGGATTCGGGACGACAGTACACATACAATTTTTACGCAATATCTCCAAGGCCTTTTATCCAGTGCCATAGTTTTTTAAACCCCGGAAGCAACTCGTGTCTGTTTTCTACTGGCCCCTCGTTGGGGCGGTTCACCCGCCGCCATGAGTGTTCAATCGATGCTTGAACCACGGAGGCTGTACTCGTTCATTCCTCCAGATATTCGTACGAAGCTAGATGACAACCCGACCCTTTTGGTGAGCTGGTGGGCGACCGGCGTCTCTCTCGCCATTATTTTGACTCGAGTGTTTGGCCGCTATGTCCGAATAGAGCGCTTCTTTCGGGAGGATAAGGTCATGATGCTCGCCATCATCCCTCTACTCGCGCGAATGGCATTCGTGCATGTCATTTTGATCTGGGGGACCAACAACACAAAGACGGAAGGCTTATCCGAGAAAGATATTCAGCGTCGAATTATCGGGAGCAAGTTGGTTCTTGCTGCTCGTATATTCTATGCGGTATTGTAAGGCATCCCTGTCTCTATCTATATCTCTACCTTGGTTCTGTTCTATGCTAACTGGAACTTCCTGATCCCGCAGTATCTGGGCCGCCAAACTCACAGTATGTGAATTTCTCCATCGAATCGCAGGAATGACCTGGCGCCGATCTCTTCGAATCTTTCTTACCTTTATATACTATTTCCTCGCCTCGACCCTGATCGCGGTGGTGATTGCCACCCTTACCGAGTGCCAGCCATTCCATCAGAACTGGCAAGTGATCCCGGATCCGGGACCAAAATGTCGTTCCGGCTATGCCAACTTGATCAGCATGGGTGTATGCGATGTTATCACTGATTTACTTCTTGTTGCTTTCCCAATTCCCATGATCATGATGAGCAACATGCCAATGAAACGCAAAGCAACTCTTGTGGCTCTCTTTGGTATGTCCTTAATCCTGGTTGGCATTACATGCTACCGGGTACCGTCGGTTATCCAACATGGGGGCTCTCAGCAATACCGATCGCTTCTCGCGTCGCTAGAGATATTAGCCGCGACTGCCGTCTCGAACGCTGTGGTAATCGGCTCATTCGTTAGAGACAGGGGTGTGAAGAAGCTCAAGTATAAGAGAACTCTGGGGTCTGCGTCTGTGACCGAGAGTCTGGGTCACAGCACCGTCCGTCGTGCAACCATCACCCACCACCAATGGGGGAGCGACTCCGACCTTGCCCGGGACTTGGGAATGCGCCTTGACCCCGAAATACGCTATGCGGAGCCTGCGGAGCCCCGTCCCGCGCCGGTTGCTACCCCATACCCGGCTGGTACAGGGGCTCTCGATCCAAACTGGTCATTTAGCCGACAGCCACCCGAACTCGAGGATGGTCGAACTTCCTCCTCCAACAGCCTAGACATTAAGATCAGCCCGCATGACTACATTCGTCCAAATCGGACTCATCCTCCAGCCACCGCAGATTCACTCTTAATATCGCCCGACAACATCGCCATGTTCGATGTTGGGGGGCTTCTCGGTCAGCCGACCTCTCCCGCCACGAGCCACAACACCCCGCATTCCAACCTAATTCCCCTTCCCGAGCACGAGTCCTCCTACCCCAGCGATGCAAGTGGGCCCATCCTCCAGGATGTTGGAGGGTTGCTGTCCGTGCCGGGCCCTGGAGGTCTCCCGCCGCCCCAGCAACTATCCACGCCCAATCCTCCTCGCGCGGGCGGCTTGCGTCGGAGCTCGCAGGGTCGATGGCGCACCTCTAGCGTGCATTTCGGCGATTCCCCGGATTCGCCCGTGCCTTCGTACCGCACGTATTCAGAGGCTTCTGTGCCCATCCCTGAAGGGCCCAATGATGTGGAGCTTCAGGATGTTGGGGGGTTGCTCTTCAGGAACCCCTAATGATGAATACGAGTGCCGATGCTCGTTGATGCCTGTACGACTAGGCCAATCTTCTTTGATTTGGCTGTTTCTGCTGATTTTAAAATTATTCCCCCTTTGTTTTTTTTGTTTTTTTTTTTTTGGTGCATCTTTAGCGATGGCGTTTCTGGGACTTCTTATATACCTACAAAGTCATGACATGAGTATATAAACCTGATGGATATATCTTAATTTACATGAATGAAATATACCAATATTATGACCACAGTTTACACCTGTTATCACTTATAATAGTGCCTATGCGATATAACTTTGTTCATTTAAATGTTTTGTGAATTTCGAATTCTATCAGCAAAAAGAAAAGAGTACATAAGTTTCAGTTCGAGGTAGAATAACAATCACCAAAATCATATTCCACGTAGGGACGTACACCACCATGAAAGAGTTCTTTTTCGCCATTACGCCATGCTGCCCATAATGCCTATAACAGGACTTTTTTCTTTTTCTTCTTTTTTCCCCCTTCTTGCTTTTCTGGTCTGTTGGTATCCCATGCCGCCTTTCTCTTTCTTTCCCGATATCTCAATGATGGTTATACGGGGGTAAACCAACTCGAAGTCGGAGCCAGAAGCAACATATCAAAGGAAATCCCCTGCTAACGGGCAAGACAACAGGGGCCCCTTTTCCTTTCCCTTCTTTTCTCTTCCTATCCTCTGCCTCCCCCCGTTGGGAAAACTGCACGGCCACAAAAGGGAGGTCTAAAAAAAAAAAGGGTCCATCAAATCACCCACCGATAACTAGCATAGCGACCCGCCGTCTCACTCCTCCGAATAATCTTCACGACCTGACCCCTCCGCAGACCCAGATACCTCGCGACGGGATCCGACACCTGGATGCGCGGCAACTGCGACTCCTTCAACCGGTACCTGGAGAGAAGACGCGACTTCTCCTCGGCACTAAGCAGGACGTGCTTGGGGACGAGTTCGTGGCGGGTGATGTTGACGAGCAGATCTTGCTCCTGGAAGTGTTCGCAGATGCGGCCGGGGACGCCGTTCAGGAGGCGCACGGCGGAGGGCGAGATCGGGGTACGGGTGACGAAGATGCCGGTGTGGTAGTTGCCCTCGTCGACCAGGTGGTTGAAGTTGCGGACTTGCTTGGCGCCGACGCCGGAGTCGTCCGGGCAGAATTCGATGTAGATGGTGCCGCAGTCGGGTTGGGGGTCGGGGTTGGAGGCGGATTTCAGCGGGGTGTATTTGGCCTGCATGGCCTCTGTGGGGCGGGCTTGGATTTTCATTTTGGTTCGGCTGGAGATTTAGGAAGTGAAGCTTTCATTAGTATGGGATTTGGAAGGAGGATGGATAGATAATGAGGGAGAGGAGGAGGCGCACTCTGGTCGGCCGACTTCGTTGGCGTATTTTGTGCGGAATTCGTCGAGCGAGATTTGCACTTCTTCTTCTGTTACCTCGTAGCCCTGTTTGAGCGATTAGTATCTTAGAATTGAGCCCGGGGGGGATCTTCTGGGCTTGTCTTACGCGGTCTTGTAGCATTTCAAATACTGTTCGCCATGTGCGCCAGAGTCTGGTGAGCTCGCGATCGGCTTCCTCTGAGAAGGAGGAATACTCTTCATCCATAGTGGAAAGGGGGTATGTGCAGGAATTAGAATTAAGAGAGGTTCCACGAGGGGGGAAAGAAGAGAGAGCGCGGATTCTTGAACGAGAACGACAAACGGTGCACTGGATGAAGCTGTGATAAAACGGATCAAAAAATCGGCGGCCAGCGCTAAGGAGAAGCGCCCCGCGGTAAGCGCCGCCAATAGCAGCAAACGAAACAAACGCAAGCCTATTTCTATTCGAGGGACAGACAGAAACAGCCAGAAGCAGCTGCCAAAAAGGCCAGACTTGACTTGAGCAATTAATTATTATTATTTGGCCCTCTTTCCTTCCGTTCTTTTCTCTTCACTCTCCCCCCTCTCGCCCTCTCTTTCTTTTTATTTTTTACCCCCTTTCCTTCTCTCACTTGGGATTCACCCCCCGGTCAATTCCTCTTTCTCTCCACCTCTCCTCTCCTTTACCCTTCTCCCTCTCTCTCTCCCGCTCAAAAAAACCATGGCCGCCGCTGTCAAATCTGCTCCGGCCACGGAGCCCAAGGTGAAGCCCACCAAGCCCGATGAGGATACCTACAAGGCCAATCTTGCTCTCGCCGAGAAGGAGCATGCCGCTGTTCAGGAGAAATTGGTAGGTCCTCTGTTTTACTCTACAATGATATTCGAATTCTCAATGTCATAATGGCTGCATGTGCACAATCGCACATTGGCATCCTTTCTCCCGAGGTTCTTAATTTGATCCGACGAAAACATTATTTTACTCTCTGACTTCAATCCATCCGTTGTTGATTTATTTAATTGCAATTTTTTTTTTCTTTCATTCCTTAATCTATCTGTTAAACATGTGTGCTAATACCCTCCAGAACCAAATCAAGGCCAAGATCGAAACCGCCAAACCCAACAACCAGGACTCCCCCGCCGCCAAGAGACAACAGGAACTCCGCGCTGAACTTTCTTCCATCCGTCAAAAGCAGCAGGGCTTCAAGACTTCAAGGTCCAGCACTCAGGAAAAGATCAATGCCCTCGATGCCACCCTGAAGGCCCGCATCGCGGAGCAGAACAACTCCCGCACCCGCATGTCCTTCAAGAACGTCGAGGAGATTGACCGCGAGATCGCCCGTCTGGAGCAGCAGGTTGATTCCGGTACCCTGCGCCTCGTCGACGAGAAGAAGATCCTGTCCGATATCTCCACCATGCGCAAACAGCGCAAGAACTTCGCCAGCCTGGACGAGGCCCAGAAGGTGATCAACGACCTCAAGGCCCAGATCGCTACCCTTAAGAAGACACTGGACAACCCGGAGGCCAAGGCTCTCAGCGACAAGTACGCCGAGATCCAGAAGGAACTGGACGGTATCAAGGCCGAGCAGGACAGCGCATTCAAGAACCTTAACTCCCTCCGCGACGAGCGCACCAAGCTCCACGCCGAGCAGCAGCAGAAGTGGACTGCCATCCGCGAGGTCAAGGACACCTACTACAAGGCCCGCAAGGCTCACAAGGAGTACGAAGATGAGGCCTGGAAGATCCGCCGGGAGAAGCAGAAGGCCCAGCGTGAGACCTTTGAGCGTGAGAAGAAGAAGAAGATCGCCGACAAGAAATTGGAGGAGGCCTCCCGTCCCGCTTACACCGATGAGCTTCTGATCGCCCAGGGCTTGATCCGCCATTTCAGCCCTGCCTATGACTTCGCCTCTTTGGGTCTGGATGACAAGAAGGACCAGTCCTCCAACTTCCGCGCCGAGGTTGGCCGTACCGTAGACGACTCCAACATCAAGGGTATGAAGATCCTGAAGAAGGAGGAGGATGACTACTTTGTTGGCACCGGTGGAAAGAAGGGTAAGAAGGGCAAGAAGGGCAGCGCCGCCGGCAGCCCTGCCCCCGCTACCCCCACCGAGGCCAAGTTCAACCTGAACGTCGGTGTGATCGAGGACTTCGCCAAGGTCAAGATCGACCCCCCTATGAACCAGACCGATGTCCCCGCCGTGGTGGAAAAGCTTGCTGCTAAGATTACGGAATGGAAGAAGAACCAGGCCTCGAAGACCGAGGAGGTGAGTTCCCCTTTCTTGTGTACGACTCGAGTACATTTAAATGCTGATTATGTTATAGAACATCAACAAGGCTAAAGAGGAGATTGCTCGTCTTGAGGCAGAAGAGACCGAGGCCACCGGCGCGGCCAATGGCAACAGCGAGAGCGAACCCGCTACGGAAGTGGCTGAAGAGCTCGAGAAGACCACTCTCGAAGAAAAGGCTTAGATCGACCCCGCGATATAGATTCGTGCATATGGTCATTGCAATTTTGACAGCATCAGCGGATACCTTGACGTTTAGATCTGCCGGAGCCCTTATTGAGAAAACAAAAAGTCTAGCATTTTAAAACTCGATATCTTGTTATTTTGTTTTTCTTTGTTTCCCTCATATGCATCATCATCATCATCTGCGGACACCCCCGGAACACCGTTATATCTACCTCCTTTTCTTTTTTTTGGCCACGACAGTTGACATAGCGTGGCTTTTTGTTGCTTGGACTCCTTTCTCTCGTGTTATTATTTTCTTCCCTTGTAATCCATTTCTTACCTTTTTTTTTTCATTTCTTCCCCCTTTTCTACTGGTCAGCGATCAGGTCACGGCCCTTCTCCTCTCATGCTCTCTTCTATCTCTTACCTTTCTCCCTCCCTCTCCATCCTTTTCTTTTCTTCGAAGTGTGTGCAGACCGATGGAAAAGCAAGGACTATTTAGCGATTTGTTTTCATCTAGCTGTAAGTAACGATATGAGTGATTGGAAAAAGCAAGTCTAGCAGGAATGCGATCCCACCCTTCTTCCAGTTTTATTTCGTTCTGTATGTCTCAAACCTGAGCCTCGGGCCATCGGAAACAGGATCCCTTGATTCACACTTTATAGATACACATTTCATCGAATTATAGTTACGGAATTGAACCCAGGCTATCACCGTCTCTGGAAAAACTCCACAAATGCCCGTAGTTTGCCGCCAGGCTTGGAATCTAATTTTGTCTGAGCATGGACTGGCAAGGCAGGAGAGATTGCGAAGGAAGTTTGCTGTGTCGGTACCACCAATGCTGCTGATGCCCAGTCACTGATGATGTTTGAGGCCGCTATAGTATGTGGGTGATCCGGACCCAACACTCTCCTGCGAAGCGCTAGACAGTCTTCCATCAGAGCCAAGGCTTCTTGGGCCTTGCCTTGTAGCCTCCATGTATAGGCGAGGTTGGCCACGCTGGTCAGGGTGAAGGGGTGCTCGGGCCCCAGGACCTCTTTCCAGGCCTTCGTTACCTGCACCTCCAGTTCTTCGGCGTCGTCCAATCGCCCTTGACTCTGGTATACCAGTGCCAGGTTGCCCATACTGGTTAGGGTAAAGGGGTGCTCGGGCCCCAGGAGCTGTTTCCGGGTCTCCAGTACATGTATCTCCAGGTCTTTTGCTTTGCCCCATTGCCCTTGATTCTGATATATCAGTGCGAGGTTACCCATACTGGTTAAGGTAGAGGGGTGCTCAGCCCCCAGAACCCGTTTCCAGGTCTCTAGCACTTGAATCTCCAACTCTTCCGCTTCGTTCCATCGCCGTTGATTCTGGTATGTGGATGCAAGGTTGCCCATACACATTAAGGTAGAGGGGTGCTCTGGCCCTAGTATATGTGTCCAGGCCTTTATTACCTGTTTCTGCAGGTCTTCTGCCTCCTTCCATCGTCCCTGCCTCTGGTATGTTAACGCGAGGTTGGCTATGCCGGTTAAGGTAGAGGGGTCCTCTGGCCCTAACAGCTGTGTCCAGGCCTTGACTACTTGTTTCTGCAGCTCTTCCGCTTCCTTCCATCGTCCCTGATTCTGGTATATTAACGCGAGGTTCGTCATGCTAGTTAAGGTAGAGTGGTCCTCTGGCCCTAATAGTTGTTTCCAGGCCTTCGTTACCTGCACAAGTAACTCTTCTGCTTCCTTCCATCGTCCTTGATTCTCATAAATTAATCCAAGGTCGCTCATGGCGAGTAGAGTGGAAAGGTGCTCCCGCCCCAGCATCCGTTTCTGGATATCTATCACCTGCACAAACAGCCCCTCTGCCTCATTGTATCTCCCATCGCTATACAGACATCTCCCAATCTTCCAAATCATGCTAATATATCTCTCCTCCTTCTGCTTTCCCTTCTGAAAGATATTTTCTCCTATCAGGGACAAGGCATGTGGCATATATTCCCGCCATACCTTGCGATGGATGTGGTTTTCATCTGGAAAGATTTCACATAATCGGTCTGCCGCTTTCGATATTTCCTGGCCAAACTGCTGGTTGTGCCTCATCCAGTTCCGAGTTGCAAGATGAACAAGCCGATGAAGACTGAATAATTGCTTGTTTTCCACCTGCGTGGTGACAAATGAATAGGCCTTGAGCAAGCCTATTGCTTTTGTTTGATCATTCTTGGTTTCGGCTTGGGGAAGAAGCGATTGAGGGATGTCCCGTGGATTAATGCAGGCCATAAACGATAGATAGTCAGCTGCCAATTGACTTGATTGCCGAATTTGTTCAAATGATATTAACCATGTTGTTGCCACAGGATTCTGCACGGCTTTATATCGCCCTTCATCTTCAAACTCTTCACTTAATAGCTTTATAACATCACCCTCTTGATCTTGGAGAAGTTCAAGGTAGTCTAAGATTTTGATGTTATTTTCGTTAATATATGCCGCAGCTTGAGTGATTGCCAGTGGGAGATATGTGAGGTGTTCAAGAAGCCTGGTGGCAACATCGCTTTCAATAGGGAGATGACTTTTTATTAGTGCCTTTTCTAGCATTCTCAATCCAACATCTGCACCAGGCTCAAAGATTTTGACCACATTGGGGGACGCCAGCTTGACAGCTAACTTCCAGTTGCGTGTGGTAAAGAGAATATGACCCTGTTCACCCTGAGGAAGAAATTCCTGGAGTGCTGGGACGGCATTGGTTCCTGTAATCCACATGTCCATGTCATCAGCATTGTCAAAAACTAGAAGCCATCTCCGTCCTTTTTGACTGAGATAAGCCTTCACTGCGTCTTTCATTTCTGACGGTTTCTCAAGATGAATCCCTACCACCTGTGCCATGCTCATGTATGCTTGTTCAACAATCTCATAGCTCGTACATGGGATTCAGAATACCAAGCAGCTGGAGTCCTTCTCGCGCATGCGGTAGGCCAATTCAATTGCGACCTGGGTCTTTCCGACTCCCCCAAGTCCACAAACAGCGATTTTTGTTGGGCCATTGCATTCAGTACTCATGGCCTCGATTTCGGCGATTTCTTCTTCTCGGCCCACAAAACGTAAATTCCTTGCAAATGGAACCATCCAAGAGCGCTGCTGGTCTGGAGACAGAATATTTAGTATAATGAGGCCGGAATATGATTCTCTTACTAACCTTCTCGACGGCTATGCCTCCAATATTGAAGAAAAGTCTTAGCAGCAGAAGCTCCAGTTGCTGCAGCAAAAGCCTGCCAAGCTTTATCCTTGTGGCTGTCTGCGTAATCACATACCCCCTTAATGACAATGCATGGAGCATTATCCCACACTCCTGCTCCCTCCATTTCGAAGGCAATAACCCCCTCTTCTCTAACAAGGCATTCGCGATGTTCTCCAGATTTCATTACTGTGTCAGCGGATGCGACTGTACCGATATGTATAGATGCATTGGCTGCTTTACTCTCTCGCCGACGAGTCACTTGGGCCTGGTCACATCTCAGATCAATGCAGTTTTTCTGAAGCGCATCTTCACAAATCTTATGCGGTGAGTCACCATCAGAGCAACGGCACCTGGTTTGTCCATAATGCTTATGAAGATAAGAAGCTTTGAATAAAACATCATCAACCCCTGGGTGTGACCACCTTGTGTCTGACTGTTGGAGCTTGTCAAGATGCTGCAACATTAGATTCTGGAATTCATCGCGAGTTTGACTCCCACTCAGGCTAGCAAGGAGGGTTCTGATTTTTCGATTCGGTCTCCCCAGCGCGTCTCTAGCTTCCTTCTTTCTTTGGAAACCACCGGGGTATTGTTTGCCATAATCGTATTCAATAAGAGCGTCGCTGATAATAACATCACCGAGAAATATCTGTTTGTGGTTTGATGGAGCTCCTCCACATATGCCAACAACTACCGCCAGCTGGATTTGAGGGTAGCTGACCTGCAAGCTGGATACGACGCCTGCCGCGCTTCCCTTTCCCATTCCTGGCATGCAACAGAGGACAACATTGTGGGGCCCAATCCTTCCATTTACATATGCATTTGCGTCTCCAGTTTGTTGGCCATAGAATTTGCCCAATCGGTCATAGGGTTCATCAAAGAGTGCCTCCACGGCGTCAGCCTCCAGAGGAAGGGCACAAAGAATCGCGATCTCGAAATCATTCCGGCTTCCAGGGCGCATTTCGTGCTGACAAAGCAGCTCTATTGAAGCATATCCAAGAGGTTGAACGAAAGACGCAAACAGTCTACTGCGGTCTGATAAAAATCGAGAAGAGATATATGTTCCATTGGGGCGGCTGGAAGGGAAAAGAAAATGGAAAATAGCTCGACTCCAAGGCCTCAGAACTACTCGGCCTTGTCAGCTGTGTCCGCCAAACAAGAGGCTGTGTTAACCGCCGACGAGAGGGGTATTTGGTACAGGTAGTCCCACCCCCAAATTGAGGTAGGCGTAGGTGGTCGTCGAGTATTTTAGGAACAGGGCAGGGCGCTCCATGGTTCTTGACATCTTGGAGAGGATGATTGCGTAATTACTGCCCAGTATTAACTAATATCTTGAGATCTTTTCTGAACGGAAATGCGGCCTCTGTGGCTCTCGAACGATGATGAATAAGGCCTGATCGGGTCAGCGGCAAGAGCGAGCGATGGTGGCAGTGCGATGGGACGTTGCGACGAACAAACAGCCACACACGTAGCGCCGTTATTCAACCGGAGTTCCATTTCATTCGTCGAGAGCGACTTTTTTTTATAGCTAAACCATCATCGTCATCATCATCTGGTTCTCGGTTGACACCCAGAACGCTCTCGTCTGAGATAATCCAATTTGTTCCAGAATCATCGCTGCCTAAACGTGATTTCCGGTGCCAAGTCGGATTTGTGCCAGCGTTCTCCATCTCGGCGCTTGTCAAAAGTAACTTAAAACTTCCTCCAACTCGCTCACGATCTCACCCCCTCTCCAACTGCTCCTCTTCTTCATCTCCTTCCATCGCAAAACACTCCCATCAAGTCGAATCAGTCGGCAGATATATACATAGACTAGTCCCATCCCATATATCCGACTAAAAGAATCACCGGAGTTCTTCGGACACCCTAAAACCTCCTTTCGACTCAACTCAACCTTTCGCAACCAAAATGTCATACGGCAAGCCCGTACGTACCCCTCCCCCACACAAGTTCTTTCATTGCACAATGCTAACAATATCAATGAACAGGACGGCCCACCTCCTTCCTACCCAGCCCCCGTCCACGACGGCGGTTACAACCATCCCGGCGCTCCTCCCCCCGGCGCCTCGCAGGACTACTACAACAACCAAGGCTACCCTCCTCAGCAGAACTACGGCCCTCCACCGCAAGGATACCCTCAGCAAGGATACGGCTATCCTCCGCAGGGCCAGCAACAACAACCCATGTACTACCCACAGCCTGGGTATCCGCCGCAACAGCCACAACAGGGGTACTACGCCGATAATCGCGGATCATCAGGATCCGACGGTTGCTGCGCAGGTATTCTAGCAGCAATGGCTTGTTGCTGTTGCTTGGATATTCTCTTTTAAGTTCTTTTGTTTCCTGCTGTTTTGTCAATTGTTTATTCTGCTATGGCGCTCATGGGATACGGAGCTTTGGGATTGATTGAAATGAAGGAATTCAGCTCGTTGATTCACCGCGCAATCATTAATCCTTTTACATATCTTTAATTAATTACATTTCTTCCAAAGATCAGAAACCCATCATTATCATGACCCATCATCCATCATAAACATAAACATAAACATGAACCACAAGGTATCACCAACAACAAAACCAAACAATCAAAGAACAAGGAACAAACTCGCAGATGAATCATCTCAACTCCTCGAAGTGAATGAACTCCCCCCCCCATACTCCCTCGGATCCACCCTTCTCACCCTCCTCGGCGACACCGACCTCCCCTCCACCGTCGACTCCTCCTCCTCAACAACCACCTCCCCGCCCTCATCCAAATCCGACCGGAACGCCGACGCACTCGTCACCGACTCCTCCACGATAACCTGGTCCCTGCGTCTTCCCCCACCCCCACGGCCACTCCTCGTGCGTCTCCCCGAAGACGACAGCGCCGACCGAATCCCCACATCGACGATCTCCGACGGGGTCGTTTCGCTCCCGAAGCGTCGGCCCGACGTTAGCGCGAGGTAGAGGAGGTACAGCAGGAACAGGAAGCCGGCGATGCTGCCTAGGATGATCCCGACGACGACACCCGGTGAAGGAGAGGTGTTTTGGCGGCCGTAGGTGGAGGGGATGGAGATTTCGGTGCGGCCGTGAATGTAGGTTGGTGGGGGCATTTTGGTTGTTTTTTTTTTTTTTTTTCAACTTCGTATAGGGTAGGTGGGTGGGTGGGTAGGTAGAGGTATATATGTAAGTTCTTAGTGGGATGGCATGAGGGTTGTATTTGTTAGGATGAATAGATAGAATATGTTTAATAGACAATGCGATTATTTGGGATTTGTTTCATTTTTCTAATTTTTTTTTCTAACTGAGAGTGGTAGTGTTGGGTTATTTAGGTGGTGTTGCTTATTTCGGTGGCTGGGATCAGGATCACGATCAGGGATCTTCTTCCTACAGGGACTCGATGATGTCGCATCACCAGCCTCATCATATTAAATGAAGACTAGAGGGAAAGAAAAAAATTATTTTCGACACTCCATATGTATATCTAAATATACATATACATATACTGCTACCTTTGACGACTTAGTACGCCCGTCTCACTTTATATCTCGGCTGGCCGGCCGACTTCACCTCCAACGTCGTCTGCACCGGCTGTGTATGGGTCAACTCGAAGCTCTCGAGCTTCGCACCCCCCGCCTCCTGCGCCCACAGACTCAACGCCACAAAGTTCTTCCCCTGGTAATTCAATATCCCTTGCGGCACGGGGAACCGCGTCTGCGGGCCGATCGTGTTCACGTACTTCCCGTACTGCCAGCCGTTGACGTATAGCTGCACTCGGTATGCGGGCGCCGGAGTCGTCGTATTGCCAATGTTAAACGCCAGCGGGACGTCCCATCCACGGGGGATGTCTAGGTCGAAGGACGCGGAGTAGAACCCGATTCCGGGCTTCGAGAGACCGTCGAGGGGGCTGTCGCGCTTCCATTTCTGGGTTGGCGGGTAGGGGAGGTGGAAGCCCTGGCGTTCGGCGTAGAGGCCGCCCTCGTTCAGCGGGCCGCGGAATTTATCGAGGTAGTCTTCGCCGCCGAGATTGCCGGTAATCTTCCAGGTAATGTCGCTGTCCTTGTGGCCCGGTAGGTCGTAGGAGAGGATGCCGCGCGGGGATTTCAGGTCGTCCTGGCCGACTACCCAGTTGCCATTGTTGCCCATGTTGTCGATCACCACGGTGAAGGCATAGGGTTTGCCTACTTTAAGCTTGGGGAGGGTGTAGGTGGAGTTGTATTCTGCGTTGTCGTTGAGACCTTCCCAGGAACCTAGATATGTGCCGCTTAGCCACGCGGAGCTGCCAAAGGCCGATCCACCCTGCGTGCGGAGATGGAAGGTCGTCTCATCGCCGTGCGCAATGAAGTGGCCGCGCAAGATCAGGTAGCCTGTGTTGAAACCGTAGTCGCCGCCGTATAGCGACGTCGGGGTGCGGAGTGGGTTCATCGAGTTCTTAGTTGGACGGTTCGCAGCAGGCCAGGCCGAGTCGTCGTAGTCGGCTGCGGCCTCCGGGAGCGTGTCGATATACTTCCAGTCTAGATCTTCTAGGATAGGGATCTCAAACTTGGGAGCCGCGTACTTAACCTCTGTGCTCCAGATGCCGTTCTTGTCGACCGTATGCTTGGCCTTGTTGCCGTTGATGAAGAGGCCATTTGCGCTCCGTGGAGCCCCGATCACTTCAATGGGCGTTGTGGCGTTGAAGTCGGCGGTGATATGGAGGTTGCTGCCCTTGGAATAGGCGTGTCGGACGAGATAGCCAGCTTTAACGATGATAGAGGCAGCAACTGCTTTTTTGTTCTGGAAGGGGATGGTCGTCTCCGTTCCGAGCTGGGGAACCCAGTAGTTGTAAGCGGAGTTCCGGTCTGGCTTCATCAGTGGATGTCTTTACTGCTCGATGAATTGAGAAACTTACCCAGAAGGAAGACTGTCAGATCTCCAACCTGGACGATGCGACGTTCAGTCTCAACATCCCAGGCGATCACCACGCTCTTTCCAATCTTCTTCGACGTGATACCAGATCTCGACCCTTCGAGGACCTTCACACCAGCAGCGGACGAAACGGCCAGCTCATGGTGCTCCTCGGGTCCACCAAATAGAACCAAAACCTTGCTATCCGCAAATTCCTTCCATGTAAAGACCTCGGCGGTGGAGTAGAGGACATTGGTCCCTGCAACATTGTAGTCCACTACGTGGATCTTCGAGTCACGCCCATTGAGAGTAAGCGAACCTCCCAGCTGAGGTACCGTCAGGTTTCCAACACTGGTAGGGAAATTGATCTTGTACGGGGTGGATCCCTGGCTACGGTAATCGGTATGTCTAACGATAAAGAAGGAGCCGGTACCATTTCCAATCAAAGGGGTGACACTCAAATCTGCCGTGCTAGTAAAAGTAGTCGATAGATTGCCGGGAGTGGCCACCAGGTATGACGGGGAGGCTTTGGTAAAGCTCCCAATCAGCTTGAGCTCGCTGTATTTCTCTCGGGAGGTGTCCCGGCTTTCTGTAATCGGCGAGCCGTAGTCATAGGAGGTATATCCTCCGGAGTGGCCAAGGTTACCCCAGTTTGTTCCGCCGAATGTCTACGCTGTTAGTCTAGCCATGTATACAGATTCGTGCGGACATACCATATAAAAGCCGATGATAGATACACCAAAGCTCAAGGCGTTCTTATAGACCACTCTCTCGAATTCGTGGTTGGTGAGAATAGCACAGTTGTCGAACCCTCCCCCGCCCCATGGTTGGTATGCGCCAGCTTGGTACTAAGGAAGTTAGACACCAATACACATTAAAGAACTAAAAACTCACCTCAACAATAGTATAAGGGGTGTTTGGGCTAATCAGCAGGTGCTGTTGGCGGAAGTCAGTGGGTAAGCTGCCCTCCGGCCATATGTATGGGTTTACCTACGCTTGTTAGCTATCATCAAAAGAGTCCCAAAAGAAACCATACACAGTCGAACCCAATCCTGTACTGAAAATCAGTTACATTCCACAACCTTGAAAAGGGCATACTCACGGGTAGTTGTCGTGGCCATAAACATCAACCTCTCCCTTGCCGGTTCCAGGTGCATTATGACCTCCCGGCCAAGCGTCATTGTTGATCATCGGCACGACAATCCCAGCCCTACGGGCTTGGTCAATGACATATTGGAAGTAGTCAGCCGAAGGGAATTCCTGCCCACAGCAACCTCCGCTGTACTCGTTTTCCGGCTGGTAGAGGATGACCGGTCCACCCTCAGTGATTTGATATTTCGCAATCACACCCGCGATATGCGCGACATAGCTATCGAATATTAGCACCTACAGCAAGTCTCAAACGACAAGAGCCTATACTTCTCAGTAGCATCCAGATAAGCCTTGTCATACGCACGCAATGTCCCATTGACCCTCTGCAGCCATCCAGGAAAGCCGCCTCCCGAGACCTCCGCATTAATGTACGGCCCAGGGCGAGCAATCAGATAAATCCCCGTCTGAATGGCAGCATCAAAGAAAGGCTCCCAGGCAAAGCTCCCCTCAGCTCGGTATTCTCCCGGCTTTCCCTCCAAAATCGCCCAGTCGACATAGAACGAGACGGCATTGAATCCGGCAGCTTTGACTTTGTGGAGGAGATCAATCCACAGCGAGGGGACCGGTAGTCTGTTTGCGTTAACACAGCCTCATCCATCGAATTCAATGGGGTAATTGAAGGTTGTTGAAGGTTAGGTACCTCCATGGGTGAATCTCAGCAGCAAACACCATCAGCCGTTCTCCGTTTACAAACAGGGACTTTTCATCCCAGGTTACCTATCCCGTCGATTAGAGCTGAATTTTTCATCAAGGACAAGAGACGCACGTATTTCTGTAGCAGCTCCCGCTTCGCCTGGTCAGGGTGCTCGGCTATTGTAAACCCATTGAGCTTATGCGTAATGGCCGCAGCGGCTGCGTGTGTTGCCAACAGGGCCGCAGCCCAGACCGACAGCAGTTTCATCAAGTCGTCTCCGGCGCAACCAAGAATATTTGGAACGAAAAGAGCCAAAGGCCTCGAAAGCGAAATCTCATGGCTGAGGGAATGAGGTCACTCGCCTGTTTATTTATTTCATTCTTGTTAGGAATGGAACTTCCCCTCACTCGGCGCATTGTCCGTGGAGAAAGCTAGTGTGAGTACTGGGGACTTCATTGTTGAGATCATAGCCAAGCCACGCGTCTTGCAGCTGGAACAGCGTCGAATGATAGACTTGGCAGGCAATTAGATGGAGCATGATGGCTGGGGTCTTTGTGGGAATTGAGGAGGTAAAGACGATGGGATGGGCCAATGGAAGGCTGGGGGGATATAGAGAGGACGAGGTAGGTTGACGGATTGTTTCTGGTGGTGGACGATCGCGGAGGAATTTCTCCGCAGTTATTAATTTGAACCCCGATGGATCTCTTTTCCTCTAAACAATGTATGTATCTAACTAGGTCTTTCAATCATAACGTCAGAAGCTGGATCGTCCTGAGAATGCCTTGCTCTGTTCAAGTTTATTCCAGTCTCTGGAGTTGAACTGTATGTACTCTATCGAGGAGACATAACTATAATCACCCTCTCCTCACTCGACTACATTCCTTACTATTGACTCTAATCCAACATCTCTATACCAAACAAATCAAGGACAAACTAAACCCACTTGATGCCAAAAGGAACACGGAATTGTCCGACAATACCAACCAATGCAAGGATGCAAATGAAGTCCGCTTCGACCAGGATTATGAATGCGATCTTGTTCTAATTATCCGCAAGTTAGGTTAGCCCTAGGCAATCCTGGACTCCATCTAGTCCTTCCCTAGGCAGTGACTTCGTAGTAGGACTGGCTGGGATGATGCTATTTTCCCGACTTCCATCAATTATCCGGATCGATGCATACCTAGTAACATCATACGGCTCCATCTCCGATCCGTCTGGGGTTAGAGTAGCGCAGAGGCTATTGTTTTTATTCGTTCTCGGTGATGTGCTCTTTTTTGGCATAGGATCTGACAGATGAGGACGAGGCACTGGCGGTATGTCGGGTTTAATACTCCATAAAAATAGATAAAATAAATCTTAAGCTTTTAACGAGCAATTCAGTGTGCATAGCCCTAAATACAAATGTTTATTTAACTATACAGTCGTGTTGAAGCGATCCTCCTCGTCACCGGCCTTTGCCTACGTTTCCCGTACCTCCGTCTGCTCCTGTTGGATCACTTCCTCCTCTGTGCGCACGGCATCCGTGCCTGGGGTGGAAGTTTGCGGCGTGCTGCCGGAGCGTTTCTGGGTGGTATTTACCAAGGGGGTGTCGTCGTTGAAGATGCGGAGGAGCATGGCGCGGCGGTCTTCCTTGGGCAGCATGAGGTTGATAGAATGCAGTGATCGCCAGAGAGGGAGGACCATTCGTTCACTGTACGGGGTTAGCAATGCAATTCTTAGGGATTAGGGTGAAATGAGAACGTACGTGAATTTATCGCTGGTATCGGGGTCGATATATAGAATGCTGCAGCCCATGGGAATATCCCTAACGCGCTCGCCGATTTCTCCAAGGCTCTGCCAACCGCCGTCATCGACCTTAGGGAACATCTCGACTAGCAGTTTCCGTAGCGTTTCCTTCTGGGTCAGCTTGACTGCCCGAGCAGGGCCCAACCAGGGCTGAATGATTCGGAGCCCATCGGTCTGGATACGCCAGCGGCAGATTTCAAGACGCTGAGCATCCTGCTTCACAAACATCTTGACACCGCAATGCACGAATTTCATGCCTAGTCCCTGGTTTGCGACTAAGATATCACGAGCCAGAGCACTTGTGTAGTAGACAGTCCTCGATGGCAGCGCCTGCGCATTGCGGACCATGAACCGATCGCGTGGGAATCGGTCTGAAATCTCGTAGAATTTAAAGATGGGGTCGAGTTCCTCTTGGTTCGGGTCAAGGTACTTGAACGGCTCTTCGACGAACCGGCCAGGCTTCTGCTTCTGCGGGGGCTGGGGCAGAGATGCGGCGGGCTGAGGAGTCCCTGTCACGGGAGTAGCGTCGGCGGAAGTGTCGAAGGCATCCGACTCGACGGGGGGCGCAGGACGGTGAATCGGGCGATCGCCCAGGACAACTTCAGTTCCATCCTCAAGCTTCGTGCGCTTGGCAGGCAGCTCGTCCTCCATGCTCTCTGCGTCCCGCTTGGCCGGTGAGATCTGGTTGGTAGCGGAATATGGAGGTTGGTGGGTAGCCTCTGCAACGGTCGCGTTCTTCTGCTCCTCAAGCTCGACATCGGGGCCAGGGGTTACGAGGTCATCCAGGGCGTCGATCTTCGCCAGAGGTTCACCGTTTCCATTCTTCTGCTTGAACTCGAGTTCTTCAGTCAGGGCAGCAATAGTGCCCTTGGGGATAACCTTGGAGGGGTCCTCGGGCTTCGCACGAATCTCCGAGGTCTTCTCGAGGACCGTGATGAAGAAGCCACCAGTGTCCTGGAGGTGGGGGTAGACGCGCATACACCTCTCAAGAGGCATGTCGACACTGGGCGGGAACATGCTCTCGGCGAGCCGACCAAGGCCATTGATACCCGCTTGCTCCCTATGCTCTTCGACTTCCTTCCAGGTGCTCCAGAACCGGTTTTCACGGTCCATGACCTTCCAGCTTCGCAGTCCGGAAACTCTCTTCAAGCCTGGCAATTCGTTACTGCAGTCCACAATCCGGACATTGTCCAGACCACCACAGCGCTCGATCGCACTAGCAACAACAGCCTCGTTCTCCAGAGGATTCAAACTACAGGTCGAGTAGACCACTCGGCCACCAACTTTCAACATCTGTAGCGCCCGAACCAGAATGCGGACCTGGACAGCGTGGAGCCCAATAGCATTGGTCGGCGTCCAATCCTTCCACACCCCCCAGTTCTTCCTTGCCGTTCCATCTCCAGTACAGGGCACATCGGCCAGAATGCGATCGAACTTCAAGTACCGGTTGGGGCCCTTCTTTCCATCGGCCGTCGGCAGGTCAGGCAGCCTAATGGACGGATACATCGTAGCGTCGTGGTTTGTCACAATGAGATTGGGGGAACTGAGTCGCTTCATCTGGTGAATCAACATGTGTGCGCGCTTGTGGTCGGCGTCGTTGGCGATAAGCAGGCCGGTGGTGCGACCATCGTCAGCAAGGCCCTCTGGGCCGAAGGGCTCGGGGCCCACATTTCCTTCCTTCACTTGGTTCGATACCTGCAGCATCGCCTCCTCCTCTCCGGCGTGGATCATCTCCATCAACTGCGCGGACTTGCTTCCTGGGGCGGCGCACATATCCAGGACAGTCATGCCGGGGCGCAGATCCATCAGGAGGGGGGGAATCATGCTGACAACCTCCTGTCGGCTGATGTTTCCAACGTCGGTCTCGGCCACAAGGAACTTCTGGAAGGAAGCAAAAGGTGCGAATCGCCGAACGACGTTTTTCGGGGTGGTCATCGACCATGCGAGCTGGTCGGGGTACCAAGGCACGGGCTGGGGCGGTTCGACAGTGTTGCCCTCATATTGAATTGAGGTGATTTGGGGAATATAGTGTTCCTTCAGTCTCTCCTGGACAGCGAGGGCATGTCTTTAAGCTTACATATTAGTTCCCCGAGTCATACCACTGCTCCCGCGCTCTAGAAAGGAAAAGAAAAAAAAAGTATCCACGCGCAAAACTTACCCACGTGAACCCGTGAACCGAAAACTATTGGGAAGATCCCTCCGAATAGTCTCCCAGAATACCTCCCTCTCCTCCTCAGGAATAAAGCCCTGCGCATTGTAGTAATTCTCGAATCTCTCGTTCGACCTAGGAACATCCTGCCAGTTCGACCGGTTTCGTTGGCCGCCGCCGCCTTTACCAGACTGCGACAGAATATTAACACTTCATTAACGCCAATTGGGAGACAAAATAGCTGACCTTGTTACCACGCTTACCCATGGCTAAAAAATTATTACCTTGCAAGCCTTATAATTTCCGCGCTGTTGAGCAAGAGGCCTCCGGTCTGGAACTTTTGAAGCTTCCCCAAAAAAATGGCATCCCACCCTGGATCATCTTCGGGCCGGGATATAGATTATGTAATATTTTATTTTCTCCATATTTATTTATGCACATTTTTGGTTGGTTTGCAGGAACTCGAAGTATACTCGGACATCATGCAGGTCAATCTACAGAGATCTGAAAAAGTCACGCATCGGAGTATTTCTCACACACATATATATATAAATGTATACGCATCTGATAATCTGTATTGTGCAAATCAAGTTTGGGATATAAATATGATTCTTCGCGAGATAAGTCTAGGAAATGAACGTAGTTTTTGTCCACCGGACAAGATCTGCCGCTACATACTGAGCAACAACAGTACAGCGGAGCAGTAGGCAGGATAGAAGCAGACAAAACTGTGGAGTTTTTTTTGTGCCAGAGTTTTAGGGCTCGCAGTATCAGAGATGAAGGTAAAGGGGAAAAAAAGAAAAAGATAAAGCCCAACGCGGGGCTCGAACCCGCAGCCTTGAGATTAAGAGTCTCACGCTCTACCGATTGAGCTAGCCGGGCTACCTCGGTGGGAGATTAAATGACCCCGTCGTTAATAACCCTGTGCTATTGTAGACTAGGGAGCACAACGTGCGTCCGACTAATCTCAAGCGTCGGTTAGTACTCGCTATCGGAGATGATGAATAGCAACTAGCCTATCACCCTCCACCCTAAGACCTCGATGGTGTAGTATTTGGTAGCCGGAGATTCGGTTATCAATGGTGAAAAGCGGAGAACCTACCTATACCTACTCTTTCCGGTCCCTCGGGCTGGCCAGGAATCAAGGCGTTCAGAGCCAATAGCAACGAAGTTTTAATTGTCGGAGACATATCCGCCGCGGGGTTTTAGAAAATAGCAAAGTCTTGGAGAATACTAATATGAGGGGGGCTTCATGCAGCATATGAGGAGAACTTCTGCGCCTTGGGGTGGGCTATAGCAATAATAATAAAGCATCTACTTTACATTTTTTTTTCCCTCTCAGGCCCTCATCTTCCTGCCAAAATGACCCAGGAAACCAAGAAGAAATTCAGGACGAAAGTGCGGTCGTTGCTGCATATCCCCGGGAGCAATAATAGTCGCCCTTCGGAGAGGATATGCGACACAGATTCGGAGAAGACGTTAGTTTTTGTTATGTACATACCACACACTCGACATGAAATGGGAGCTTTTCTAATGTGAGTTCGGTAGAGATCGATCCACTGAGCGTAAGAGACGGACTGATGCTGGCGCTGGACGCTCGCAGTATAATGGTATGGCCTTGTTCTCTTCGTTTGTTGTTGATGAGGCTTATGAAGTAGGCGACCAATGTTTTGGTTCCTGTTGCCGGGGAAGTGGATATGCTCGCTAGAAGAGATATATATAGTTAAACCGTGATCTTCCAAGCAAAATAGGGTTGAACGAGGAGTGTCTTGTGATTGTGTCATTATTAGCTACGGTGAGAACGAGTATCAAGACTCGTTGATATAAAAGAACCTTATGAAGCCATGCAACTGGCTACCCATCACTATGTTACTCAGTATGGAGTAGTATCTTTCAGTAGTTTTGAAGATACCTCAAAAAAGTCTTTTTTAGGGAGCCCTCTAACCCCGGAATCCAGGCGGGAATAGCGCACTGTTTCTCAGCTCCTCCGACTCCTAAGTGTGCTGTAACAATGTATCTTACTGTATGAGAGATTTTGGGAACTCATTATTACCGCGAAAAGTTGAGATACAATTGACATGAAACCTCATTTCACAAGACCCATATGTAAATTAGTGAGGAATCACTTGATTAGTCGCCCTGAAGCGGAGATTGGTTCCACATATTGCTGATATTAACTGGGGCTTTCTTCACATTTTCGACCAGAATAAGCGAGGGAAAAGATTCGAAATGAGAGCTGGGATCATGGATGTAAATATATTCATGTTATTATTATTGTGGCGTGTCAGAGAGCAACCCACCGCTGAAAAAGTAAATTCAGCCCCAAAGCCCTAACCGGCACTGCCTCTTCTTTTCTCACTTTTAAGATCGAAAACTTTTCTTATTGTCCTCTGGAGTGTCACGAGATCCTGAGAAGCTCTTGTGGTCTAAAATTTAGACTTATCGGACTAGCGGTGGTGGGTTTCATAGCTAAATTATTGCTTAATCTAGTATTCTATTTATAACATTCGATCTTGGGTCAATGTCAAGAAGAACAAGAAGAAGAAGAAGATTGTGGTTCAGGACAACTCGAGAAAAGAAAAAGGAAACCAGGTTAAAGAAGCTTTGACTGAAAGAAGCACTTTGTGCGGGTCGAGCCAATGTGCTCGACTGTGCGGCTCGTATTTGATGCAATAGTCCCAACACTAAAGCTCTCCGGCAGCAAACGTGGGAAGGACTGATGGGTCAAACCCAACGTCCAACACGCCAAGATACGAGCTACAGCGCTCGTCCTGTTCCTCTCTTAGCAATGTTTCTGTCTATCCTCATTTACAGGCCAATCACAGGACAAGGACAAAGAAAGCATCCCCATCGAAACGAACCACCGCATGCTCGTGTTTCCCGTTTCAGCCTCACCCATGGATGGCAATGTTCTTTTGGGAGGTTTTCGCTCGACAATTGTGTGTGTTCCAGCTTTCCTCATGCCAAGTAGGAGCTCCCATCAGCTGCGTGCAAGTTGCTCCCCAGCTGAGCCAAGGTCGAACGCCTCAGAGGCCTGAACTAGTCCCTGAAAAGTAAAGAAATGTCCGCTGGTCCGCTGGAGCTTCACAGCCGCACAGGGCTACGAGACTTGGCTTTTCCTTATGACTGCCGTATTGTTTGGGACGTAGCATACTAGGAATCCGCTCATTGGGCCCAGATGGCTTTCTTTTTTTGAAATTTCTTTCCTTCTTTGGGAAGAATAATGGGGCGATCCCAAAATTTCTGCAGGGATGGAAGTAATCAAACCGTTGTTTAAAGTCTACGCAGCTCCCCCCATTCTTCAGAGCCTCTGTCAATCCGGTTCCTGAATCCTATACTACCGTACCTACTACCTACCTACCATACTCCCTCGGAATCATCCTTCACCGTAAAATCCACCATCATGTCCAACAAGTGGTCCCACGGTCTATGCGATTGCAGTCCTTGCGGCACATGCTCGTCTTCCCCTTCCTCCATCCTACCTCCCTAGCCTAGCCTTCTAACTAACACATCTCCAGGCTTCTGTGCTTGGTGCTGGCCATGCGGTCTCCACGGTAAAACCAGCCACAGACTCAAGGATCCTGCCCTGAAGGAAGGCGGATACTGCAACGGCAGCGTACATACCTTCCCCCCCCCTTTTTTTTCCTCCATTCCCCTTATATGTTGCTTCACTCATACTTACAAACCGCCTGCAACCTGCTAGTGCTGCTTCTACGCTCTCGCCAGCATCTGCGGTCTCAACTGGGTCCTTATCATGTTGAAGCGTCAAGAAATCCGCACCAAGTTCGGCCTCGAAGGCTCAACCTGCGGCGACTGCGTCCTCGCCTGCTGCTGCCCTTGCTGCGCCATGATACAACAGGAGAAGGAGGTAGAGGCCCAATCTGCCCTTCTCCAGGGAGCTGGGTACCAGGCCCCCCCTGCAATGGCATATGCTCCGAAATAAAAATTTTTTTTTTCCTTTCCTGAACTTGATCCAAAAGAATTGAATATTTAATTCGGGGTGGTGGTTGTGTGGATGGACGATACGACATAGTTATTTCCTACTGTTCCTTTTTTTTTTTTTCATTCTTATATTGTTCTTTTGATATCCACTTGTGCTTTTTTTTTTGTCCTGAAAATTTTTTGGGTATTCCCGTGAGCTGGGATGGGACATTCTTTGGTCTATTTTATTTTCTCCTTTCTTTCTTTCTTGTGTATTTATTACTGTGATGGATCATGGACTTAGGGTTGTTGGATGGATAGATAATCCTAATGACTTGATCTATGTCTAAAATTTGAATTTGACGTGTTTAATCAAAGCATTCTTTCTCTGATTCAGGTGTAGCGTAGGACAAAATGACACCTAATTGAACACCAAAATAAAAGAAAATACAACTTCCGGGTATTAAGAAGTGAACGATACCTTGACTGCATACATGGTAGTGGAACAAGTAGATAAGTGAGCAACCTACAACTTCCGACCTCAGCTACCTTAATAGGTAAAGGGGAAAATGCATACCCGAATAATAGAATAGTACTACAGTCGAATTTAGTAACAAAAAGAATACATTTTGATATATCAGCGACAGTTGCGTACTGTACAAGACACGCTACCCCCTCTCTTCTCCTCGTCTCTATCTATTAAACTTTCACCAACACAGAAACAAAACGGGGAGGGAAGGGAAAACAAGGGTGGCATGAAACTTTCTTCTTCTCGGCGGCGTTGGGACGTAGGATGGACACGGAAAATAAAACAAAGGAAAAAAAAATAATAAGCGGTGTATACGATGGAAATGCCTTAAAAAGTCTTTTTTTTACAAAATCTTTCAAGTCATTTACGCGGTATTCCTGCTCATATCGGAGCGGATGCGGTTGTAGTCAAGGATACCCTCGATGCTACCGACGGCGCTCAGGGCGACGTCCTGATCCCACAGCTTGCGATTGGCAAAGTCCATGACGTCCTTCTCGGTGATCTGGCCGATTGTGCGTTCAATGTCCTCGGGGGTGAGGCGGCGGCCGGTGGTGATGATCTGGCGACCGATGTCTTCGGCGACGGCGGTAGTGCCGTCGAGAGAGAGGAGGATGGAGGCCTTGAGCTGGGCCTTGGCGCGCTCGACCTCAGCGGCGGTGACGTTGAAGGAGAGGCGAGACCATTCACGGAGAGCGAAGTGGACGAGGTCGTCAAGATGGGTGAGGTTCTCGGAGACGAGGTAGATACCCCAGAGACTGTATTGTCAATCAGTTAGACCTATTAAATTACATCCAGTAGATAAAGAGGCTTACCCAGTGTCGCTGTAGCTGGTGGAGAAGCTCATGAAGCTGTTGGCAAGGCCGTGCTGCTCAACCACGGAGCTGAGCTTGCTGCCAAGGTAGGAGGAGTTGCCCATGGCACGGTCCCAGTTGCCAACGATGGCCTGGGTGACGAGGGCGGTGAAGTAGTCATCGTCCTTCCAGCTGACACCCTCGACGGCAAGGGCGATGTGGGCAGCGGGGAGAGTGTCATCACGAAGTCTGACCTCAGAGCCGATGAACTCGGGGGTACGCTTCTGCTCGGCGGTGAGGGCCAGAGCAGCGGAAGTAGGGGGCTTGCTGGGGAGAGAGCCGAAGTGCTGCTCAGCCAGCTTGACGAGCTGCTCGTGCGGGATACCACCAGCACCTACCAGGACCATACGGTCAGCAGTGTAGTTGGTCTTGATGTAGTCGGTCAGGTTCTCCCGGGAGATGGTCTGAATGTTCTCCTTAGGGCCGAGGATCGTGCGGCCGAGAGGCTGGTTCTGGAAAGCGGTGGCGTGGAGGTGGTCGAAGACAACTTCCTCGAGCTGCTTGTCAACCTCCTCCTGCTCACGGAGGATCACATCCCTCTCACGATCAATGGCAGCTTGCTCGAGCTTGGAGTTTTGCAGGATGTCGGCAAGGATATCGACGGCCTTGGGAACATCGTTGTTGAAGGCCTTGGCGTAGTAGACGGTGTTTTCCCTCTATAGTAGACAAAAACGTTAGTCGAACCATAATACAAACATGACTTTGTTGCGCATCTTGACTGTTTCCGGGCCGTACCGATGTGTAGGCGTTGAGGTGAGCGCCCATGTTCTCGATCTCAAGCTCCAATTGGTGCTGGGAGCGCTTGTTGGTGCCCTAAATTGAACCAAATCACTGTCAGCGATAGTCTATAGACTCCATTATCCTGATGGTACCAACCTTGAAGGCAAGGTGCTCCAGGAAGTGTGCGGTTCCGTTGGTCTTGTCAGTCTCTGCCCGGCTACCGGCATCGATCCACACGCCAACAGTCGAGGTCTGAGCCCATGGGGAGTGCTCTGTGGCGATCTGCGGCCTGTTAGCAAGCCATTGAGGCAATTGAGATATCGATTGGGCCGAGTCGTACCGTGAAACCGTTGGAGAGGGTGGTGGACTGGGTGGTGGAGGGCAGGGCAACGGGCGAGGCGAAACCACGCTTGACAGGCTGGATGGCCTTCAAGGCGGCGCGACTGCGCAGAGCCTGGTTGAAGTTAAAGGCTAGGCGCCGGGAAGCCATTGTGATGAGGAGTGAGGGATGGTGGTGGGGAGGGAAGGAGAGGAAGAATGGGAGGAATTGGGTTTGGTGAGCTGGAGATGCGAGGTTGAAGTTCGGGAGTCAAATTGTGAGCCAGCCAGCCAGCCAATCACATGACCCGCTTTTCCAAACCACCGAAAGCGATCCGACTTTTTCCTACTGTATACACCTCGTACTAATAGCACTAGTCAACAATACTTTTATCACTTTATGATCATTTTAAGGCTAATTTTTGGATGGACTATTCTTCAGGTTTCAACTCTAAAACGGAAAAATAAATAAATCAGGTAGGATCGAATATGCCTAGATGTAAGGTCTAAACAAATTGACTGGCATATCGTCGCACGTTCTCAATCATCGGAATATCCCCCGAGAAGCCCAACTTCAACGCTCTCTCCGGATTAAAATGCGGCGACCACGTCTGCACAATCCGATCAATCTCCGCATCATACTTCTCCTCCACCAGTGCCCGGCGCTCCTTCCCACCGACCTCCTCCAACACATCCAACATCTCCTGCACACTAACCTTCAGCCCAGGCAAATTAACAGACCTAGACTCCCCAAAGGCCTCCGCCGGGATCGTCCTCGCATGCAGCAGGTTCTTAACCACCGTGTAGGGCGAACAGATCCACAGCTCCGTCTCCCGGGCCACAGGCAGAATGGCCTTCTCGCCGTTGAACGGCTCGCGGATGATGCCGCTGGCGAAGCTACTCGCCGCCTGGGTGGGTTTACCCGCGCGCACCGTCACCGTGGGGAGACGCACGGCGCGCCCGTCTAGGAACCCTCGCCGGGAGTAGTCGTTTAGCAGGGTCTCGACGATGAGTTTCTGCGAGCCGTAGGAGGAGGACGGGACGGGCGGGAAATTGGTCTCGTCGATGATGAAGCCCGGCGGGGCGAGGCCGTACACGGCCAGACTGGATGTGAAGACTACTTTCACGCCCGGTTGCACCTGGCGGAGGCGGTCGAGGATGTAGCGGCTGGAGTCGAGGTTCACGCGCATGCCCAGCTCGAAGTTGGCTTCGGAGCCGCTCGACATGATCCCGTGCAGCAGGTAGACGGTGTCGAAGCGGTTGGCAGCCGTGAACATCTCGTCGATAACTTGGGGGGAGGCGAGGTCGGCCTTGACGCATTTCGTGCGCGAGGCGTACTGCGCTGCGGAGGCGGGGACCGTGGGGGTCACGACGTCTGTCAGGGTGACGGTCAGGTCTGGGGAACTGGAGAGGAGGGCGGCAGCCAGCTCCTGGCCGACGTAGCCACTTGCTCCGGTAATGATTATCGACATTTTCTTCTTCGGGTGCGTTTCGAGCAGTAAGGTTATTAGTCTATAGGGTGGAAAATAAGGCAAAAACAATGAATAGAAAGTACTAGAATAGGAGTTTCCCCGTGGGAGGAGAACAGATCTCTAAATACCTAGTCACCATCTTGCGGGGTTCTGTTGAGGGGAGGGGGGAAAGAGAGCGGGGATCCCCAGGATTGTCTCATGGCCCATCACATTCTGAATCCTACTCTGGATGTGAGTTATGATTAGCTAGATGGCACGGAATACTATAGCCACGCAGCAATTCCGAAGGGAATGAACAGCGAAGTCAATCGGCAATCAATCCGACATCCGAGTTTCGTGGATGATCATCCCGGGACCAAGGGAGACCACGGCGCAAGTCCGAGAATGAGGGATATTGCCTCAGTTTGGTGGATTAATGACTGACAGCTGGGGCTGTTGGTCATAATAATTCCGTCACTAATTTGCAGATTGTACTCGGTAGCCAGTTTTTGTCCCTTTTTTGGTGAAAGTAGTAAAAGTGGAGGCCATACTTTGGGCTGAAAACTTGTCAGTCTAGCCGAAGGTAGAGTTGGACGTTAGGACACCACGCTACGAGAAAGGCAAGGAGAAATCACGTATCAATGAAGAGGTAAATCATTAACTCCATGCGTGTTCAGTCTGAAGGACATATCACACGCATCCCTAGATTTTTTCGGCTTTAAAAACGAGCTGAAAAAAATACATCTAAATTCCTCGACAATGACAAGAAAAGGGGAAGACATTTCAACAAAATCATAGCACTCTCGACGCCAGGTAGATAGTAAACAAAATGAGAACAAAACGAAATTAAGACATGAGAATAAAAGGAAGCCGTCAGGAACAAAAGGAAAAGAAAAAAAAAAAACACCTGCTTTTGTTGTACTTATGCAGAACGCTTGTAGAGACCAGACACGATACAGTGGTCTCGCTCGAAGGGCTCCAGCGTCAACTGCTCGCGGGGCTTGATCTTCTCATCACGCATCTTCTGGACTTCACGGGCGAAAACGACCTCGGGCTTGGCTGTGCTGTCAATACAGTTGGCCTTGACGGAGACAATGACACCACCGTCTTGCTTCAGGAACATGTGGGCGTTCAGACCGACGATACGGGCCTGATCGGGCTGGGCAACGTCGGCGAAGATCACATCGACCATGGGCACGAGCATGCGGTAGCGCAGAGGGTGTCTGGCGTCCTCGACGATGGGGATGACGTTGGTGCGGTGGGTGGCCATGCCGATCAGGTCACGGCCGGAACGGTGGGAGAACTCAACGGCGTAGACGTTTCCGGTAGGGCCGACGATATCAGCAACGTGACTGACGGAGGTACCGCTGGCAGAACCGAGATACAGAACCTTGGAGCCGGGACGCATGTAGATGTCATCCAGACCACCCAGGATACCGGCAGCCAGCTTACTACGGAAGGGATTCCAGACACGGTACTCAGTCTTGGTGACGGCACCATCCTCACCGGCGGGAGATTCGACGGCAATGCGCTTCTCACCGTAGACAGACTCTCCGGGGGTCAAGTTCTTGGTCACGAGCAAATCTTCCTTACCACCGCGGGCGACGAAGACACCGGCGTGACGGTGGGGTTCCTAGACGGCACATCAACTGTTAGCAACGGACAAACCAGACAATCATAGCCAGCTGAAGGAGAATCACATACAATGATGACCTTGGCACCGCCCTTAGCACCACCCCTAGCTCCTCCACGGCCACCACCACGAGGACCTCCACGGCCACGGGGGGCACCACCACGACCGCCGCCGCCGCCACGGGGACCACCACGGCCACGGGGGGCACCGAAGCCGCCTAAAGATGAAAGCAGATTGAATTAGCAAACACCATTTTCCTTAAAGGGGACACCTGCAGGTTCAGGGAAGCGTCGCATGCATCGCTGGTCATAAAGAAAGGCTATCTGATAACTGTGACCAAGGTAACAGATACCACAACCAGCTTTCTCTGAAGAGATGCATGAAAGCAATACCCAGACACCTAACCAGAGTCCTGATTCAAGAAGTTGATGATGAACAAACCTCGTCCACCACCACCACCTCCTCCTCCACGGCCACCGAAGCCACCACCACGTCCACCACGGCCTCCACCGCGGCCACCACCTCCTCTAGGTCCACCGAATCCCATTTTAAATATGTGTTTCGAAGAGTTTATCGTGAGAGAAATATGATAGAATCGTTATCAGCCGGAAAGATGAGGCTGATAGTCTGGCTCAACAGCTGTGGTGCTAGGATCGAAAAGAAAAAAAAAAAAATTTCGCGAGGGTGTGAAATAGACGAAGAGATCCGCTCGGGGGGGATTAGGACCGTGAATCGCAAAGACTACGGTTATTTCAAGGATCGATTGAGCAAGAATATCACACCTGCAGAGGCTCTCAGGGTTTGGTCGAGGCGGTGCAGCTCGTCGTTGTTGCGGTCGAGTTTTTTCAAGCTGGGACTTTTGGATCTTTCGAAAATCTAAAGGGCGCTATACTGGTTTCGGAATAGTGTCCTTCAGGATGCTGTGGGAACTTAGATCACGTGGCTCTATACCAGACGAGGTCACATGACAGGCCCAAGCCCTGCTCCCATTGGATGGCCCTTGGAAGTGGTGAAGAATGAATGAATGGCAATAAGAGGTAGGTATTTAGTTCGTTCTCTCCTAAGTTATATGATCGATGTCAAAGCTGAAAATTTGTTGCATTGTGCATAGCTAGGGATGATAAAGTTTATGATTTCAAATTACTCGCTATGTACAAGGCAAGAAAAGAAAGGCTCCGAAATTCCCAATAACTCAAAACACCACTATTTGAAGAAATAATAGTTCGCCGCATACTGCACTTCGAAACTAGAAGGCATCCCCTTGCACGTTTCTGGGGGACTACCTCCCGCCGTGTCAACTCGGTAAACACTCTTGTAGCCATCGGTCGTCCCATCGACAGCAGTGAGGTAGAGCCAAGCAACCGCGCCATTGCTGCCCTTGATGGCAGTCGAGGGAGCTTTGAGGTCTGCAGCCTTCTTCATATATGCAACACCATACTGCCGTGAGGGAGTCGTGTCGAGGTCGAAAACTGGAGTTGATCCGGAGAAGAAATGGTGGCCCATGAGATTCAGGTTGGCCGGTGGAAGAAGGTCGTTCTCGCTCTTTGGCAGAGATAGCTTGTATGTGATGCTCGGGAGCAGTTCGATCGCCCCAGAGTTGCTTCCGGCGATGCAGGTAGCATTGTAGAGGCGGGCGACAGCACCGACAGCTTCTGGAGCCGAATCGGCGGTGGAGGTCGCACAGGTGTAGTTCTAACGTTGGATGTTAGCATAGGAATTTCTATAATATTTGAGTTCCTAGAGCTCACCTGTGTACCGCGGCCGAGTGCGACGTATGTGGCCGTCTGGCCGGTGGGGGCTGGTAAACCCGAGGCAAAGGAGGGGAGCGCGATACTTGTGGCGTTGCAGAACGGCGAGGAACCGGCGAGACCGCGGACATTTATGTGCTGGCTTACTCTGCCTATGAACTCAGCCATGTCGTCTGAGAAGTCATAGACCCTGTCGAGAACCGGCGCTGCAAAAGCGGAGGCTGCCAAGCAGCTGGTGATGAAGATAGTTGGACGCATTCCGGATGCTGGTGAATCAACTCTTCTTTTAATTTTTATTTAATATGTCCGTCGACGATGCGGAATAAAAGTCGTAAGAGGTAAAGGTCGTCAAGAAAGGAAAGCGAACAAAGGAGATGGGCACCGTGGTCAACACAGGTACCGGGACAAGGAAAAGAAACACTAGAAATGAGAAAAGGAAAGAAGCAATAATTAGTTGAAGAAATCACACAGTGAAGGAAACTGAAGAAAAGATGACAGGGTTGGAGGTGCAGGTCGGGGCAATTATAGACAAGGCAAACGCAGGACAATAGATAACGGGGCAGTCTGCAGGATGCAGAGAAGCAGCAACATCAGTCTCTATCCGAAACCACAAGCGTGGGATCTATTAACAGCTTTCGACTGAAGAGCTGCGAGCAAGCGCCGATGAGGGGAAAGGGAGAGATCCAGCTCTGCCATTGGATCCCCAGTATGCGCCGACCAGCCATCTTCTCTGATCTAGCCCAGGCACTTGCACGGGAAGTCTAATCTCACGATGCAAGGAGAAATATTCGTCTGCAGATGCTCAGGCGACTGGAGAACGTGATTGGATTGCGGAGTGACAGGAGTTGATGCTCATTCGCAGGGAACCCCCCCCGGCCATCTAATAATATCAGTGTCGGCGCTTAGAGGTCGCCCTAAGGAAAGCTAGTCTGTAGAGGGGGTTATATCTGTTTTATTATTATTTGCCTTCATTTGTTCGTATCCGATGCAGCTAAAACCAGTTTTCACCAGTCACAACTGGCTATTTTTGGGGAGGCCTTGGAGGCTGACTCTTGAGTCTTGAGTCTCGATCGACCCAGACCTTATCCACCGGAATATATCATCGAAGCGGGGATTTCTCGAAAGTACTATGGTTCCCTGCCTACATCTGAATTCAACATCCGAGCCGCCTTGCCAGTTTATACCTCCCGTAGTGCACCGCCCAATCACGGCATTACAGGAATTTACCGAAGCGCCCAGGTAATATGCTGAGTAGGATGTCGCATGCGCTGTGTTTCATGATGGACGTCATGCGGGACGACGACAGGTGTTGACAGCATTGTTTTGCTTGCTTCTCGCGCCAAAGATAGATACCTTCGCAGGCATGGATCGGTGTCTACCTGGTCATTTTGAGATTATTATGCAAGAAAACCTTAACCCAAGGCAAATACTACTTAGGTAGACATACACACGGGGTTTGCTGTCTCTTCCATCTGGTGATCTTTACCGCCATTTCTCTGCAAGAGATCTGGGTGCAGCTGATTGGACTCGGCATCCAAAAGGGGCCAATCAACGCCCGGGTGGTCTAGTGGTATGATTCTCGCTTAGGGTTACACCCAAGCATATCTGCGAGAGGTCCCGCGTTCGATCCGCGGCTCGGGCCATTACTTTTTTTTTTATTCGAACCGATATAATCATGATAAAGGAGGTATTGATTGGTAGGTAGCTAATAGTGACGGAGGGACTTCCATTCAAGGAGTTGTTGTTGTACAAGTATATGTTTGCTGGTCGGAGATACCACAACTAGATAGTACTCTCCGTGTGCTCTACCCGTACTCAACGGGTATCCATGAACCTAGAAATATAAATATCACCTGGAAAACTCTTGCATATCCATGATCACACACCATTAACTCCAAAGAGGCAAAGTTTTCTGACCCCTTCTTCCCTGAGCCGCCCAATATAGAACCCCCGGTGACCGAAACATCACCCACCAAGACAAGAAAGAGCCAGAGCAGGCACTGGAGCAAGAAAACTAAATAGAAGAACCTGGAAAGTATAGAAATCCTTCTAGATTAGGGCCTTGCCCCATCACAGACCTTCCTTAACTGGTCTGTCAAGTCCGCAAGGCCCCAACTGCCGTTGTCTTAGTCTATCCTGTGAATATTGCCCGGCGCGTAGAGAAACACCAGCGCCACCGGACCCTGGTAGATTAGTATTCGTTTAATTATAGACGTAGAGGATACTGATAGGTAGGGTAGCATTGGAAAATCGGTCGTTAGATAGAGGTTGGTTCTCCGAAGAGATATCTCCCTCTTATTCCGCTAGCGCTGACTTTCCCAGGGAATGGATACATAGAATCCACCGGTATCTATCTATATTTTATGTATTCGTCCATGTGGACCAGGCCAAGCACCTAGGTAGACAGTTGAATCCGGGATCCTTCCCAGCAACGCACCACCAGACCGAGCGAGAAACCATCTCCATGCACCATTGGCGTAATTATCATCTGAAAAACAGGGCGATGCGTTTTGACTTCATGTTATCTTGTGGGACTACTCGGATGACGTGCGGGATATCCCGCTGATCTGAGACCGTGGTGGTGGGATCAGACCCAGGTCATCAGGGCGAGAGACTCGGCATGCCTTTCTTGGGAGAAGGGCAGTAGTGGCAACTGATGGATGGGTGCCAATTTATCAATAGTTGTAAAGGGGGGCTTCCTCTGGTAGGCGCTATATTGATTATAGCTCGTTCTGATAATGATTGAACGGCAGAGGAATTTCGGCGGAACCACCCAAGTGTGAAGACTCTAAGCTTTTTATACAGCAATCTTAAATTCCGTATCACTCTGAAAACCCAAGGTAGGCATTAGTCTAGCAAGATAATGGTAATACCAACTATCAACGAGCCTGTCCAATCCCAATCCCAAATCGAGCCCCCCTTTTCCACCAACCCAAAATAAACATACAGACGTTCAAAGGCCCCCTTCCTCCGTAGCTTGCGGCCACTACGCCATTTTGACCCTGGAGGAATCACGCCTGGCCCGAGCACATCCGATCTCGCTAGGAGGCTTACCCGACTACCAATACTGCATGGGTTCTTAGGCAACATGTTTCGCGTGTCAATGACAAAGAAAGTCACTATCGCGGACAAGAGCATGAGCCCTAGAAGCCCCTGCAGGAGGCGGGTCGACATCACCCTTTGAAGTTTGCGCCAAACGTACTCGGTCCGTATTGCAGAGGACCTTGGGTAATCTCTGCTGGTCTGGGGACGTTTCATTCCGTAATTGGGATTCCGTGAGCCCCAGCGAGGGCGTCAATTTGCTTGGTAGGGTCTGTTGTCTCGAAGGTGACCAAGTCCAATAATGGACTGTGAGTAGCCGCCCTGTCATGCAAGCCCTATAGTTGACTGGGGTATTAGTCCTTGCCTCTTTTATGCAATCGTCCCCTGGATTTAGAAGAATAGCCCTTGCCTTGATAATTACAAAGTTTCGGACCATTCATTGGGCCACTGACAAGACGATAGTCGGGAAGGAATATACTTGTTGTTTATGAACCATTCGAACTCCTAATGCACAGGAAAGAGTGAAAGAGCTGTCTCTTTAGTGGCCATCTTCTTGTTAACTTCCAACCCCATGGATTACCCTGCATGGTTGAATCCTTCCTGCTGCCAGTCGTCACCATGGAGTTGCCCACTACTCCCCGTGGCCCCGTTACTTCCCCCACTCATTACGACACCGGCTGTCGAGCCTAGGCTTGCGCTGCTGTGCTTCTCAATCTCCATGGAGCTCATCATGTACAGTATCGTGAAAAGAAGAAGATGGAGAGCGAAGCAGTACCCCGCAAACAGATTTCGGCTGGTGCGATTCGCGAGGATAATCCGGGTTATAGAGAACACAACCCGCTCGGGAAGGCTCATGCGTTTATACGCACGGGTCGATTCGCGGCCCCGGAAGGCAGCGAATGGTGAGATTTGGGCCTCGTAGGCGGACTGGTACCGATCCATGGAAAGTCCAGAGGGAGTATCCGCGGACAAGTGGATTGAGGAGGCGCTGGGCTTGTTCGCGTATGCGGACGCCGAAGACGATGAGCCTTGCCCGCGATTATATGTGGAAACGTAGCGTGTCTTCTCATAAAGACTGAGGTTGTCCTTTTGGAGGGAGGCGACCTCTTGCCGGAGGGACTTGACTGAACTGTACATCTTTGATAGCTCTTCCTCGAGCTCCGTGTTCTTCTTCTTGAAGCGATCACGTTGCGCCTGAATCATGGGGAGGAGCCCGGATCCACCGCCAACTGGTTCTCCCGCGCGGATGGCTTCCATGGTGTTGTTGGACATGGCACTCTGGTCGAAACCGGAGATGATTGAGGATGTGGGAGAGAATCCGCCTCTCCGGGACGAGTGGGGGTATTTCGACGTGTATGTTCCCGCAACGGACATGGCTGACGACGGGAAGGCGTTTGCCGCCTCTTGCTGTATACGGAGAAGATCATTCTCCAAGGTTGTAGATAGGGTTTGAGATTTTTCGAGCTCTTCCTTTGTGGTAGAGAGATCCTCACGCAGGGTTTCGAGCTGGCCCTGCAGGTCGCGGTGGGAGACCCGCAGAATTGTGAGCTCATCTGTGAGCTTCTTGTTCCTAGCCAAAAGAAGTTGCTCTAGAGAATTACTCTTCCCGTCTTTGGATTTCGTAGCAGCACCGTTGGTCACGGTGGAGCTGTCAATATCGGCTGCGTCTTCATCGTCACCAGCGGAGAATTCAATGGACTATGAGAGAATTAGTGCACACCCTATAGCACGGTGCGAATGTTAAAAAGATAAAACATACCTTGATCATCTCCAGCTCACGGCGAATGTCCTCATAGTCAGCTACCTTTTCAAGTCTCGACTTCAATTCTTCCTTTTCGGCGGTGACCTTGGAGCTCTGTCTTTCAGCTTGTAGGACCTTGGCCTCCCACGAGTGTCGATCCGATTCTCTGTCGAACCGAGCTGCTTCCAGTTTGCGCAATAAGGAAGAATTCTCAGACTGGAGGCGTAGGTATGCGGGATCGTCATCAACGGACTTCTGCTCGGATTTAGAATGCGAAACCGCTTGAGCCAGCTCAAGCCTCAGTTGCTCATTCCGTGCCTCCATTTCCGCCAGCCTGAGGCTTGTCTTCTCCAAGTCGGCAGACACTAGCTCCAGCTCCGCGACAGTGGCTCCGTGCTGGGAGCTATCGCCCCCTTCGTCGTCTTGACCCAAACGCTGCGAAACTTCATAGCTTGCTTTCAGTTCCTTCACCAAGCGTTCCTGATTTTCCAATTTCTCTTCCAAGCTCTTCTCCTTAGCGGCCCAGTTGGTCGATTTCTCCGTCAAAACAGCCGACCACGATGTTTCAATCTCTTTGATCTTGGCGTCCTGGTTCTCTTCCAGTTTCTGCCTCGCGGTCCGCTCTTCTTGGAGGCGCTTTTCGGTTTTATCCAGCTGTGAAGTGAGCCGGTCGACAGAGCCCTGCAAGTGATCGCGCTCGGAGGTCAACTTGGGAACAGTTTCTTCGGAGAGAACAAGCGACTCGACGGAGGTCTCGAGAAGCGGGTAAGGGTCCGGAGCCTCCGATAAGGAAGAGTAAAGCTGTAAGAATGCGGACGACGAGGCCTTTCCTTGGTTGGTCAAGAGGTCGATAAAGCTTTGGTACGCTATCAAAACACATGTCAGTTAGAGGGTGTTGAGCAGGTGCAGGGGTTGACGGTTAGACTGACCTTTCAGGAGACCCTTATACTCGGCGAGTTTGGAGGCATCATCGAGCTTTCGGAAGTCCTTGGTCTTCTGCGCAAGATCCTTCCTTTGCACCAGCGCATCCCGTTGCTGAGCGACAATATCCGAAGCGGTCCCATCTAACTTTGCAATCGTGTTGGAAAAGTCGATGCCTGTGGAACTGGGGCGTTAGCATCAGGGGAACAGGGAACAGAGCAAACGAATGGTGGGGAGATTGTATACCTCTCCAAGCGGCGATGGCGCGCTGGAACTTGTTTGCCCCCTCTGGGAGTGTCCCGCTGGTGGCCGGTGTAGAGTCGTGGCCCTCCTGGTTGCTGGAATGAGGGACGATGCTTTCCGTGATGGCGAAAGTGTCCATGTTGTCTGTATCTATTCTGGTAGTCTCGGATTCTACCTCGCCCCTTTATTTCGCCTGATCTGGTTTTCTGCTGTAGACGGGATTAAAAAATAAGCTCCCCCATCAGACACTGAGACTGACAACACCGCTACCACGCAGGCGAATTGAAGACAGCTAAGAAGCCAAGTAGTCGGTGATCGCGATGCGGAGACAGCCTGGAGTCTCAGGAATCAACGCACTCCGACCGGCCCGACGATCTTCCGAACGCGTAAGCTGTCTTGGATCAGCTGCAGCTGCAGCAACGTCAGTACTTCGTCTGTTTTATTTTTGGTGTTGCGGAAGATATGTCGGTCAGAATCCTGTGTTAATTGGTGCTTGGGGAAGGGGTAATGATTATCTACTCGTGTGGTGAGACCAAGCTACTGTGTTATGTAGATTGACAACAAATTACGGTCTTTTGAAGCCAAAACACCATCTAGTAAACTGGAAGCATTCTGTAAATAATTCATACCCACATCCATTATCTACCTACTCAGAGAAATCATCAAGAGCTTCAAAATGAAATATCTATTGCAAAGTAGGACATGCTTTGAGGCACTGTTGGTACCTTGCCTTGATGGCTCCACTCCTGACTCAGCAAGGCAGCTGTTGGTGGCCCACTCCATCATGCATCATCCAAGCTCCCCAAAGCTCCTCTTCTTCCTTCCCCTCAGTTGTCGCGAGGCTATCGTGACGCTCCCATCTCCAATCGACACCCCAGAGCTGGCCTCGCCATGGTGTCTGAAGAGGAGGGCATCAGCCCGCGTAAAAGGCGGAAGCTTGGCCCTCCCAAAGCAGCTCCTTACACCTTTCGACCACTCTTCGACCAGGTACCCTTGACTGCCGATGACGAGGATGATGAGGCGCATATTACATGGGTTGAGTATTGGAGTGAGCTTCCTTCCCGTAGGTTGGGTTGACTGCCCAAGAGCCTTTACTGATTGGTATAGACGACAACCTTTATATCGGAACCTCCGCGGCCGAGATCCTGCATTTTGTCTGCCTGCCGCCGGACCCCTCGGACAAGTCGAACGAACCATCCTTCATCCTCGCCTCAAGACTACCCATACCTTTCGCGCAGAGCAACGCACTACCTTCGAAGCCCCCGGGTATCCAGCAAATACTACTGCTTCCGACTGTCAACAAAGCATGCGTTTTGTGCAATGGCACCGCCACTTTCTACATGCTCCCAGAGCTCAGCCCGGCGTTCAGCAATATCAAGGTCACCAACTGTCACTGGATCGGGGGCCTCGACTTGAGTATGAGTGTGGAGGAGCCTGAAGACCCGGTGATGATGATTACAACTCATAATAGAATCATGCTGGTGAGGATTGGTGATGCAGCCCGCCGTGTGAAGTACATCGACTTCCCAAACTGTTTGTCGTCGTCGCGAAGAGGCACTATATCCTGCATTGCGGATGCCCATACATACTCTTTACTTGATTTGGAACATCAGCAGAAAATTCCCCTGTTCCCTATCTCCTTCTCAGCCGAGGCTTTTGAGTCTGGTCTGGTGGAAAAAATACCTGCACCGGCAATTCCCGCCAAAAAAACACCGTCTTCGCCTTTAAGCAGCTCCCCTCCGACTGAAAATCGCGCTCACGGCCGGAGCTCTAGTTTGAACACACTGGCAGGGATGTTACAGCCTAATGTACGATCTCCATCCCAAGACCGGTCGCGATCATTGACTCCGGATCCTACATCTGACGCAGGGTCACCGAGACAATCTGTCTCTGGTGAAAGGGGAGACAGTGCGTCACCGCGATTATCTTCCGAGCTTCCAACTCGCGAGCTCCAGCCCAGCCCCGCGGAGGAGAGGAAACCCCTTCCACCCTTACCAAAACAATCCTTGACTCCATTAAAACCATACATTCTTTCACCGACATCATCGGAATTCCTTTTAGTCAGGGGGACTGATGACACAGAGCCTGGTGTCGGCATGTTTGTTAATGTAGACGGCGATGTTGTCCGCGGGACAATCACATTTCGCAGGTACCCTGAGGCAATTGTTATTGACAAGGGTGACGAGAATAATCTGATTCCATCGCCCGAGAATACAAAAGAGGAGCTTATCCTTGCCATCATCGAATCAGACCAAGACGGAAACAAACGGAAATTCTTGGAGGTGCAACCCTGGGATGTTGATCCAGCCGAAGCCGAGGAGCACAAAAGCTGGGTAGAAATACCAACAACCGAAGATCAGCATTCGCCATACGTGGGAATTTGTCATACCACGAGCCCGAGCCAGCTGGACGTGCAGGATCTGGGGCGACTTCTGCGAATGGTCCATCTAAAGACCCCATCATTACCTCCCTATGTGTCCGCAGCAGACCCGAGAACGCAGGCGTCTATAGAGCAACTACAGAAAGAGAAGGAGCTGTTTGATTCTCAGGAACTGACAGACTCTGACGAGTCAAAGAAATCTTCCGAGCCCAGCTGGGAATCAGAACGGAATGCGCAAGAAGCAAAGATTGCGCAGGAGCTGGGCAAGACCCAGAGCAGCCTTGTTATGTGGACTGGGAACCAGATATGGCGGATTGTGAGGAATCCCCTGACCATGCAGCTCAACGATGCTCTACAGCAGGCTCAAGAGGTAGATGGTAGTGGCCGCAGAATTGTGAAGAGAGATGCGATTGCGGATATAATCAACATGGTTCAGCAAGCAGAGCCCAGATCAGAAGCGGAATTTCTGGGCCTGAACTACCTGAAGCAGAAATCGAGCCTACTCCTCTTGGGGGATCTCCTCTTCATGGATGCCAGTGCCCGAAACGACGCAGTCGTTGATGCCACAGAAAGGGCGCTCATTGTTGGAGAATTGGACCCCCGTCTCGCCATGATACTGATACCTCTTTTACGTGGTGAGGCCCTACAAGGTCCGCAAGGAATCTGGATTCATGCGGGGTTGGCAGAAGCCACAGAGGAGTACCTTCGGCAGGCCGAAAGAGCAGAAAAATCACAAATAGCGTTCTTCAACGGCGGGGTTTTGGATATGATAAAGCGGTTTTTGATCTCATGGCAGCAAAAACGGGGATATGGGAGTATCACCGACAATGCCTACATCTTCGACAGCGTTGATGCGGCTCTTCTTCACCTCCTTCTGGAACAGTATTCGATGGTGACAAAGGACAAACGGGTGTCCTCGCCGCTTCGCACGGAGCTAAACAGACTCGTTGATAACTGGAAAGGTAGCTTTGACCGGGCTGTGGCGCTGTTAGAGAGCTACCGACTCCTCTATGTGCTGAGCCGCTTGTATCAGAGCCGAAAAATGTCTGGGAATGTTCTAAAAACGTGGCGTCGAATCATTGAAGGGGAGGAAGAAGCCGGTGGTGAGGTGACCGCTGCCGGTGTTGAGATACAGATGCGCCGATACTTGGTCAAAATCAAAGACGTACAGCTGGTGGAGGAATACGCATCGTGGCTGGCCCAACGGAACCCGCAGCTTGGGATTCAGGTCTTTGCAGACAACACAAGTCGGGTAAAGCTGGACCCAGCGGATGTTGTGGCCTTGCTGAAGGAACGGGCGCCTAATGCGGTGCAAGAGTTTCTGGAGCACCTTGTCTTTTCGAAGAATGTAAGTTCCTCTCACCTATATCTGCAGGCTTCGCTAATGTTCGACAGTATACCCAATACGCGGACGATCTCCTTTCATACTACCTCGACACCGTCCTCTCTGTTCTTGAATCCTCACCTGAAGCGCGGGCCTCTCTTTCCGAGTCATACTCGACGTATCGTGCCCTCCGACCCCCCAAACCCACGTACATGAACTTTATCACCGAAAATACCCCAGCAGACTCCTGGTGGCAATCCCGCCTGCGTCTTCTCCAACTCCTCGGCGGCGGCAGCACCAGCCAATTCACCTCCATCCCAACCCCCAACCTCACTTACTCCATCCCTGCCGTCCTCGCCCGCATTGAGCCCTTCCAAAACGAGCTGGTCTCCGAATCCGTCATCCTAGATGGATTGCAGGGCCGTCACCGCGAAGCCCTCCGCCTCCTCACCCACGGGCTAGGTGACTACGACGCCGCCGCGCGGTACTGTCTCTTCGGCGGGCCCCGCAGCACCAGCTCCACGGGGGCACCGCTCGAGTTCGCCGAGCGATCCCGCCAATGCGAACTCTTCCGATACCTTCTGGACGAATTCCTGCGGATCCAAGACCTGCCGGAGCGCATTGAGCGCACCAGCGACCTCCTCGCACGGTTCGCCGCCTGGTTCGATGTCGGTGAGGTGCTCAGCCTCATTCCAGATGACTGGAGCGTGGACATCCTCGGTGGATTCTTAGCGCATGTCTTCCGCGTGTTGGTCGCGGAGACGCGCGAGGTGCGGATCGAGCGAGCGCTCAGCGCCGGGTTGAATCTGCGGGTCGGGGCGGAGTATATCTCTAGTGTGGAGAAAGCCGGAGGATGGGTGGAAGACGAGGGTGGTTTACGCCGACTACGAGATGGGAATGGATTACAGGCTGGACGGGTCGTCGACACGGAGAGTGATTTTGGAGAGATGGTCGAAGCACGCCCTGATTAACCTTGGCCGAAGTTCAGATATCAAACTATATACAAGGACAATTCAACGAAGTAAATAAAGAAAGACCCCCCTACTTGGAGGATATAGGTAGTAGTATAGTATCGTTAATCCACATCCGGAATCGGCAGCCCATTCACAATCTTGACCTTCCTCCCCAACGCATCCAACGCGACCCTCGAATTCCTCTCCCGCAACGCCCTCGTCTCCTCCTCCGACACCAACACAAACTCATACCTCAACACCCGATGGCCCTCCTGCACTCCATACCTCCTCGCCTCCTCTCCATCCTCCACCTCTCCCACCCCCACCACCAACGAATCCTTCACCCCAAACACCGCATCACTCCCCTCGTACGGATCCCCGCGCAAATACAACGCCGTCACCAACCGATCGTACCCCTCCTTCTCAAACATAAAATGCATATGTGCCGGCCGATACACATGCCTCCCCAACCGCCGCAACAGCCCGCCCACCGGCCCATCATGCGGGATCGGATACGGCACCGGCGCAATCGCCCTACACCAGAACTCGCCCGCCCCGTCCGTCCGCATCACGCACCGCCCATCGGGGCCCGTCCGCTCCGCGTGCTGGACGTCATAGTGGCCCGTCGAGTCCGTCTCCCAGATATCAACCTTGACGTCCTCAACGGGGTTCCCGTGGGTGTCTTTCACCGTGCAGAGAACGAGGAGCGCCGAGCCGTTGGGATCCCGGGACATGAGCCCGCCGGGGGCGATCTCCTCCGCGTCATGCGTGTGGAAGGGCCCCAGCACGGTACCTTCGGTTGAGCCGGCGGGTTTGGGGTGGTCGATTGAGTCGACGAGGATGGAGAGGCCGAGGACGTCCGAGAGGAGGATGAATTCCTGTCGAACATCCGTACTAATCTGGCCCACCTCAGTGAGAAACTGTAACCCGGCCATCCATTCCCGCGAACTGAGTCGAGTTTCCCGGGCGAAATCATGCAAATGGGTGACGAGTCTCTCGAGGACGTATTTCATCCGGGGATCCTCGCAGAGCGAGTTAATGCGGATGACGTTCTCGGTGATGTTTTCGACGGTGAGGTCTTTCATCGGCGGGATTTTGACTTGGGAGGAGTCCATTTTCTTCAATTGAAAATAATAAATGAATTGATTATAATTATACTAATCGTGATAGATGTAAATAAAAAAAAAAAAAAAAAAAAAGGAATAATGTAGAGCTATACCTCTACTTATAGCCAATAATATTCCAACTCACACCCCGCAACTCTCTCGGATGGATGTATAAGAAATCAATAAGCAATACTTTACTCGACCCAAGCAAGGTGAGGAAGGTTTATTAGGAATCAACCCAGACTTCTCTCGCTGGCTGGTTATTATTGGTTGTATTTATCCCGGTCCTGCAGGCAGGCCCGGAAATACCCCGCGGATCACACAACTGGGCCTACCAGGTAGGGAGTGCTGGAGGGTAGGGTAGGTAGGTACCAACTAGGTGGGTAACTGGGGTTCTAGGCGAGGCTATATCCATCCCTAGGTATCCGGTGTGGCATAACACCTGGGGTGAGAGGCTATGTTAGTAACTATCTTACGAGTGATAGCTAAGTATATTTGTACTGTATCCTTGCCCTCCTGATGAGTTGAAAGATACGAGGAATGGATTCCGCTCTACGGGGAATGAGCCACAGTGTGGATGGTGAGTTGGTGACCCACCCTGTGGCGAAGTCTTTTTCGAAGTGACAGATCCAGACAAGTTGTAGTAGTATCATTAGCCAAGTCTATACCATCCCTGTATATATAAACAGATGCAATCTCACTCCAGAAACAAATAGCAGGAAAAAAACACATTACTTCCAGGGATATCCGCTAAACCGCTCAAATACAACTTGCGCCATTGATACAAAAACCACCCTTCCCTAGCCTTGAAAGTAGAATGGAATAGAAAAAAAAAAAAAAAAAAAACTCTTCTCATGTCTTCACCATCTTTCGTTCTTGGTCTCGCTCTCTTTCGCGCTCACTACTGATCTCATGCCCGCTCTCTTTTATTCCGGCTGCCACCCGATGATGGTCAACCGTGTCGAGGATCGCCTGCATCAATCGCTGGTTGGCATCCGGATCGTCATCGTCTGGAACGGGCTTCGTGTGGCGGTTTATGGTAAGGCGTCGATCATGTCGATCGGGGCCGAAGACAGGACCGCCACCATGGATTTCGCTGGCCGCTCGTCGGGGCGAGAGTTCCCTTCCGAGTGGTGTTCGCGCAATGGGAGCTACGATAGGCGCAGACTCCCGGCGCACACCACCAAAATCCATGGGTCCTTCACGACCCTGTGGTTCGCGCGGCCGTTCGGATTCCGATACTGACACGATCGAAGTCGACACCGGGGTTGGGGCGGCCGACGTGAGCACCTGTTCAGGGGCGGGGATTGTCGGGGTCGATGAGGCATCCTTGTTGGAGTGCGGATCTTCCGCTGCCTCGCGTTCTGCCCGCTGAGTTTCCCGTAATTCATCCTCTTTGACATCCCTCCACGAGCACTTGGCATGCTTCTTCGTACAGCCCATACACGCCGTAAGGTTCTTGAGGCAATCCATATGAAGCCGGCGGCAGCGATCGCAAGGAGGGAGAATACGATCGCCCCGCTGGAGTTCCTCCATACGGGCAACCATTTCTATTTTGAATGGGCCACCATCATCTTTCTCGTGATGGTGTGACTTGGGCGGTGGAAGCAGCGAGGTTGGGGTGTTGGGGATGGCAACAGTCGTGGGGGCCGGCGTGTACATATTGTAGTCCGCGGCGTCAGACGCTCTGGGTCTCGGACGGGATGACTGTCGATGCGTTGACCCCTGAGATTCTTCGTATCCCCGCACTTGTCGGTCTTGTGTGGTGAAAAATTTCTTCATCAACTCGGCGCGGGTGGTTGGTGACGCGCCTTTGATAGAGGTTCCATTGATGATGGTCACATTGTCCGTGTTTGAGCGGGAGAACATGAACTGCGATGACAGCGCATTCTCTTCCGATGGAGCCTCGCCTGCCCCCGGCCGGCCGGTATTGACGGCGACAAAGCCCGAAGGGGAGTGGGTGTTGGAAACGCCATTGCCATTCAGAAGGTTGGGGATGCTTCCATTGGTATCGCGCCACGGAGGGCTAATGGAGCGTTGCTGTGACTGCGGTGGCGGTTGCTGCTGCTGCTGCTGAGACTGAGGCTGACTCTGGGGCAGAGCCTGAGGTTGAGGTTGGCGTTGATGGGGGTGAAGGGATACGTCATTTTCGCGGCGGGTCACGATTGCAGTTCTCCGGTTTTTCAAACGATGGTTGAGCTGTCTTGCTCGAGCAGACACTACATGGTGGACGGAATTGTTAGTAGCTGTAATAGAAGGTGGAATATGAGTAGAGAAAACTAACCTTGGTCCGCAACCTGGATGATCTGCTGCAGGTTCTTCTCTAGTATCTCAAGAGCACCCAATTCCTTCTCCTCATCCTCAATGATAGGCTGAGGGGGAATCATTTTCTGAGGCATCCCGGAGGCGATAAGCACAAAGTCCTCCTCGCTAATTTCCACACGGCATTGCTTGGTATAGAACTGGCAGACCCGCACTCCATTCCGAGACTTCTCCAAATTGAATTGTTCAGGTTTGTTCCTAGCGAACTCCACCACGTCAAGCCATGTGATGTTGGGGCCATCCTTGCCATGTGACTTCAGCACGCGCGGGGGTCCATCGAAAAGGCGCTCGAAGCGCTTGATCAAAATTGGGCCCAGAGGACACGCACCCAAGTTACCGGCGATACTCTCGTGCCGATGCAGAACACCGTCATATTCACCAATCAGATGGATGATAGCGGGCATATTATCATCGACAGAGACGAGAGGGAGATTGTCGGGATACTGGCGGGCGAGGTAATTGATCTGCAAATGGTTTGAATGTGTCTTGGGGACTTTGGAGGCGATCGGGGGGAAATCCCCAGAGGCAGACCGGGGCCGTTTCCCGGACGGTTCTGCCGGAGCTGTTCTCGAATCCATGGCGATGCCAGGCGACGGGGGGTAAAAGTCGGACACTCAAAATTGGAGGTTGGAGAGAAATCGCGACTGTTTTTTTCTTAAGAGAAAAACAGCCCGCGGGAGGAATCGAAAGGAATAAGAGTGGGAGTAAAAAAGAAGATAAGAGTCACGGGGGTCGAGATGTGTGAAAATATGAGGGAAATAAGATAATGAGAAAAATAATAAAGTGGAAAAAAATCGCAAAAGCGAGGTTTGCAAGTATTAAATGCAGAGAGGGGGCGTTATTGAGTAATGGGAAACGCTGGCAAAAAAAGATGTGCTACCGATGGCGGAGCGTAAGGCTCCAGAATGCGGGTTCAGATTCAGCCAGTGGGCCACGCGCCTCGTTGTTCCAGTTAGGTAATGGGGAGCCCCGGACCAAGACAAGAGTCAGGTAACATAAAAATCGAGGCAGGCGGAGAAGAGAGGGAAGGGGGGGATGAGAATGTAGTGGGAGGGAAGAGAGGAGAGGAGAAAGAGAAAAAGAGTAGATCGAGAGGGAAAGAGAGAGAGAGAGGGAGGGACGGTGACGACGACGCCTTTCCTTCCAGAGAGGAAGCGAAGCACCAGCAGGAGGTGGAAAAGGCGGACGGAGACACGGCTGGGTGGATGTCGGTATGGGATGGTTTACTTTAGCCCGTCAGATACTACTGGTTCAGGAAGTAAGTCCTTCAACTTGTCCACGGAGCATGGAGTGCATCTGGATTATTATTTGTCTACTGCGAACGACTTGATTAGTATTACCGCTGAGTCTCTGCTTCATGTCGGAGGCTCCTGGCCGGAATGGAGACACAGGGGTCTCCTGGAATTTTCTCTTCTCGCCAATCATGTACGCCAAACCCGCAACAGTCGGGGAACAGACGTTGCACACAGGTAACTGTCACCTCCACGACGGGATTGGACATTGGACACCCAAGTGGAAAATTATACTAGCAGTTGGGGGGTCATTGGCTTCTGTTACATTTCCGGCCAGGACGGCGCTATTAGCACGGGAACTGTGGGAAAGGGCTGCCCAATAGAGAGGACTCGATATGACACTCCTAAGTGACCATGCGGATGGCGGAACTCGGACTCAAGGCAAGACCTTTCCCTCCCCTCCAGTTAGAGAGATCGGATCGGACCCATCAGTCGTGGTGGGCCCAAACATTGGCTGATATGCGAGAGAAGCTTCTCAAGCAGGGCACCTTTTGGGGTGATCTTATGCTGAACTTATCTTTGGCAACCTGTCTTCTCGTGCCTCTTGTTCCCCTGATGGTTGAAATACTAACTACTACTCCGTACATCCCGCGACCATCAGCCACAGTGGTAAAAGTTACAGCATGGCTCGTGACTTTCCTAGTGTTATAACTTATCAGCGACGGTTAAAAGCAGGGGCGGAGGCATCCCGCCGGCCTGTTCCGCCGAACCCTCGGTGTGGCCCGGGAGCTCGGCCTTGATGTGACCCGTCATGACCGATACAGGCCCGTATTTCTGTACGGCTGCTGAGCCACTTGCCTAATCGAGATTCTAACTGTTTTTCAAGGGCCCCGAGCGACCACGACAGAGTTGATGCTATGACTATTTTGTCGACAACAGAAGAAAGTCGGCCGCTCCTTTCGGCCTGTTCCTGATGTTCCTCGCGTGCTTGGTCTCCTGACGATGGAAGGAAGTGAAAGCTGCCGTCCTGTCTAGAACTACCCTTGCAGATGGACTATCAGGTACCATATTTGGGAGACAGACACATCTCGTCCCAACCCCGGTCAGCGAAGATAATAGAAGCCCATTATTGTCCATAGAATCTCAAATCTCGCGGCCTGCTTTATTGCCTTCTAACCATTTCTCTCATCCAAGCTCCAATTGTATGGCGTTCCGAAGAGCCTCTAGATGAGGCGTCGAAGACCATGTGACCGACTACGTTTTCCTTGGATACTTTCTTGTTCGCTTCCCTTCGCACCTGACATTAATAAGGAGGAGGTTCTGGATTATCACCCATGGCGTTGAGACTGGAGCTCAGACTTGATACAGCCCGACCTGACATGGCAGGTCAGTGCTGATGTAAGGATCTGGCATGCATGAAGCCCCCAACGATCGTCTTCTACATTATTATTCAGTAGCATGTCTATCACTTCTAACCACGGCATTGTTAGGAGCCTTGGTATGCATGATGCAGTAGAGTCACAGTGGATAATTGCCCTTGGCAGCTAGCCTGCTTAACCGTTGAAGGATGGTGAGAGATTTCCTCGGAGGGTGAGAAACACGGGAAATATTATTCATCAGAGGGGAGGGTTCCTACTCATCAACAATCTATCTAGACGATGAACCGAAGTGTTGGGCCGCTCCAGAGGCAAATTATCTGACGCCATGACGGCCTTATGTACTTGGAGGGCTTAGGGGTCAAATTGCGCTCCGCCCATAGGGAGTGGCGGTTCAACAGCATGTGGGTGGATTTTGCTTGTTGCCTAAATCCCACCACGACGCCTGGGGTCAGCCATCCAGCCCCCTCCCTCCATGCGGACCGCTAGTGTGCAAGGTGTCAATGACCTTGACACCAGTCAGGTATTGTCATGTTCGGTGCCGTGACGTTATTTTACCACTTCCAAGTTCCCCCCGAATTTCTTTTTTCCTATCAGCGCAAAAAAGTTTTCACACCCTAAGTGGGCGGCGTTGATTGAGTTGATCCCCGTGACGTCCCTCCACAACCATCAGCAGCTTGAAAAGGCACACAATCCGACTGGACATCCAGATTATTCTAGACTATCTTCAGCAGGTTTGGCAATTCCCATTACCTTCGTTTTATCATTCCCATTATTGATCGTTTTGGGGGGGAGGAGCTACGGACCTCTCTCTGATTCCTGGACCTGCTGTGCTTCGTGGAATCGCACCCCTCCCTGGGGGAAAATCCCTCATACAACCAATCCCTCATCCTCCCTCCCCTTCCACCCCCTTTCGCGTCATTCCGGCACACACTCCTCTCATTGGCGAGCTTCTGTCAGCCTGATTGTTCCCCCCTGTGCCAGCAGGACAGAGTCTTCGTTCTTCCGTCTCCCTCCCTTTGCTGCTCCCACTACGCCCCCAGTTCCCCCCTCTTCCCCTCTTTATCTTTTTCTTCTTATCCCCTCCTTGTGATTACATAACCTGAATTGATAATCGATCCTAATTTTTTTTCCTGATTTAAAAAAAGAAAAGACAATACACACCAGTCTATTGGTTTAGCCAAGCCATGTCTGAACGAGGCTCATTCCGAGGTGCCCGCGGCCGTGGCGGAGGTTACGATCGATCTGGTGGTCGTGGCGGTGGTCATGCCAAAAGTGGCGGTGCTGGTGGCGGTGCCCAACAGCAGCAGGAAAAACCCAAAAAGGAAAATATCCTAGATCTATCTAAGTACATAGATAAGGAGGTCCGGGTGAAGTTCAATGGTGGACGAGAAGGTATTTGACCATGTTTCCAGGATGGAAAAGAAGGCCTCACTTTAAAAATAGTATATTTCCTGGCGCAATACTGATGGTGAATGCTAGTCTCCGGATTGCTAAAAGGCTATGATCAACTGATGAACTTGGTCTTGGACGATGTCAAGGAATCTATGCGTGGTAAGTCATCCGCCGCGGAGAGTGCATTGAGGGAGGATCTGCGGCCCCTAACTTCGATCGATCCGCAGATGATGAGGGCAACGAGACTACACGATCCCTCGGTCTGATTGTTGCCCGTGGTACTTTGATTGTGTTGATATCTCCAGCCGACGGCAGCGAGCAGATCGCCAATCCTTTCGTCCAGCCGGAGGAGTAGGCCTGGAATTGTTATTTTTAGCTTCGACATGCAGATGTATGAACATCGACTACCCAAGAAGGACCTTCCATTCAGTCAAGATATCGACTGGAAGAGCAAGGTCGACTACTTTATCGACCCTAACCTGATTGACGACCACCGATTTTCTTTCTTGGTTTCTTGACACAGCCCTACTGATTGGTTTTAATGCTCCTCTCTCTTGTCATGAACGCCATTCTATGAGTCTTTTTCAATTATTCAAAACCCGGAAAAAGTATTTAGATATTCATCCTTTCACAACCCTCCGTCGCCCTTCCCAGACAGATGATTGGAATTAAGGCTCAGCAGGAGAGAACTAGAGCTGTGTGCGTGGACTCGGGGCGGGATTCGTTTTTCCTCAGTTTCCTTGCATCATGTGGAAGCCCAGGATTATAATCATGCAATCCATGCATGGAGTGAGAGATTGCATCATGTTTGAACATAAGCAGAAAAGCACCCCCAAAAAAGTTATAATATTGAATGAAATCATGATCACACTATGTCGCAGTATTCCATTCGCTGTCCGTCTGCGGGAGAAGTCGTTATTTGGTCCGTGACATCATGTCTTCCATTGGCGTCATAAATCCATGCGATTGCCTGAGCTCGAGTCCCATCCAGAGCATGCTGGTTTCTGGTTCCCCCGCATGGCAGGATTGATTTATTATTAGTGGTTTCGGCAGCCGGATGCGCAATGGGGGACTTTTTATTGCTCGATTGAGGCCAGGATAATTGCATGGGAGCCGAACAAGCCCGCCACTTTGTGACTCTTCTTATATCTGTGCCTGTTCCTGTACATGCTTGTAATCATCTCTTTCTTCATACTGCTCTGCGTATAGGATTCTTTACCAGTACATAACCCTCGAATATACCTAGGTATATCTTACACACCATGAAAGTCCATTCCCTCTGGCCAGTCGCCATTACACTCACAGCAACCACAGCCACCGCCATCGCTACCCCCAAACGCTTCTCACACGAAGTCCAGGACATCCTCAGTGACATCAAAGACCAGCTTCGCTCCAACGACTGGGACACCCCGTTTTTCACCCATGACGACGACAACAACCAGAATCCCCTCGATGCCGCGCTGTCCTCGCTCGATACACCGATCCCATTAACCGAAGGAATCGACAGTAACGACATTGCAAATCAAGATCATTCCACCTGGATCAGGAGTTTCCTCGAACACCCCATCAACGACCTCAAAACCCCCCCCAAGGAGCTGTCCGATCTCACCACCCACGGCGATAAAAACAACGTCATCTACCCCCCTCATCATCCCCGCACCTCCAACAAAACCATCTACCAGCTCATCACCGAAAGCAAATACACCACCATCCTCTCCAAGATCATCCAAGAGGACCAGGAACTCATCGACTACCTCAATTCCACCGACTCTGGGAACATCACTTTCTTCGCTCCCACCGACCACGCCTTTTCCAAAATCCCCCACCGTCGTCATCACCACCACGACAAAGATAAAGCTCAGGATGGAGATGACAACGATGAACCGCACCACGGCCGGCCCTCGAAGGAATTCGTCCGCCGTCTCCTGAAATACCACTCCTCCCCAGACATCCACACCGCAGCCCAGATCTTCCACGCCCATACCCTCCCCTCCGGCCTCAAGGAGGATCTCCTCGGCAAGGACCTCCCGCAACGATTGACCGTCCGAGCCGGACTAAAGGGCCTAGTCCTGAACTTTTACAGCCGTATCGTCGCTGTTGACATTGTACCTCCCCATTACCCTCCCATCTAAACCCCTCCCCCCCAAAAAATGCAAAATGCTAACAATATGATTTTAAAAAAAAAAAAACAGGGCGCCTCAAACGGCCTCATTCACGCGCTTGACTCCATCCTCCTCCCGCCACCTTCCTCCTCTCTCCTCCTCGACCTACTCCCAACCCACTTCTCCACCTTCAACCTAGCCCTCTACAAAACCAACCTCACCATCAAGAACGGCCACACAATCTTCACCCCCTCCAACTCCGCCTTCCAAAAGCTCGGCCTCCGCCTCAACGCCTTCCTCTTCTCCCCGCACGGAACGAAGTACCTCCGCGCCCTCCTGCAGTACCACATCGTGCCGAGCCACACCCTCTACTCAGACGTGCTGTACACGCACGACGGCCACGCCCGGCCGTTCGGCGTGAAAGGGCACACGCATCTGGATTTGCCGACGTTGCTCGAGGGCAGGAAGGTAGCGGTTGACGTGGTGAGGTTTGGTCCGTATGCGTCGCTTAGGGTGAATGGGTACCATCGGGTGGGGTTTGCGGATTTGTTGGCGGCGGATGGGAGTTTACATGTTTTGGATCGGGTGTTGGTTCCGCCGAGAAGGGTGGGGGAGCCTGGAGATGAGGAGGAGAGAGAGTTGACGGTGGAGGAGTTGAAGGAGATGTTAGTGGGGTGGGTAGATGAAGAGATTGGGGAGGAGAAAGAGGAAGAGCTTGAGAAGGTAGTAGTGCAAGAGGTGGAGCTATAAATCGTTTCGATATACGAATTGGATTAGCTGATGAGAGATGATTTGATTGTTTTTGTTCTCTATGGTTTGGTTCTGAAATTGCCATCACGAATACGTTAGTATTGATTGAATGGATAAAACGATTTAACTGGAAGATATCATTTCTAATAAACTGTGCTGGTACTTCTCATTAGTGTTGCATTGACTCGAAAAAGCACGCAAACCTAATCAAGGTTGTGTCATACAAGCCCATGTGCAACTTTCAAGACGGGAAAAGACACCAAAATACTCATATTCGTCGGATTATATCCGCGTCTGCCGCCAATTATGCGGACTTTCCTGTTCCTTTTCTTCTAGTCCTCCAACATATATAAAACCCTCCCAAGCAGGGCCAATAATACTCTCAACACAACAAACTCTTTACAAGGCAACTGAGCGTCAGTGAAGCCTTCGTGTGGAAGGCTTCAATAGCGCCTGAAAGGATGATTCAAGAGCCTTCTTGAGCTCTTTGTAGCTGACAATGAAGCAGCTCTGCTCATCCCGACTCACGAGTGTGATCTTCTCGTCCGTTCCTGCATCGAGCTTGTTTAAACACGACAGCACATGGCCGAGGTCAACAGCTGGATCGCCTGAAGCATCTACCTGGTGGAAGACATAGTCCCGGAAGATCTTCAAGAAATAACGCTCTCCGTTTTCAGACCATTGCCGATCATGTTCGTATTCCGGCCGTTCATTCACAAAATTCAGCTTTGTCATAAGTCGAACAAGGCGTCCGTTCTCAAGTTCTCGGCTCAGGTCCGACGTAAGTTGATCGTCTAAATGTAGAGCTGAGTCGAACGTAGACATTAACTGGGAGGATATGCCAGTGATAAAAAGGTCAATGTTGCGCTCCTGATCCTTTTGCGCTGCGGACAGCAGCCAGAATACAGAGTTCTTAAGCTGTGGACTGTAGGCGCGCGTGAAATGGTCCATAGCTTTGGTGGAACTGTGCATGACGCTGGGGGAGTTGGCGCCTAGCGTAAGGATGAGCTGGCCAAAGCTTACTAGATCCTGCCGCTGAAGATCACTCATCGATCTCTGGGCATCATATTGAACCACATCCATGATGGCACAGGCGTTGAGGCGAAGACGATTTCTGCCGGTCAGCAAGATCTTACTCGGGTCGATTATTCTTGCAGCAAGTCCATTGCTGTGAATGGACTTCAAACAATTGGCAATCTGGGTCATGTAGCCCCATAGGACCTGCTCCGTGACATGTGGGTTATGGCGGCCTTGGAATCTAGTCCCGACGTTTAGATGTTGTTCTGCGAGCGTCTTCGAGAGTGGGTGGTAGTCGGTAACAAATATTAGGGAGCTGTCCTGAAAGCTCCTGCTGGTAAATGCGTCGTGAACAGTTACCATGCTGCCGTTGCATACGCGCTTCCAAGCCTGAACCGAACGAATAGCCTTTTCGTTTGTTAAACGAAAGCCTAGCAGGTGTAAATCAGCAAGTAGGTTTAATATTATCCTTAAAATGTGCCATACCTTCCAGTCTCCGAAGAACATAGAAATTCCCATCTTTACTAGACTGTGCTTTGTATACCCAACTAGGGAAGCCAAAAATGGTTGCATTCTTTTGATGATTTAGGTCCAAGGGGACCAGGGAATGGAAATAGTCAACTTGGGTTGGCAGCTGGGTATCTTTGTGTGTGTTAGCTTTCACATTATGACCGCCTCACCATGTCATTCCTACGTACTAGGCAAGGTTTGTAATGTAGCTGCGGCTTTTTTCTGTAGTTCTTCTCGGAAGTCATTCGGAAGGAATATATCGTGAACATTCCGTTGATACGCCAGGGTGTTCTGGTTATGGGGACCGATGGGGGCGTAGAGGTGGTATTGGACCTTCAAACGTGAGGTTAGCTGTTATAACACCACATAACCAACACATATCTGGGAATACATACTGGCTGCTGATAGCCGGACTGATTAGTGTAGAATGCAGTACCACCCAATGCGGTTGTGTCGTGGGAGAACGGATTTGCTTGTACCGGGCCAACCGCACCGGCTGCAGCCAAAGGGTTTGAGGCAGTCACAAAAGGATCGTAAGCGCCTGACGACGGTACACCGGCATTCCCGTTTCCATGTAGGGGGCTCTGTGGATAGAAGCAATGCCGACGAGGCGGATAAGTTAGCAAGGGTGGCGGATACGGGAGAACAGGCGGGGCTTTGGGTAAGTATAGTGGATTTAGTATTCGAGAATCGTATCGTGGTCTAGGTTGTTTCCCATACCACCAGCGCTTCGATGATGGCATGATGAAAACCAAGGAGAATAGTTTTGAGGGTGAAGGTGGTATTAATCACTTCACCATGTTTTGAAGTGCGCAAAGGGGAAAATCGGCAAGCACGTAAATTGCAAGCTCTGAATGGGGAAGGTGCCATGTGTTCAATCCGTCGGAGGGGATAATCTTACCATGTGCGTAGAATCAAAAGCTTGAGGTACAAATTCTTGTATTTCGGCTACAGACCAGTCAGGCGCCATAGGGTCCTGGCGGGCAGCTGGGGTGCTTGTGTTGGACCCTTTCCACTGTCAGCAAGGAAGCTTCGGCCCATATAGGGATGTGCGTTGTACTCGAAGAAATACTTCTCGGTTGGAATGGAGCCGCATTTGCAGCTTTCGGTGATATGGTAGTCGATTTCTTCATTGTTGATGCAGTGATTGTTGGGGACGAACCGTTCGAGGGTAGAAGAGAGGGTGTAAAGCTCGGGGAGTCGACATTCAGACGCCTTTGTTTACTGCTACCAATAATTCCCTGTGAGCCATTGCCCACGATACGCACTTGAGAATCATGAATTCGGGGGTGGGATCTCCTGGTGGGAATGCTAACCTGTCGGCTTGATTTGCTTGATTGGTCCTGTGCGGGTCGTGGTTGAAGGCGCATCCTTCACGAATATCAGTTAGATAAAGTTTGGTGTAAAAAAGTCAAATAGGGATATGGGACTACCGCAGCACCTTTATCTTCATACCGACACCGTCCATAGATCGTCACATTACGGCAGAGTGTGTCTTTCGCATTCTCTAAAGGGATAGCAAAAGTACAACGTCAGTAAAAGCGGCCCACCTACTAGAAGCCGTTGGGTACCCAATGATATATATTGGACGAAAAGCGGACGGGGCAAGCAAACACACCTCGAGACTTCATCTTTGGGGAGCCCATCCCACGGCGGGAGTCATCCAGAGCAGGCCGCCCTGCGGAAGCCATGACAGTTCTATCCACAAGCGGGCGCGGATTAACGCAGGCGGTTCTCCATTGAATCCAAACAAAGAAATACCGGACGACGAAGTGTATTGAGAGGAAAACAACATTCCTCTACCGAAGAGGTGCCGTGGGTAAATCCAATACTTAATTAAAGGACCCGAGGGCGAAAGAGTCGTTGTTGTTGGATAAAGATACTAGGAGTGATCGAGGGAGGGCGCGCCGATGACGGCAAAGAGATCCAGTGGGGTTATATTTCAACGCATCGAATTATTCAAATCCAACAAGATCAACCAATAAGATAGCATCCAGAGAAGTAGCACCCGATGACAGCCGCATGCCACAGATAGAGGGGGTGAGGGAAAAGAAGCAGCAGAGGCCGCGAGGCGACAGGGAGGACAGGACAGACCACGAGTCCGCGGCGGGGAGGGGGGATTTGGGCGGGCTGACAGAGCGAGGGCCTGAGGCCGGAAAAGTCGATACCTGATGACTTATGCGGTTAGGTGGTGAAGGCGGTGGGAGCTTCCGCCTCAGGCGCGCGGCTAACGTGACTTGAGCAACGATGACGGAGGTGTGAACAAGTAAGTATTAACTGCTGCGATTATTGATGTATACCGAGGGAGTGCGGCCTGCTGTTGGTATTTCGAGTCGGAACTTGCCTCGCCTGAAGCTCTTCCCCAACTAGACGTCCTCGAATGCAGTTTACCAATTCTTAAGCAGGCTGCATATCGAATAGCCACGTTCCGAGGCATCTTACAACCACGCTTGTGCACTTACGGGCTCTGAGAGCATCCAAGCTTTCCTCCCCAATTCTTCTTAAATTTTATGGATCACACAAGTAATTGAAGATGTCCTCCGCTGGGCCTGATATTTCCCAGCTCTCCGACAGCCAGAGGTCTGCCTTGGAGACCTACACCACAGTGACGGGTCAAGAGCCTTCCGAAGCGATTGCCTTGCTGAGTCGTTCACAATGGAATGTACAGGTACGTTAAACAAAGCTATAAGACGTGCACATGCATAAAGGTCTCGATATACTGATGCATTGTCTGAAAGATTGCGATCGCCAAATTCTTTGACGGAGAAGGTCCGGATCTGGTGGAAGAAGCCCGCGCTGCTCTCAACACCCCTCCTCCTCGACCAACCCGTCAGACCCAGAATTTCATGACAGAGGACCTTGCTGCTCGATTTTCTCCAGCTCCCCCGGCCGTCGAACCAGCACCCCGAATCGTTACCCAACCGGGGGACCAACCAGTCTTCCGACCACCCTTCCTACTTGCCCTAGTATTGTCACCACTCAATCTCCTATACCGATTGCTTTACAGCTCGTTCCGCCTATTCGGCTCCTTGTTTCCTTTCCTTCCTCGGTTGTTCAATACGACTGCAAATCCTGCTCTTCAGGGAAGTCGACGCAATACGACGGGGCGCCGACCTCTTGCTCCCAAAGATACCGCTGCCAGATTCATCAGGGAATTCGAGGAGCAGTATGGGGGCAATCCGCTCAGGTTTATGGAGAATGGGTATAACATGGCATTAGAGAGAGCCCATCAGGACCTGAAATTTCTCCTTGTTGTCCTTCTTGCACCGGAGCATGATCATACGGAGGGCTGGGTTCGAGATACACTTCTGTCGCGGGAAGTCACTGAATTCGTCAATGACCCACAGAATAACACGATTGCTTGGGGCGGTAATGTGCAGGACTCCGAGGCATATCAAGTCTCGAACTCTCTTCGATGCACGAAGTTCCCCTTTGCAGCCGCTATAGTCCACACGCCTGGTGTCTCTTCGACCGCAATGTCGGTAGTTTCTAGGATATCCGGCGTGACATCCCCGTCGGAGTTTGTGGAGAAAATGAGGACCGCAATCTCTCAGAATAAAGAGCCTCTTGAGCGGATCCGGGCGCAGCGGGCTGAGCAGCAAGCTTCCCGAAGTCTCCGGGAACAGCAGGACTCAGCATACGAACGCTCTCTAGCAATCGACAGGGAGCGCGCCAGACAAAGACGGGAGGCGGAGGCTGCAAGACAGCTCGAAGAGCAAGAGGCTGCTGAACGCCAGGCAGCAGAGGAGAAACGCCAGCGCGATATAGCGCAATGGAAACAGTGGAGAGCGCAGTCTATCCCCGAGGAACCCAGCGCGGAAGTCAAGGATGCCGTTCGTATTAGCATCCGGCTGCCGTCTGGTGAACGCGTGATTCGCCGGTTCCAGCCTGAAGCTGATATGGACGAGCTATATGCCTTTGTCGATTGCTACGAAATCTTGAAGGAGACAGAAATATCCGAGAAAACTACAATCGTGGAAGAACCAGAGGGCTACGAACACAAATACGGGTTCCGACTAGTGTCCCCAATGCCACGAGTCGTGTACGAAGTTGAGGCTGGCAGTTCCATTCGGGAGAAGGTCGGCCGGGGAGGAAACCTCCTCGTCGAACTAATTGACGACGACAGCGATGAGGATGAGGATGAGGAATCATAGGCGCCGGTATGGATCTTTTAATCTCATGAAGAATGCCCGAGTGATGTCACGGAGATCTCATGTAGTGCGCCTTTCTAATATCAGATTGCGAACTGTTACTGCATCCTTCAAGGATTCATGGAGTATATGGCATTGGTTTATACTAGGTTTCGATAAAGTATATTTTCATTTCTTCGAAGTTCGTAAACCCTCGCATGATTCTCCTTCCCATGGATGAACCTAGAAGCAAGGAGGTAACCCCTCTAGTCAAACAGTTACGTACCCAATTTTGGTTTTCCTGTATATATAAGCATGCCTTGCCAACCCCTGGTTAAGCTCAGCCCTGCTACAATCCTTCCACCTTGCCCAAGCAGAAAAACCAAAGTAAACAATGGGTAATGACCATACCTCCCGATTTTTTCTCCATCCCACCTTGAGTAGAGGAGTGACATTAGGCCCTCAACTCCCTGCAGATGAAACCCCGTTCCAAGCTCTATGCGTTGATGATAATGTTCGACTACAGAACTCACAAGAAATAAGTTTCCTTCCTACTAGGGATGTTAATTTCCTAGGAGAAGTCTATTTAATATACTCCGTAACGGGGTCTAATTACGCGGAGAATCCGTGTTACCCTTTGGTATTTTCGAATTCTAGGAATATAGTTCCGTCTTACTTGTTGGAGAAAGTTAGTACCTAAGGGTGGGCTGCTACTGTACTTAGCACGTTATTATTACAACGAGATAGGAGTAGTGTCTGCAAGGTAGATAGAAGCTGGCGAGAGATCCATGATGAGGCTGAAGCGAACCGAGTGCCTTTGCTGCCTGGGTGACGTAGATAGGCGTGAGGGTTAGTCAGACGTCGGTGATTGATATCGCAATAACCTGACAACATCCGGGATATGGACTATTATGGATAGCATTATGCATCTTCAGGGTTGGTATCTGTTCCAATTATCGACCAACAACAAAACGGATCCTTTATATGGGTATGCCTTGAAGTTGCCATCGGAGTTTGAAAACCAACCGGTTGTTGTCCGCTAGTGCGAGTGTCAGACCTTGGGAGACGTGGAAATATTACGGACAGTATACCGATGCAAAAGGAGAGGAGGGAGTGAGGGGATTCGGATGACTGCCTTATCTGGCCTGTGGCCATGCTTTTGACAACATCGACCTGCAGTATTAGGTATTTCTTGGGGCATACCGAGATATAGAGTCATGCACAACTAACCATTTCTTTCTTACCGCTGAGATCTGCCAAGTTGCATCACTTGTTTTTGGGCGTGGATGGAAAAAAATATATATATATCTTGTCATCACTTGAAAAGAGGTATCAAGCAGATATTCATGATGCCTTGGGCAAATTGTGCCTTGTGAGTTGTGAGTTGTGAGTCGTGCTTGTGCTTTGAGTTTGGACTTCACCAAAGTTGATGCCCGTGCCCGAACCGGGGTTAAGGATACTTTCAACGTTAAGGTATCCATGGCCCATGAGCATCTCGATTCAATTAAGAAGGGGGCTATGGATAACCCAAAGAGTTGATTCGACCGTGCTTCTAGAAACCTAATTTTCTTTCGCCCACACATTTGCCAAGATAATTAATTACTCAAGTCTCCATAGTCCATATTAGGTCGGGCAAATTTCATTTAGTGTCCACGGCCCAGCAGATGCCGGGAAAATACCAAGGGAGATGAAAAAGGAGACACATCACAGCCACACCGCAATCAAAATAGTAAAAAAACCCAATCTTACAAGACAAGACTCCCTCGAGTATGGATGTTGGCCTCCCGAGGTCCTCTGGCCACATAGCTTGGGATTCTCCATCTGTGACCTGCATAAATTACACACGCCTTGGCAATGTTTTCTATATACCTTTACTTATGAGCTTTTATACTGTAAACTAGCTAATATTATAAAATTAGGTTAGAATACCTGTATATTAAGAGTATAGAACTAAATAAAGTCTCAAGTAAAGAATAGCCTTGGTTTTCTATATAATATGTATATATTTCTCCGAAGCTCATGTTTTGTTTAATTTCTATAGTGATTTTTACCGTACAATAACAGGTATTAGCTTAGTCAGAGGTGGCTTGCAAGTGGGTAATTCCAAGTTATGTGGCCAGAGGCTCGGTATAAAAATTCATTAGTAATAGACATCTGGAATGTGACCATGTCCACGCGGGATGGCCATGAATAGTGTGCTGAGAAGACCTCCCTTGCGTCGAATATACCACAGGGGATGTCAAGTACGAGTAGTATATCGTGATTTAGTTTTACCTGCAGTCTGTTGGTTGGGGATCCGATAGTTGGTCTGTGGTGTAATGATCTTTAAGAGCGAATAATATGTCCAGATAATGCACCCGAATCTTGAAGAGGCTAACCTTGAATAATGTCGCTGTCCTATACCTATTGGGCGTCAGATAAGGTTTCCGTGATTGATTTTAGCTGATGAATCTGTGATTGTAATGGGAGAGATCCCCCCCAAAAAAGGCATTGCTGGGCTGTGTCATCTGGGAAGCATTGCATGTTGAGTAACGAGTTTCTTTTCTATGATGATAACTTGGTAGGTGTATCTGGATTTACGGCTGAGTCAGGCCGCCAAGGGATATGAAGAAAGTTTTCTTTTTTTCGATCTGGGATCTCGGATCTCAGCGACTCCGATACGGTACCGTAAAAAGGGCTTTCTATTCGGTGCCGGAAGGCTTGACTCCCGCCCCACATTCATTCCCCTTTCAGATAATGCATGGAAAGGGTTTTCTTTAATTTTGTTTCCCCTTGGAACAAAAACATTGATAACAATGATTATTTGTCGTTGACTCGTTGCCACGCCCTTGTTTGAGAGCATGTCAGTCAAATGGAGCAGCCACGCGAGTCTAATTTAGCCCCAAACAGCCCAAATATGTCCTCGAGTCCTCTTTAGCCTAAGCGAGATCAATGCATTATTTATCCTTGCTAACAACGTAGTCTTAAGAGGTTGTTACTACCTTCGTGCATTGACATTCTCATGGGGTGTAGTTTGCATTGGCCTATCGCCTGCAAGAATTGGATAGATTGCCTAAGTAGTCCCCTTAATAGACATCGGCATCGGTTATGTTTCTTCTTCGGTGCCTTCTTCTTCGGTGCCAAGGCACTGGGCAGGCACTTGAGCGTGTTGCAGGGGAGGCCTTGTTGGTACCGTGAACTTCCCGAATGAGCTTCAGAGGCGGACTTCCAAGTTTTCAGCTCCCGTTTCAAGAATCATCCCCAATCATGATGAGTCGATGACCACTGCGATACAACCTAGGGGCAGTCAGAGTCACATTACTAATTAGGCACCCAAGCTCAAGCAAGAGTCACCAATGGAGTTGTTCGGTCAGAAATTCAGAATAGATCATTATTATTATTGCCTGACTCTGGGTCGCTTAAATCCGGTCGGCTCCCGTATAACAATACGGTCGGATTCCTGGCCCATTTTCACCCCTCTGGGTCCGGAGCCGGGTAATTGCTGTACCCGATTGGCTCAAACGTCCTTCCTATGGCTATAACGGGTTAAGCCCAGCCAAAGCCAAGCCTTTGGGGTTTGGTACTATTTCTTTTCTTTTTATTTTTCTTTCTGTCATTTCGCCTGAATTCTTGGGGAATAGGCTCTCGGTGGGCTAGTCCGCAGGTCTTAAGATACTGGGGAACCTCCTACCGTTTGTGGCCCTTCTTTTTTATACTTAATTCTCGTGGACTCCCCTCCTTCGGTCTCCCTTCCCTTCCTTTTATACAACTGTCATTCTTTACGCCACCCATATACTAATACTTAATCGCCTCGTTCACCGATCCATAAGCAACCGTTACGCTATTGCGGTTCAACAGGAGCCTTAACCACCCCCACATTGAGCCTTCGGGCGTCCTTTCTTTCGACAATAATAACACCCGAGACTGGTTGTCTCAACCCACAGCAACCATGTCGTTTATGGGAACAATCAATCCCAACCTTAACCCTGCACGCGACGTAGCTGCAATAGGGGGTGCGGAGCCGATCGAGGCCCAAAGTTCGAGCAGTGTTTTGAGTACTGCGGAAACCGCCAACGAAAAAGATGCGCACAGCGATGATTTTGCGCCAGATCCCGTGGAGGAAGTCACCCGTTTGGCTCGGCGGTTGACTCACCAGTCTACCAAGTACTCCGTACATAATACCGAAAATCCCTTCCTCGAAGTCGAGGAGGATTCCACGTTGAACCCGGCAAGCCCCAACTTCAAGGCCAAGAACTGGATGAAGAACCTCTTGGCCCTGTCCTCTCGTGACCCGGAAAGATATCCCAAACGCGAGGCTGGTATATCCTTCCGCAACCTCAGCGTTCATGGTTTCGGTAGCCCGACGGACTACCAGAAGGATGTGTTCAACTCGGTTTTGCAGATCGGAGCTCTTGCTCGTGCGATTATGGGTACTGGGAAGCAGAAGATTCAAATTCTGCGCGACTTCGATGGTCTTCTGAAGAGTGGTGAGATGCTTGTCGTTCTCGGACGTCCTGGAAGGTAGGAACCCCTTTAAACCAACTCTTTGTTTCTAACATCACTAACAATATCAAAAGCGGATGTTCTACTTTCCTCAAGACCCTCGCGGGCGAAATGAACGGTATCCACATGGATGACAAGTCCGAACTCAACTACCAGGGTATCCCCGCAAAGCAAATGCGAAATCAGTTCCGAGGCGAAGCTATCTACACTGCTGAGACCGACGTTCACTTCCCTCAGTTGTCTGTTGGAGACACCCTTAAATTCGCCGCCCTCGCTCGTTGTCCTCGCAATCGCCTGCCTGGCGTAACCCGGGAGCAATACGCTGTGCACATGCGTGATGTTGTCATGGCGATGCTTGGTCTCAGCCATACCATCAACACGAAAGTCGGAAATGATTTCGTTCGTGGTGTCAGTGGTGGTGAGCGCAAGCGTGTAAGTCGTACATGAGCATGATGTCCGTTGAAATCTTACTGATCCTAGACATAGGTATCTATTGCCGAGGCCACCCTCAGTGGTAGCCCCCTGCAATGCTGGGATAACAGCACCCGTGGATTGGATAGCGCCAACGCCTTGGAATTCTGCAAGACCCTCAACTTGATGACCAAGTACGCTGGAGCCACCGTTGCGGTCGCCATTTACCAGGCCTCGCAGAGCGCCTACGACGTGGGTTATCCTTAAGACTGCCTATTGTCTTGGGAAATCTTGCTAACTGAAATACTTATTCAGGTTTTTGACAAGGTCACTGTCTTGTACGAAGGCCGACAGATCTACTTCGGACGTACAGATGAGGCCAAGGAGTTCTTTGTGAACTTGGGTTTCGAGTGCCCCGAACGCCAGACGACTGCCGATTTCCTGACCTCTCTTACCAGCACCGCCGAGCGTATTGTGAGGAAGGGCTACGAAGGAAGAGTTCCTCAAACGCCTGATGAGTTCGCCACTGCCTGGAAGAACAGCGAAGCCCATGCCAAGTTGATTAGAGAGATCGAGGAGTACAACCAAGAATTCCCTCTCGGTGGGAAGTCCGTGGCTAAGTTCATCGAGTCTCGTCGGGCTATGCAGGCCAAGAACCAGTACGTGGAACTTTCATAAGTTCTTATGCTGTTAGTTACTAACACCTTTATCTACAGGCGGGTCAAGTCTCCCTACACCGTTTCTGTCTACGAACAGGTCCGACTATGCATGATCCGAGGTTTCCAACGTTTGCAGGGCGACGCGAGCTTGACGTTGACTCAGCTCTTCGGGAACTTCATTATGGCTTTGATTATTGGCAGTGTCTTCTACAACTTGAACAAGGAAACCAGCAGCTTCTACTCTCGTGGGGCTCTGCTTTTCTTTGCCGTCCTGCTCAATGCATTTTCCAGTGCTCTTGAGGTATGTTGTTACTCACTCTTGGGCCGATGATATGTATTAACATCCGGCTAGATTCTTACGCTGTATGCTCAACGACCGATCGTTGAGAAACAATCTCGTTATGCCATGTACCATCCGTTTGCCGAAGCCATTGCTTCCATGATTTGCGACATGCCTTATAAGATCCTGAATGCCATCGTCTTCAACATCACGCTCTATTTCATGACGAATCTCCGCCGCGAGGTCGGTCCGTTCTTCGTGTTCTTGCTCTTCTCGTTTGTAACTACCTTGACCATGTCTATGCTGTTCCGTACCATCGCTGCTACCTCTCGAACCCTCTCACAGGCTCTGGTGCCTGCCGCTATTCTGATTCTCGGTTTAGTTATCTATACCGGCTTCACTATTCCTACTAGGAACATGTTGGGCTGGTCTCGATGGATGAACTACCTCGACCCAATTGCTTATGGGTTTGAGTCTCTGATGGTCAATGAATTTGAGGGTCGGACTTTCCGGTGCTCCGATCAGCAGTGGGTTCCTCATGGCCCTGGCTACGAGGACGTTCCCCTCTCAAACAAGATCTGCTCAGTTGTTGGTGCGGTTGCTGGCTCTGAGTTTGTCCAAGGAAATGATTATCTCCGCGAAAGTTTCCAATACGTCGAAAGCCACAAGTGGAGGAACTTGGGTATCATGTTTGGATTCATGATTTTCTTCCTGGCCACCTATCTGACGGCCACTGAGTACATCTCCGAGGCAAAGTCCAAGGGTGAAGTTCTGCTGTTCCGTCGTGGTCACGCTCCCCCCGCTACCGGCGATGTCGAAACATATAGCCCAGCGACTGCTGGCGAGAAGGTTGATCAGTCGAGTATGGACGGTGCTAACATCCAACGACAAGAGGCTATTTTCCACTGGCAGGATGTGTGTTACGACATCAAGATCAAGGGCGAGCCCCGACGCATTCTTGACCATGTCGATGGATGGGTGAAGCCTGGTACTTGCACTGCTCTCATGGTACGAAACAACCGAGCCCAAAGTCATAGTATATTTATTAACATTATTATCTAGGGTGTGTCCGGTGCCGGTAAAACTACGCTTTTGGATGTGCTTGCTACCCGTGTGACTATGGGAGTTGTGACGGGTGAGATGCTGGTTGATGGCCGCCCCCGAGACCAATCTTTCCAACGCAAGACCGGTTACGTTCAACAACAGGATCTTCATCTGCATACTACCACTGTCCGCGAGGCTTTGCGCTTCAGTGCTATCCTTCGTCAACCCGCTCATGTCAGCCGCCAGGAGAAGCTCGATTACGTTGAAGAAGTCATCAAGCTGCTCGGAATGGAAGCATACGCGGACGCTGTTGTTGGTGTTCCTGGTGAAGGTATTTCTACTGTAGATCTCTTTGGTACAGGATAATCATCGCTAATATTTTCTAGGTCTTAACGTCGAACAGAGGAAACGCCTTACTATTGGCGTGGAACTCGCTGCCAAGCCTCAACTGCTCCTCTTCCTTGACGAACCCACCTCCGGTCTTGACAGTCAAACATCCTGGTCCATTCTTGATCTTATCGACACCCTAACAAAGCACGGCCAGGCTATCTTGTGTACCATCCATCAGCCTTCTGCCATGCTCTTCCAGCGCTTTGATCGCCTGCTCTTCCTCGCCAAGGGTGGTAGGACCGTGTACTTTGGTGAGATTGGTGACAAGTCTTCGACTCTGGCTAGCTACTTTGAGCGAAATGGTGCTCCTAAGCTTTCTACGGAAGCCAACCCTGCCGAATGGATGCTTGAGGTTATTGGAGCCGCCCCTGGATCCCACAGTGATATCGACTGGCCTGCCGTTTGGCACGATAGCCCTGAGCGCCAGGCGGTTCATGACCATCTTGCGGAGCTGAAGTCTACCCTATCATTGCAGCGCGTGAAGACCAATGATGACAACCCCGCCGCCTTTAACGAATTCGCCGCTCCTTTCTCGGTTCAGCTTTGGGAGTGTTTGGTCCGTGTGTTCTCGCAGTATTGGCGTACTCCTGTCTACATCTACTCCAAGGCAGCGCTCAGCAGTCTCACTGCGCTCTACATTGGTTTCTCATTCTTCCAGGCAATCAATAGCCAACAGGGTCTCCAGAACCAGATGTTCAGTATTTTCATGCTCATGACCGTCTTTGGTAACCTTGTCCAGCAGATCATGCCTAACTTCTGCACCCAGCGTGCGTTGTATGAGGTTCGTGAACGGCCATCAAAGACCTACTCGTGGAAGGCATTCATGACTGCTAATATCATTGTTGAACTTCCGTGGAACACCCTAATGGCTCTTATAATCTTTGTCTGCTGGTACTACCCCATTGGTCTGTACCGCAATGCTGAACCCACTGATGCAGTCCATGAACGTGGCGCTCTGATGTTCCTGCTTATTCTCGCCTTCCTACTCTTCACCTCCACATTCGCCCACATGATAATCTCTGGTATCGAGCTTGCAGAAACCGGCGGCAACATGGCCAACTTGATCTTCTCGCTGTGTCTGGTTTTCTGCGGTGTTCTCGCCACCCCCGCACAACTCCCCGGCTTCTGGATCTTCATGTACCGCGTCTCGCCGTTCACGTATCTGGTATCTGCCATGCTGTCCACCGCTGTCTCCGGCACGACTGCTTCCTGCGAGAGTGTCGAGTACCTGCACATCCAGCCGCCTGCCGGCTCCACCTGCTGGCAGTACATGGAGTCTTACATTGGAACGTTCGAGGGAACACTGGCGAACAGCAATGCCACCTCCAACTGCGAGTATTGCCAGATCTCCTCCACTGACACCTTCTTGGCCGCTGTTTCGAGTAACTACAAAGACGCCTGGCGCAACTTTGGCATTATGTGGGCGTACATTGTGTTTAACGTTTTTGCTGCCGTGTTCATTTACTGGTTGGCTCGTGTTCCCAAAGGCAACAAGAACAAGGGATCATCCTAAACCCGGTTTCCTTATCTTGATTTCTAATTTTGCATATTATGAATAATATGGGTTGGATGTTGTCTATATGATAGAATTTATTCCCTTTTTTATATCATCATAATTTTTATTGTCATAAGCCGTCTTGGTTCTTGAACTCCTTCCGTCCAACACCTTGTCCTACTCTCCTCTTCCACTGACCCGATCCCTTCACCTTCTGACATTTTAATTTCCTTTTTTATTTTTTTTTTCCATTGGCCTTGGATACATATATACCTCATATTAGACATACAGATAGGGGCAATAGAACAATCCTAAAAGCAAGACTTTACTCTATTTCGTGCTTCTCTACTGTAAATTACGCAGCGGTTTCTTTCCCAAGGAGCACTATCCAATTCTCCGACTATGAGTGACTTACACAGCATGTCCCGAGATCATAACCAGAGAATTCAATACCCTGGATCTGTAACATCTCTCTATGTCATATCTGATATTTAACGACCTTCTATCGACCCGTCAACCTGAGAACTTGGCGGACAATCTTCATCTCCTCTTGTTTTTCTTTTTGTTCTAGTCTTCATATACATCTCCACCACGCAATCCTTTTTTTTTTGTTTTTCTATCCACACCCTGAGCCAGCCAGCAAAGTCTACAAAAAAACGCAAAGATATTTCCCCCTATTTTTAACCTCTCACATCGAATGAGCTTGTTCGATCCATACGAGTTTCCTACCCCTAACCAAGAGCTCATTCGTCCCTCGAGTGAACCAGGAGAGAAGGCATATCGGATTTATACTAGTACCATAGTACCATAGTACCATACCCTACCTAATTAATGTCCATCTTCATTATACCCATGAAGGCGAGTATAACGAAATAAAACGTATGTTATCTGCGACCATTAAGCCATTAGAACCTCCTGTAAATAAGCTTTCTATAAATAAGATAAGATAGGACTTTTTGAAAAGGAAAAAGAAAGGAAACAGTTAGATACAGGACACGATATGGGATCTCTCTCTCTCTCCAGGCAGGCTATTATTAGAAATTATACTATATTTACTATCTATCTACTCCGTATTATAGACTTGAACTCCCCTAGACTGGGGAAAGAACCTGTGCCGAGTAGGCCCAGGCAACACACCCCCCCCCCCCCAAACCCCCCAACAAAAAAAAGGTGTGTGCACTGTGCACCCTTGAAACAGGGGTGTGTGTGAGAGAGTTTGCCAAATCAGATCACAACATGAATCATGTAGGTTTGATTGATTATGTTCCCGACTCGGGTGGTGGATGCGTCTATTATTAGGGCTGGATGGATGGGTGGATGGGAACGCAAGTGAGTGACGTGACTTAGTTTACGTAAGTTTACGGAGAAGAGGTGGACTAGGGATCGTATTTCTCATTCCATGTAGACTTGACAGAAATTAGAACATCCATTGGTACAGACAGGTAAGGTCTTTCTGCATCGGAGGTGACGAGGGAATTAGGGAGAGAAGAATCGGAAAATGTATGTAGTATATACATCCAAAGGGAAAGAAATTTAACAATGAATAATATAAGAGATATGGTAAGAGATAAATGAAGGAAGAGAAAGGGGGAGGAAAAAAGAAGAAGGGTGAAGAGAAAGACGTGGTCTACCATGTGAATGCCTCCTCCACGAAATCGACTACCGCTCCCTTGCCGATATTATCGCGAGCCGCGGCTCTTACCTCGTCTGCAAAAGCCCCAGGCCCGCAGACGGAGACCAAGGTAGCCCCTACACGTTTGGGCATGACCTCGGCAAGTACGACTTCAGGACGGCACCGACCTGGGAACATCTGTACCGTAGCGCTCGGGGATACGATATCTCGACTGCTCTTAGGCTTTGAGACGAAGAGCTGGATGGTGAGAATCTCGCGGCGACCCGGGAGGCGCAAGATCTGGTCCATCCATTCTCGGACCCAGCTGAGATGCTCTGTATTTCGTACGGACCAGATGAGGTAGAGTTTCTGGGTGGCGACCCGGCCCTCTGAGGCGCGGATCAGCAGATCGCGCACGAACATCATGTGGTGGGTAATACCGGCGCCGGCAGAGAAGAGGACCGCCGTGCCATAGCTTCCTGCGTTGGAGGCGTGCGAGGCGTAGGGTCCTTCGATGTATCCCGCTGTGTAAAAGGTGTTATTGGGGGAGGCCATGGCTTTGTTGAACAGTTTGCGGGTCATGCCTTGGCGGGCCCCCATAATGAGGGAAACGGAGGTGGGTTGATCTTCTCGCATGAAGTCATCTATATCTGCTAGGGCTTGTTTCTCTAGACGAGAGGGGCTCATCATCTGCGAGGCAATTCTTGGTGAAGAATGAGGGTCTGAGGAGGTCACGCAACTGTTTGGCTCGACCCAGGCGACTGAGAATGGATGGGACATCCACAAGGAGATGCTCGGGATGTAGGCAAATACGTGACTGCCTGGGCTGACGCGGACTCGTCTGGGCAGGTGGAATGTCACCTTGCAGGCCTCTCCTGGGAGAGCCTCGACGACGATGTTGGTCGATCCCTTTTTGAGAGAGATATTCAGGTACAGCAGCCGGAAGAGGCGAGCAGACCTCTCGAGGAGCCAGATGAGGCCAATGGCGACGACCCAGGATTTCTGGGGAAGATTATCCAAGTCAATATGCAGGTAGACGCCAAGGAATGCGAGGAAAGCCGCAAGCTGGTGGATGTGAAGGAAGGTTTCGTAGAACGCATGTCGGATCGGGGAAGGTGAGTGGAGGACGAGGACGACCATGGCGACGGTTCCCACCAAACCCCAAATGAAGAACGGTTCGGTCCGGAGACGGTACGTCATGTCGTCGAAACCGCCCTCATCCACTGCATTGACTGCCCAGGCGATTGTGTGCACCACGCTCTCAATCACAACGATACGGCCCAGCCATCGGTGGAGAAGGTTATAGGTATCGAAGCTCACCCGGAGCAAAGGGATCAAGGGATTATTGCGGCCGGCGAGGATGAACAACGGCACCATATTGAGAACGGCCAGCGTTCCTGATCGACCTCGAAGTTCCGCAATAAGGGCTTTTTGGATATTCCCATCGTAGTTCAACAGGCTACAGTAGGCAATTTGACTGGCAACGTACAATCCGATCAGGACGGTCTGGAATCTGGATGGCAAGGTGCCGACGCCGATAGCACTCGACAGCTGGAATTCGCGGTTGTGTCTCTTGCTACCTAGAGGGGCGTATAGGACATGCTTTTTGATGTTTGCCCATAGGTGCGACTCTTCAATACCCCAAAACATCTGTTGTCGTTTAGTTGCCGCCAGGGAGGAGATGTGACGAAGATAAGCATGGCTTAGCTGGGCGACCCGGCCACAAAACAGCACGAAAGCCACGCCAATGACGGAGCCGACGATGACACGTGAAAAAAGAACATCTCGAGGGACGTTGACGCCATTTAACCCTCGCGAGTAACCGTTGATATAGGTAGCATTTGTGTCGAAATGACCTCGTGGGACGACATGCTTCGAGAGGTCATCCATTGAGGTCGAAGGCACCTATGACTCAACACAGAAGCGTATTCGTGGGATACTACCGGAAGCCAGAGTCGAATACTGTGTGGATGAGAGAATGTTTCCCCCCCGGAGTTAATCAAGGACAGGTAATTCAATTTAATCCGGTCAGAGCTTTGTGTGTATGACGCAAAATACCGGATGACAGGGGAACGACAGGAATGCGGAGACCGCTATGCTCAAGCCTCTTGAAGCTCAAAACCGGACCTTGAGACAGCGCTGGCAGAGACGAGTTTAGTTTCGAGTGCGAAGAACAAGAATATCCGTTAGCCTACAAATTCAGTTGTGTTACTGCGGTCGGTCAGGTGTTGTGTTTCGAAACACCGCAAGCGACGATCACAGAGTGATGTGTAGGGGGGAAAAAAGCTTAGCAAAAACTGGCTGTATCTAGATTAGCCAGGGACATTCAACACCAACGTGAAATGTAGAGACAGCTTCGGAATTTTGGGCATGATCATCCCCAAGTCTTTCCGAGTGGATGCCAGCCTGCAAAATATCACTCACCTCCGTTTTTCTTTAGGCATGCATAGTCCTATACACACAGGGGGTCGGGAGGGAGCAAGGGGGTCAGAAGACGCTCAGTATTATGAGATAAAAAAAAATATTGCAAGATGACGAAATAAGGTCGCTGCAGTGGAATTGAAGACAAAACTTTCTATAAAGATTGGGGGCGGTTCAAGCAAGTATGCAAACGATCGGCAGTAGTCCACAGAGGGGCAGGAAGAGCAAAATAGAATGAGGCACAAAGAGATTGTCTGTCAACTATGAAACCCCAACAAGGAACGAGTAAACGGCGAATTCAACAACCAGATCCAGCTGGTAACCAAGAGCTGAGTGAGTGACAAGTGAGTGAGTGAGTGAGCGGAAAGAAAAGTTCGGTCCGAAGGGGGGGAAAGAGACCAAAAAGAGAGCGCAGAATATTCGAAGAATTGGAGAAGAAGATGTTGCCTGACATCCAGGTGAAAATCACGGAAATCTAAGGAACAGGAAAGGCGCCATGCCTGCAGGTCTAGTCTTGGACGCTCCAGAAACCCAAGTAGTATCAGATAATCAGCCACGGCGTGGTCTTACCGTCTTAGAGGAGTTCCTCTTTAGCGCCAAGACGGGGGGGGGCTCCACCCAGGAGGCCTCCCGATAGGATCCAAGCCCGTAACAGGGGCTGGTCGTTTACCACTGCAGGCTTTCCTTCAAAACAGACGGGCCGGTCTCCCACACGGAGTCGTTTTGCTCAGATTGTGAGCATTTTGGCTTTGGCCATGTCCACGGTCCCTGGTGGTGTTCCCCCCCCCACACACACGTCAAAAAAGTATAACAATCCCATTCCATCGTTATCATAACCTCATGTGTTGATGCCCCGTGTCTAATATAATAATAATAATAATAATAATAATAATAATAATAATAATAATAATAATAATAATAGTAATAGTAATAATAGCGGCAGTAACAAACAGGAAGAGAAAACTCATTCCCACCGGGCCAAGCGCCCAGCCCTGATTGAGTGGGTATCTTCAGCTCGTCTGCTTGGCTTTGTTATTCTTGGTATTAGCCAATCGATCTAAGCGAACCTAGGGGCGTCTAGAATCTGAGGACGCCATCAGCGGTCCGCTGGAGTTCCCGAAAAAGTCATTGGTTCAGGAACAAAGTATGCCTGTTTCAGGTCTCGGTGCTCCGTCCCTTAGGTAGGGAGATTCAGAGGAGGTAGTGAAACCGGTAGTTTCTCCGTTTCTACCACTCGCAGCAGGCCAACCCACCAACGAACTGAGAACGAGAGGGACAATAATGGATTATTATCATTACCATTATCATCATCATCGTCATAGACGACGGACGAATAGAGAGGTAGGCTCCGCTAAGAGGGACCTAAATAATTGACTAACGATAATAGGTTGTTTAAAATTATTGATTACTTACCTGACTCGCAGAGGGGAATGAATAAGTGCTGACACTGCCGGAGGAAGTTGGGTTTCGCCGCTTCCCAAAAAAAACCACATGGTGGTCACCTGTTAATCTATTCTAACCCCTACTTAATCTATCCCAACCCCTGACTACCTAGGTAGGTACCTAGGGAGGCAGTCCTGACTCCTTTGCACTATATCCGTTATTCACTAGGGGGATCACTCCCCTCTCCATGGCATCATTGCACAGCGCGAGGCTACCTATTTTTCTAGATAATTCTTCCCGAAGTATTATCTACCTTAATTATGACCGGTCTGGACTCTACTGTATCTAGTTCTTCGGTTGAGTTCCGGGAAATTGAAGGGACATGCAGCTATCATGTCACCCACTTTGCCAGCACCCGAAAAGATTCTGTTCCATGACCTCCACCATCTATTTGTTACCTATCGATGCCCCTAGTTTCGAGAACGATCGGCCAGATTAATACGATTTATTTTATCATTGGAAGACAGCAGCTTTGACCACGGGTTATCGCCGTATGGCATGTTCAACGGTCAAACTAAAACCTTGGACGATAGCATCATGTCGACCTTATATTATTCCTATTATACACCTTGGCGACAAGGAGAGCCTCCGCTCCTTGCTGGGAGATTGGCCTGTCATGCGAGATTCCGGGAACTGGATTAAAGGATGAAGGAAAGAGCACAGAGAAGGGTCTGGGGAGACCCCGAGAAGATGAGCGGCCTCGCAGACCGATCTTTTCCATATCAATTCTGTTGAATTCCCATGGGCACGACGGACATTAGTATGTGGCCCGAGCTAAGAAACCCTGCCAAAGTCACGTAGTTATTTAAAATGTTGCCCAACACCTTCTCAAGCACCAGCCAGTACTTTGAGGAGGAAGGTTTGCATGCTCATTTACTCGCTCTTTACGGAGTAGCCCGTACCGCATTCCGAAAGCACCTCAATTAAACGGGTTGTTCTTGACAAATGCCGCCGCATTAAGGAGGACGGAGCTTTCGATACAGGAACAAAGTTCTTGACTACAGTGCGACAGTCATACTCTCCGGGACAACCCTCAACAATACGTGGGATGATATTGTCACACCGCTCGTTCTACTCTAAGGACATCCGGTTTGCACAAAGAGCAAGTTCATCACCGCTTTCATTCCAGATGCGGCACCCAAAGAGTCCACGGATTTTGGCAAGCCCAATTTTGTACGTCATCGGCGGCTCCTCCTTCCTCTTATGACTGTAAAGGATATCAGGCGCTCTCCAGACTCCCGGCCATGATCTCAGGGATGCAACATATTATCTAAACGACCAGGTGCACATTCAAGTGGCACTCTACATGGCCAAATATATGCTAACCACGGGCATGGCTTCCCAAGAATTCACAATGAGACTAGCGGTATTTCAGGAGTCACCAGCCAGGTGATCTCTATATTCCACGCAATAAAGCATCGCTGGCCTCAATAACTAGATGGATAAAATGCGGCAGGTATCCTGGTGCCTGTTGATTAACATTTGCCATATTCACCCAAGCCGTCATCCGCTATGTCTCTTCATTTGATGGCGTTTAAATATATTGACTTGCCTTTTATTGATAGAGGCCAGCTTCCCTAACATCGCAATCTGAGTATAAGTCTTCAAGACCAAAGCGCTTAGTACTTTCCAACTGGAAACTGGGCATTTCAGGGTTATTTTGCCTCTTCGCGCAACATATAGGGGCCATGCAAGAAGCTGTAGACAAAGCAAGAAAGCCTTCCCAGTCCGGCATCGAGGTAGCTCGTGGTTTGGGGGATGTCTTTTTGTTTTGTCCTTCTCAAATAATTACTATTTAGCCCGATGAGAGACTCCCAAAATCTTTATCCCCAAATCATGGTGACCATCGATAAATAGGTTTTTCCGCCACACCGTCTTATCGGGATGATGATTACATTTAACCAAAACCGGCTGCTTCATTTGCCGACCGAGTGACCATAAGCCGGGATTCCCCGCAATCGGTAATTGAACCCCTACCAGTGGCTGACCGAGGAGGCACGTGCATGGTAAGTTACTGTATTGATAAGCCTTTGACATACTTCTTACAATACAACATCGACAGCTATACACAAGTTCTAGCTTAGATGGAGCACCTAATACTACATCTAGACCCTATATATCTTGCTAGAAATTATGTATCCAGAGCTGAATGTGGTGTATCTATTTTTAAGAGAGATAGATGCCCCTCAATGGGTGTTTAATGGGCTGTATGGAGCTATATACAGAACTGTTTACTTCTGCACCCCCTCCCCTCCCCTATAGGAGATGAAAAGAAACTGAGACAAGTCCCTTTGCTTTTTGAATACTAGTAAATACTAAGTGAGTATATAAAATAGGCTTGATCTTCGTCCCCGCTTCTCTGCAAGCTATCAAAAAGCCAACTTCTCCGCATGCATGAACCAGATCTACAACTAGCCCTATACAAACTCCTTATAGCTCTAAGCAAGCACTCCTACCCCTTCTTATTACTGCCTTACCACGGCTATAACACTCCTAGGCCAATTCATCTTCCAAAGCCTTCGAACCCTGGCCCTCAGTCTTGTCCTTCAACCGTGCTTTCATGCTTCAACGTCACCCCCACGCCGTTAGTAATGGTATGTACGGGACGAGTAATACCGAGTCGCCCTTTGATCGCCACCAAGATACCAAATAATGTTAACTTTCACAAATCTGCAGCCAAGGAGAATTTCTCCCACGCCAGCTTTCAACCAAGTGAATTGACCTTTGAAAATTCAGAACCCTTCGCTAGTGCTCTGTGACCTGCCCAGTGCCCACTGAACGTTGACTTATTCGTGTGGGGAAGAATCATGGTGTATTAAGAGGAAATGCGGAGGTGGGAACGACCCAAAACTCTCGAGTTTCCCGTGCTCACTCTTCCTTCTCAGATGTTGCCCACGTGAACTCAAGAAACATTCAGGCGATGCAATTGACAGGTTCTTTATTTTATTTATTGACCAATAACGCGTGCTTCTCTTCTCTTGAACAGATTGTCAGTGCTGGGAACATGCTCCTTCTGCTTGACCACCTGTAGCCAAACCCAGGATTACCTTTAATCATCATGGAAGCAATGGAGCAAGACGAACAGGACCAGGCTTCGCCAGTGGAAGTCACTTCAACTTCGAAACTCAAGGCTCGCTCAGATCACTTGATGAAACGCGTGTCGAGGGCCTGCTTGCACTGTAGACAGCGCAAATCAAAATGCGATCTGTAAGTCTCAAGCAACTCTGAATTAGCTCTATCTTCCTCCCCAACCCCTTCCCCTCCCTTTGAGCAATTCGTTTCATCTCCCCCCAACTCTCCTCATTCTTGAGCTGGCATACGCAAGCTTATCGCCTTTTGCATGACCGTCTCGTTTATTCCTCGGCCAAATCGGCTCAATTCGCGTCTTATCTGCTCACCTTCTTGCGATTGTCCGAATCGGCCATCGCAGAAGATGGGCTGACCAGGCATCTAATCATCATACAGGTTGAGGTGTTACTATCGTGTCTCTTTCTAACCAGATTCTCTTTATACAGGGACGGCAGCGGGAGTCCTGGTGTACCCCCCTGCCAGCGATGTATTCGGGATGGTCGTGAGTGTGTCCTCGGCGGCTCAAATCGCGGAGGTCGTCGCATTCGAAAGAATAAAATCAAAAATTTTACTCCAAACACGAACACCTCAACACAGAAAACCTCAGCTCTAGACTCGGCAAGCCCATCACAGGCCGATAACAACAACCCCCAGCCCGCGTCGAACTCCTACCCCGGCCAAACCGTATTCGTATCCTCCAACCCACCCACCGCCACACCAGTTTCTGTCGCCGATGAAGAAGATTCAGCTTCTCTCGGCTCTGTGCCTCAAAACCCGTCGGATGCTTGGCAGTGCCTAACCGGCATCGCCAAGCGAGGAGCGGATGATCCTAGCCCTGAAGCGATCGCCGACCCTCTACGTCCAGGGGCGGGAGGCTATTCTTCGTCCTTCAATGCTCTCCAAAACGGCGATATGAATGGCTTTCAAAAGAATAGCGGCATCAAAGCCTACCGTCTCGTCCAATCCCGGTCTTTGGATCCAGGAACGGTATGGCAGCTGGTCGCGCGCTACGCTGAGAACTTTCATCCATATCTCCCCTTGGTTCCCCGAAAGTATTTCCAACGCGCCGCGCTCGACTCGTTCGCCGCCAACGAAAAACACCTACTCACCGCCGTGCTCACGATCGCCTCGAAGGATCTGGTTGAACGGCCGGAAATTCACGAATACTGCTCCAAGTACATGCATGAGCTGATCTCGGGTATTGCAGCGGGCGCGGACTGCGATGTAGAAGCCGTAGAGGCCTTACTTCTTCTTGCTGAGTGGGAGCCGCAGGGTCTACGAACCCGCATCGAACGGGTCGGACGCGGTGAGGAAGATCGAGCTGCGTGGATGCATGTGGGACTGGCCCTGCGGTCCGGCTATTTTCTGGGTCTGGACAGGACATCATTTCGGGCAGAGGGGGACACCGAGACGGAGGCACGCAGACGCCTGGCTTGGACCAGCTGCTATGTTTCTGACCGACTAATTTCAGTGAGAATCGGGCGAGCATTTTGGTCGCGAGGCCCCGGCCCAATGACCGGCCTTGTTAGCCAGGACTTTCCATCTCTACTGCCCGTCAATGACGGGGAAGAGGACTACGCGAGGATTTTCCAGGCGACGTTGGATCTCACTCAGCTCTACGGGAATGTTCATGATGTGCTCTACTCCGGGATGCGCACGAGCAACCAGATGATGCTTATGGGAGACTATGTGAAATATGTGGACGATTTTCGACTGTCGATTTTGCGGTGGAAGTCCCTCTGGGGCTCGTTAACATGTGAGTTTTTTTGGGGTGGGGGGTTACTTGTTAGTTGGATTGATGCTAAACTATCCCAGGTTCCCCGGCTATGCAGGCAACACTACAATTATCCTACGAATACCTACGACTCTATACCAATGCTTTCGCGTTCCAAGCTGCGATTTCGCAATCACTGACCAAACCAAAGAATGATGGTCACTCACAAAGGGAGCATCTACGGTCAACGTTCAACAATATTGGATCGATGCAGGACGCTCGGTTTATATATGAATCTCTCGATGCTGCAAAGGCATACCTGACGATCCTTGTTGATACAACAAATCCCGAGAAACACCTCCATTTCATGCCCCTTAGATTCTACCTATACGGTATATACGCTGCTGTTTTCCTGTACAAGGTAGGATCGGATGGCCGATCGTACATTGAAGAAGCTAACGAGACTAGGCACGGTCATTTGGCGTCATGCTACCTCCCGAAGAGATGAGGGTACGTGACCTTGTCGCTCGCACTACCGAGGTCTTGAACCGGGCGAGTGCCGGCCCAGATGATATCGGCGCCCGCTATTCTCGATTGCTAGAGCTCCTGTGGCGTCCCAAGCCAGTCATCACCGCTTCTCCCGCGGGAACTCACCAGAGCAATGACATGCTGATGCCAAACACCAACCAAATTACGCAGCAGATGCCCGAGCAGAACGGCTACATGCATTTCAGCCCGGCGAATGACTTTTCCTGGCTGGACCTCGAAGCTGTTGGTGATTATGTTTCCGGAGACCAGATGCCCGGGACTGGTGCTCTGACGCTAGACGCCTTCCAGAACCCTGGTCTCTATGAAACGGGACCGGATCGATCGCAGGCATGGCAGATGCCAACCTGGTCGGGAGATTTGACCGGTACGCTGCTCTTCTAGTTGGTGTCATCACTCTACTTCCATAAATCTCCCACGGGGTGACCCCACTCTATACGTTACGGACCACCATTTCCTGAGGAGAATGCCAACTGTGGGGATGGTGGTTGTTTTGGACATTGTTTCCCCCCACGCTATCTTGGTGCGGGGCAAAACGCTGGTCTCGGGAGTTGCTCCGATCCGAGGGGAACAAACTAAACTTCTCCCCATCCAGAAGAACGACGGCCTTTTCTCTCTCTTGAGACCTCGGGTGCTTCTTACTTTTGAGACTTTCAAGCATTCATGGTGATTTGGTCTATTTCCACTCTAAACACAATGGCGCAACTGAATGATATCCGCGGTCGTCTCGCACTAATCACCGGTGCTTCTGGGGGGTAAGGTCACAACTCTACCCCGGTTTACATTGAGACCTGCTCATAATAACACATTCAACCAGCATCGGAGCAGCCTGCGCACGCCAGCTTGCAGAGAAAGAAGTCCACCTGGCTCTGACCTACTCATCCAATATAACCGCAATTACCTCACTAGTGGACGAGCTCAAGTCAAAAACGCCCAGTCTCCGTATCTCCGTGCATCAAGTGGACGTTGGATCCGCGGACCAGATCCAGGAAATGTTCCTGCAGATTGACCAGGAACACGGACAGCGTCCGGACATTCTTGTCTCCAATGCTGGGTACGGCAAACGAGTCCCTCAAATCTGGGACATCACTCTCGAGGAATTCGATTACACGATCAACGTCAACCTACGCGCTTCCTTTATCCTCGTCAAGGGAGTTGTCGAGCATATGAGGAACCAACGGTGGGGTCGAATTGTGTTCATGTCGTCGATCGCGGGATACGGAGGCGGCATTAATGGATGTCGTATGAAGCCCTGTTATCCTTTCTAGTAACTCGTTGAATGAATATCTGTCGCTAATGGCTTTGTTGGCTAGATTATGCTGCTTCTAAAGGGGGCATGACCGGTATGATGAGAAACCTCTCGACGCGGTTAGCGGAGTTCAATATCAGCGTCAACGACGTGGCTCCTGCGATGATCGGGGATACCGGTATGATTCCGAATGCCCAGGCGATCCCGGAGGTTGCAGCGGGGATTCCCCTGGGCCGGTTGGGAGTTCCCGAGGAGGTTGCGAATGCGGTGACTATGCTTGTGACGACCGGGTACATGACTGGCCAGAGTCTGCTGCTGGCCGGAGGATTAAAATAAATAGCAAATGTCTATATTTTTTTTCCCCATATATTAACTAATTTCATATTTTTCATAAGTCACATTTCACTTTTCGAGCTCAACTCGGGTATTAGATACAAGAACAAAAAAAAAGAATAAAAAAAAAATTCTAACTCTCAATCACAACCTTGACAACCGGCTTGCCTTCCTCATCAACTCCCTTGCCAGCCAAGGCAAAGGCCCTGGCTCCCTCCGCCAGCGAAATGCGATGCGTCACCACCAGCTTTTCCACCGCGTCCATCTTCCCACTCGCCATCAGGCGAATGGCAGCGGGATAAGCATGTCCATCATACCGGAACACTCCGATGATATCCACCTCCCTCAGCGCCGCAGCGCCCACAGGCACCGTCTGCACAGGGTTGCCCATCCCAATCTGGACCAGGACGGCGCCAGGCGCAGCAGCGTAGATACCGGCCTGCACACACGCCGGCACCCCAGTACAATCATACACGCGCGCAAAGCCAATCTCGGCGCCACCACTCTCCTTCAACACCGCCGCAACCCGCTGAGCATTCTGCAGCGCCCACGCGGTCTGCTCGGCATGGGGGGCGTCCTTGGCCGGCGGGGCCGTCTCCGCCCTGGGGATCAGGATCGTCTTCAACCCCAGCCCCAGGGCCTCGGCGATGGCCAGCCTGGGCGCATCAATATCCGCCACGACGACATTCCCAAAGGTCTTCTCGGCGGCCAGCGCGGCCGCCAGCAACAGGCCGATCGCGCCGGCCCCGAAGATCAACGCGGCCGGGACATCGGCGGCGTCCAGCGGCGTGGGCGGATTCGACCGCCGAATCGCATGCAGACACACGGCCAGCGGCTCGACCAGCGCGCCCCCGGCAAACGACACACTGTCCGGCAGCCGGTGGCACATGTCCGCCGGGTGGTTGGTGAGCTCCATCAGGGTGCCGTCGAGATGCGGGAAGACCTTGGCGCTGCTGCGGAACATCATCTCCGGGCAGAGGTTGTAGCGGCCCTGGCGGCACAGGAGGCACTTCCGGCAGGGCAGGCCCACCTCGAGGGCGACGCGGTCCCCCGGTTGTAGCGTGGTGACGTCGGGCCCGACGGCCGTGACCACGCCTGAGGATTCGTGGCCGAGACACATGGGCGCGCGCACCACAAAGTCCCCGTTTCGGCCGTGGTTGTAGTAGTGGAGGTCCGAGCCGCAAAGGCCGGTCGCGCGGATGGCCACTTGGACTTCGTTGCCCGTTGGGGGGTTCACTGGTTTGGATTCCTTTTTTTATGTCAGTTTTTTTTTTCTTTTTTTCCCTTCTATTTTTGGGGGTTTGGAGGCGGGGAAAGGGAAGTATAGGATTATATGTACCAGGCGGAGATCTTTGGCGCCGTGGAGGACCAGGGCTTGACAGGTGGTTGTGGCCATGGTGAATATGAGCTGAACGGAACGGATAAGTAGATTTGGTTGTCTTTTTTTTTCCCTTTCTCTTTGCTACGCACAGGAGACGTGATTCTTAAATAGAGGAGTGAGTCTTGATTGTCGCAACTGCAGGGAAACGTGGGGTTTTTGGGCCGGATTTCCTCCGTGTCGGGTATTGACCCATTTTTCAATAGCCGACTGTATACAGTGTCCGTATCTTCGAAGGATTCATGGATGCATGACTTAAAAGAAAGTATCTGCAACTCATTAAGAAAGGGACTATGGAGATCAAGCTGCAGCGAGGATTCTTTCACGATCAGAAGAAGTACCGACAGTCCTATCGTGGGTGGAATGCGAATGAGGCATCTCTCCAGCCTGAGGTGTCCTGTATAGATCGCAATTGAAAACGCGCCCCCACGCAGCAGAACAGTCAAGAACCACTCTGCCGAAATCTATTGCGCAACCGGGAACCCATAAAAGCTCGGGGATCCCTTGGAATTACCCCAAGAGCCCTTCATTTAATTCTCTTCCTCCTCTCTTTCCCATCTTTCCCTTTTTCCTTTCTTTCCTTACCTCCTCAACCGTCTCGTTGTACGGATTTTACCCCGCGTGCCCCTCTGACATCATGCCTGCAGCTCTTCTCATCGGCGAACTCGTCCACTCCCGAAAGGAGTGGGCGGAGCTCTCCTCCATTCTGACCCTCAAGGTGCGCCCAATAATCGGCCTCCCTCTGTTACTCCCGCGTGGCAGTGGAATACTAACAAGTGGTCCAGGAATTCGCCACTGGAACTCGCGAGGAATTCATCCGCAACTGCAAAGAGGGCCTGTACGATGATGTCCTGGCCGTCTACCGCTCCAACACATCCACCAAGGTAAATCCCAGCGTAGCCCTTTTTAAAATAGAGAGAGAGGAAATAGGAGATAAATCTAACCGCGAATTCTGCAGTACACCGGTCCTTTCGATGCCGAGCTGGTCTCCATCCTGCCCAAGTCCCTCAAGTATGTCTGCCACAACGGAGCAGGATACGACAACATCGACGTCCCCGCCTGCACACAAGCCGGTACGTACGCCCTAGATCTTGACGTCGGGGGGAGAATCGGAGCTAATTCGTTACGCAGGAATCTCCGTCTCCAGCACTCCTGTCGCTGTCAACCACGCCACCGCTGATGTCGGCATCTTTCTCATGATCGGTGCCCTGCGCCAGGCCTACGTTCCTTTAACCGCTATCCGAGCCGGTACGTTCTTCCCCAATCCCAATCCCAAACTTCAAACTAACAACTCGAAAATAGGAAAATGGCACGGAGCCGCCACCCTCGGCCGTGATCCCCAGAACAAAACCCTCGGAATCCTCGGCATGGGTGGAATCGGCAGAGTACGTCCCCCCTCCCTACCTATCCCCTATAGTCCGAGTGATCGTTGGAAAACTAATAGACCCCCCCCAGGAAATGGCCAACCGCGCCCGCGCCTTCGGGATGAACATCCAATACCACAACCGCACGCGCCTTAGCCCCGAGCTCGAGGCCGGCGCCACATACGTCTCCTTCGACGACCTCCTGGCCACATCCGACGTGCTGAGTCTCAACCTGGCCCTGAACGCCTCAACCCGCCACATCATCGGCGAGAAGGAGTTCCAGAAGATGAAGGACGGCGTGGTGCTCGTGAACACGGCGCGCGGCGCCCTCATCGACGAGAAGGCCCTCGTGGCGGCGCTGGAGTCCGGCAAGGTCCTCTCGGCCGGTCTGGATGTGTACGAGAACGAGCCCGTCGTGGAGGCCGGTCTGCTGAATAACCCGCGCGTGATGCTGTTGCCGCATATCGGTACGATGACTTATGAGACACAGAAGGAGATGGAGTTGTTGGTGTTGAATAATTTGAAGTTGGCGGTGGAGAAGGGCGAGTTGATTACGCAGGTTCCGGAGCAGAAGAAGTAATTTAGAATTAGTTTTATCAGTTGGTAAAGTATATAGATTTGGCCTTTAAAATCAAGTTTTTCTTTTTTCAAAAATTATTTTTTTTTTAAATTTTTTTTCCTTAAAATATTGGCGAGATTTCATTTATTTTCTGCAAAGTATGGATCAGAGTTGTCATGTTCACATAAATAATGATGATGCTTAGTAATTGGAATACTGCCAGAGTACTGCCAGAAATATCCCAGGCGGTGAAGAAAATTTACCCACCCAGGTTAGCGTTAGGGCTCGCTTAGGGCATGCGGATGCCAAGAGCGAACGACGCACCACAACGAGCAAAGGTCTCGCGATCTCAAGTTCCAGCGGCCGACGAAAGAAAAGCGACAAATCTTCTCACCCGACATCGAAGGACCACCCGCCCGGCAACCACATCAAGATGGTGAGTGATATTTCTTCGATTTCTGTTGGAATGGATTGGACGCAGCAAGAAAGAAAGAAAAAAAAACAAACAATGGACAAAAGAGAATAGACGAGGAACGCAAAGACGCAGGGCCAGATGTGTTACAGTGACAGCCTCCGGATTGATTCCACTCTCGAGACTCGAAATGTTCGAACCATGCCTTTTGCACACGTATTGCAATCCTACTATGTTCATTCTGTTCATCAATGCTGTCTGGACACGATTTTGGATGGAAAAAGAGAGAGGGAGAGAGAGGGAAAATAGACAGGGATATAATATATGGTTTGAAATGGTTTGCTGATGGGATATCGTCCAGGTCCGTTACGCTGCTCAGGACATTCCGGCCGCAAAGAGCGCCCGCGCCCGGGGCTCTTACCTGCGTGTTAGCTTCAAGAACACCCGCGAGACCGCCCAGGCCATCAACGGCATGAAGCTCCAGCGCGCCCTTACCTTCCTCGACAATGTCACCAACAAGGCCGAGGCCGTCCCCTTCCGCAGGTTCGCTGGCAGCACTGGTCGCACCGCTCAGGGTGAGTGCTTTTCTCCTGATGAATGGGATTATTAAGATACGGGATGGTGGGATGGATGTTGTTGAAGGCGTGGATGGAGGATATCGAGATGGATATATTCCGAGGAAAGAAAGAAATAGCAGCTGACAGGCTTCGATTCTAGGCAAGCAGTGGGGTGTCTCCAAGGCCCGCTGGCCCGTCAAGTCCGCCCAGTTCCTCATCGACCTTCTGAAGAACGCTGAGGCCAACGCCGATACCAAGGGTCTCGACACTGGCAACCTCGTTGTCAAGCACATCCAGGTCAACCAGGCCCCCAAGGGTCGCCGACGCACCTACCGTGCTCACGGTCGTGTACGTTCCGCTCTACTCCACCCTGGCTTTTTTTTCTTCTTCTTTTTTTTGTACTGATTTTTTTTTCTAGATCAACCCCTATATGACCAACCCCTGCCACATCGAGCTCATCCTTACCGAGGCTGAGGAGGCCGTCCAGAAGGCTTCCGTTGTCCAGCGCGAGGAGCGCCTCAGCTCTCGGCAGCGTGGTGCCCAGATCCGCCGTGCCATCACTGAGGCATAAGCGTGTCTGTAGGTGTCGGGGGGAGTGTGGAGGAGTGATGAAAGTAGTGGTCAGAATTTGAATGGGAACAGCCGGAGTTTTCTGTTGTACGGAACAAATACCTGGTCACGAAATAAATACAAAAGAAATTATTTTATTCTTATTTTTTTCAAATCTTTTCTTTTTTTCCCCCCATCATTTGATGACCTGAAAAAGAAATCGAAATGAAAACTGGGTAATATCTCGAGCCTCTAATCCTAGAGTGTCATTTTCGGCTACTTTCATACATCCCGGCCATGCACAGAGAGGGGGTTTCTCACTCCGGTGGAGTATGAGTTCTATCTAATCAGATCAAGTTTTAAAATAATGATGAAGAGTGTGCCACGAGACAAACCATCTGCAGTCTGACTCGTGACAAATCTTGGTGAAGACGTAAGCGGTAATCCATATCTTTATCTTCTAGTCCTAGATGATCCGTGTGGCTCTTGTTTCCGACGAGATCCTCATTTCTATAGGAGTGAAGAAATTAAGGTCATAGCGTGGACGAGGCTAAGGGTGGCGGTGCTGGCGTCGGCGTGCATTTTTCTTCCTAAGCTTAACCACCACAGACGAATGAATTCGCTGCACCAGAAAGTGCAGCCAATCCTTGGAGATCTTGAGATGATTAAAAGCAAGGGCATACGTGTGTTTGGCATCTGGATCCCATCTTTTCTTCCTGGCGTCGGGATGTCGTCCTCCCTAGGCATCACCATTTTTAATTCTGGGATAGGACGACGGAGCTGTGAGGACCTTATCCACTGATTGATCATACTCTAAGCCTTCGAACGCTCTCTTTATAGATAGATATAAATATGTATATGGGGAAATAATTCTTTTCTTGCGTGTTGACAAAGCGCCGCCACACTGTCGATCGCCGCTTTTTTCTCTGTTCTGCCCGCACCTAATGTGCCTGTCTGTGCCTGTGCCTGTTATCGACTGATTATTATTGATTCGGACTTAGCTTGCCATCTCATTATTAACCACCCCTGGAGTAGGATTTCCCTTTTTTTTCCTTCTTTGTGTTTTTTTTTTTTATTTCTCTCATCCATCCCTTCGTTTCATTACTTTTTCTGATTCCATTCCTTCTCGTCTCCTAATCGTCGCTGCGCTGCGAAAATCATGAAACGCATTCTCAGCACAATCAACAAGAAGCGCTCGAGTGAGTCAGTCGCGTTTCTCCTCCTGTCCCTGATTTCTCATCATCGGCCGTAGGTCCCTCGCTCGGTGGCCCATCCAACTACCCTGAGGACTCCCCGGAACGCATTGTGCTGCGAGAAGTGGTTCGTAGAATTGCGATAATTCCCTGGTGCGGGGAAACCGGAATTGCTGACCCTCTTGTTTCCAGAATGCTTTTTGCAACGAGGGAAATGGCCCCAACCATCCAGTACGTTTCCACGCTCTTCTAGGACACGGTCGATGTGCCACGAAATGACCGTTGACTGACTGTTGGGCGTTACAGCAAGGCAACGAATATCTCCATCTGCCGAGCATCGTCGAGAGCGCCGAATCCAGCGCCGTGGCGGCGCGCGAAGCCGCCCATCTCCTTCGCAAACTGCTCTCCAACCCGTCCTCGGCTTCCGCGAATATCCAGTACAATGCGATCATGCTGGTTCGCATCCTCATCGACAACCCGGGCCATACCTTCTCCCGCAACCTAGATGCGAAATTCGTGTCGAAGGTCAAGGAGCTTCTGCGGGACGGACGGGACATGGACGTTCAGCGCTTTCTCCGGGAGACACTGGATGCCCTGGAGACCCAACGACCATGGGATGAAGATCTGGTGTTGCTGTTACAAATGTGGAAGAAGGAGAAGACCAAGACGCACAAACCCGGACGCAGTGTATGTGCCGTTTATTCCCCCCCCCTTCTCCGTCGACCACCAGCGGTACTAATGCTGGCTGGGTTTGGTATAGAACACATGGTCGGTATCCCAGTCATCCTCACACGTACAGCAACGTTCGAACTATGTTGAACAACAACACCCCGTCCATTCGGATAGGCTGCCGAACCCGGATGAGCTCGCGGCTCGTATCTCCGAAGCCAAGATGACCGCTAAGCTCCTCATCCAGTTCGTTCAGTCGACGCCCCCTGCCGAGATGCCCGCCAACGATCTCATCGCGGAGTTCTCCGGTCGGTGTCGCAGAGCCTCTCACGCCATCCAGAAATATATCAATGCGACAAATCCCCCTCCGGACGAGAATACCCTGCTGACCCTCATCGAGACGAATGACGAATTGTCTGTGGCGCTTTCCAAGCATTCCCGCGCCGTACTTCAGGCCCGGAAAGCCCAGGTACAAGAACAACAGCAGCAGCAGCAGCAGCAGTCAGAACAAAGTAGCTCAGTAGAACCCGCACCCACCACCCAGGCGCCTGCACCAGCACGCTTCCCTTCTCTCTCAGGCGCTGTTCGACCAGTTCCGGCCCCTCCAGTGCTACAACAGTCCCAGAGTCCCCCATCACCGATCTCACCGCTTGTCACCCGCTCGGGGACGACAAGAACCACCCACTCGGACGTTTCGTCGCTCAGTGGCTATGGAATTGGCACCCGGTATGACTATCGATCGGAGGAGTTCCAGGTGCAGAACCCGTTCGCGGATAACTACAGCATTACCCGGAGTCAGCCAGCGATTGCAGAAAACGACAGTATAGACGAACGGGATCACTGGAACGACAGGTACCAGAGACCCTTGCATCAGACTTGAACAGTCACAGCTTTTTGCCAAGATTTGAGATACCTGAGCTTTTGTTTTTTTGTTTTTTTATTTTTTTTTTTCATATCCTCTGTGCCTTGTTTATTTTAGTTATGAGTTGAGTTGAGCTGTGTGCCCCTTGACGATTTTGTATTTATATCTTCTGATGTGATACCTCTTTGCGGATCAAGATGAATTGAATACATTTTTTCTAGTCTATAACTTGGGTTCGCCTGCATATATCAAATCATCCCAGGGTTGGTATTAATCAGACAGAAAGAGCATGGATCACATGTTTTGTCAGGTGTGGGGATTCTAACAGGGTCATCGGGTTGTTTTTCCGCTCAGCAAGTTAACGTGGGACTCGAGGATTATTCTATCCTCCACCTTCTCTCACCACCCAAGGATCAAGATATGTATGTGATTATTGATATTATTGCTGGGAATGATATCTGTTTCTTTGCTAGCGCTTACACTAACTACCTGTCATATTAGATGATATTATCCTATTCTCAACCACCACCGAATTGGTGAACTGATATATTAACGTCCTTCGGTTAATTTCCATCACTACCACCAAAGAAACGCTAAAGAGTCATGTCCAGACCCCCTCCCCTACACCTCTTATATCACATATATTAACATGAGTAATTGTTAATTATTACTTCAGGGTTAACGCAGGAAGGCCCAGAGTGGGGATGTCTCTGGCCCATGAAGATGTCATGGGTTTCGGAGTTCGGCTTGAATCAGGGATTTTCGAGGCCCTTGGCACCGTCCAATTTCCAGAGCTTGACAGCGAGCCTAACTGGGAGAGCCAGTCGGAGAGTTTGGGTTGCCCCCGTTAATGAAGCTGAAACCCCGAGAGTGCCAAGCTAAATCCGCGCCCAGGATCTCGGCGCTTGAACGTGTTCGACGCTAAATCTACGTGAAACTATAGAGCGCTTCGGAACATCCACCCACACAGTTTAGCAGACAGATACCGGTATTTGGGTCATCAAGGGTGGGATTTGTTTTTTTTTTTCTTTCTCTCTCGTGAGAGGAGGGGAGAAAGGGGTGGCCGTTTTCTAGATCCTCCGTACCTGTATGGGTTAGGTTGGTAATCCGCGGTATTAACGGCTGGTATATAGATCGAGGGTTGACTCGCCTTTTTGTTTCTTTTCCTTACGATGCACAGCAGGTTTGCTTGAACTTTTTTCTTCCCTCCGTTTTCATACATTCTCTTCTTTGGTCTGTGACCATCTCGCTCTTTCGAATCTTCCACTCTCTTTTGTCTATTGGTATACTGGTATACCCCGACTTTCTTTCATCCATCCATCCAGTTTTTTGAAGCCCCTTCGAAAAATATCATCCAAAATGAAGCAAGCATCGACCGTCCTCCTCCTCGGAGCCCTCTCCACCCTCGCCCACGGCCACGGCTTCGTGACAACCCCCCAAGCCCGTATGCCCGGCTCCGCCATGTCTGCCGCCTGCGGCCAGCAAGTCGCCATTAACCAGGAGTCCGACAACTACGGCAACATCCAGGGCGAGCTGCAGGTCGCCTCCAGCCAGTCCGACTACAACGCCGCCGAGTGCGACATCTGGCTCTGCAAGGGTTACAAGTTCGCCGACAACAAGGCCAACGTGTTCTCGTACAAGACCGGCCAGAAGGTCGACTTTGTCGTGGACATCCGCGCGCCTCACACCGGTGTCGCCAACGTCTCCATCGTCGATACCGCCTCCAACACCGTGATCGGGAACCCGCTGATCTCGTGGGACGACTATGCCTCCGTGGCCACGGGTGTCTCGTCCGACGAGACCAACTTCAGCATCACCATCCCCGAGGGCCTGGAGAGCGTGTGTAGCGAGGCCGGCGAGTGTGTGATCCAGTGGTACTGGTTCGCCGAGTCAATCGATCAGACCTACGAGTCTTGTATCGATTTCACCATCGGTGGTGGTTCTTCTGGCTCTTCTTCCTCCAGTACTACTGCCGCTGCCACCACCACCACCAAAACCACCACCTCTGCTGCTGCTACCACCACCACTACAACCACTACAACCACCACAACTGCTGCCCCCACAACCACCTCAGCCACCACCCTCTCCACCAGCGTCAAGCCAACCTCAGAATGCTCCGCCGCCCCGGCCGTGACCACCACCGTCACCGCCAGCGTCACCGCTACCGTGACCACCACCGTGACTGCCTCGGCCGGCACCGACCCCGTAAAGTCGGCCACTCACTCCGGATCTGGGGCTACTCCTACGGGCTACGAGATCCCCAAGGACGCCACCGCCGAGGAACAGCTCACCTGGCTCGCTAGCATGTTCAAGTCTCTGATTGATCGGTGGGCTGCGTAGATGACTTGCAGCTTACATTTACATTTACGGTTGCGTTTAGTTTACTTTAGCTTAGTTTAGTTTAGACATAAATGCAAGCCTGCTGACATTTTATATTTACTGTGTTGATGTTGATAAGTGAGAAGTTACTCCGTACTGGACTGAGTAGAACGTGTGGAAATGGAGTTTTAGATTATGATGATGATGATGATGATGCCTTGGTAGTAGCTAGGTAGGTATCTTGCCCTCAACCCAGGAATAGGATGACCTGTAGAGTAATATAAAATGCCTAGCCTGAGCATCCCCTAGATCAAGCCCCCTTGCCCTATCTCAGGACCTCCCTGACTGACTCTCTAGGTTAGCGTTAGCCCGGTATAGAGACGTAGACGTAGACGTAAACAACTTCCGAAGATAAAAGCGGGAGAATCTCGGAGGTATTTCTCATTCATTGTATATCTATATCTATACCTATATCTATAAATGTAACAGCTTAGGTGCTAGGAGAGAAGATGCTTCCTACGAAGACTTCACTGGCGGCTTCATCACTGGTTGGATCAGTGTGGTCTTGACCTCAGAGCTATGTATGGGCTGAGCTTTCTTTGGGTTCGAGATGGCTGGTGGGGGAGGGGGTGGAGTGTTCGAGTACGTATCTACGATTAGCATGAGGGTAAAGCATGAGCATAACAATCTATTAGATGGTATCAAAATCCCTAACCAATCTAGCCTAGTACGTTACATATGTACCTAACCCCCCCAACCCTCCCCGTAAATGTAGGTATCGAGCTAAGCTAAGTCTGCTCGAACAAGGCAATCGTCGAGCAGAAGGTACTCTCATTGCCCTCCTGCGGGACGAGACTCTGTCCAGTCGAGGAAGTAATCATATTGACGCTGGCGATGGTGCTCAGCGCGTAAATATGGACGTCGGAGCAGTCCACCTCGACTATGTTCTCCTGGCAGGAGCCCGCGGCGATGCAGTCCTGGGTGTAATTCTCGAAGAAGCTGTACAGGCCTGCGCCGTAGACGTAGACGTCGGAGGAGGCGAGGACGCGCAGGCCCCAGGCCTTGCGGCAGGCGTCGGAGGTGCAGTGGGCGAAATCCGGGTCGTAGAATTTCGGCTGCGGGGTGAAGGGGACGAGCGCGTTCGGGTTGGACTGGTAGTAAGGGGTTTCGGTCTGGATGAGCCCCATGAAAATGTTCTTGGCGTTGGTGACCTGGTAGTTGTAGAGTTGGTTGTGTTCGGAGGCCGTGCCGTAGAGCCACACGGGGCCCTGGCTTTCGATGAGCATGCCGCGCCCGTTGTAGATGTTGATTTGGTTGTGGTCGCCGAGGTCCAGCTCGTGGTCCGCCGTCCACGACCACACGTTCTCCATGTAGGCTGTGGCCGTCTTGGTGATGTGCAGGAGCATGAACGCGCCGACGCAGTCCGGGTTGGGCGTCGTGATGGTGGTGTCGGGGTTTTTGGCGCATCGGTCGCTTTGCAGCTCGGTGCCGGCGGAGCCCCCGACGCGGAAGTGGACATCCCACATGCCCGCGGAGCCGAGGGAGGCTTCAGCCACGTTCCATTGCATGAGGATGGCGCCGGGGGCCGGGCCCTTGGTTTGGATGGTCAGGTCGCTGATCTCCACGGAGCCCGTGTCGCCGGGCTGTCCGACCTGGAGGAGAGGGATGGGGTTCTTCTCGTCGGCGAACTTGGCGCCGTGGGCCATGAGCACGGGCCAGATTTCGCCGACGATCTTGATGTTCTTGGGCACCTGGATGGTGTCGGTGAGGATGTAGGATCCATGGTCGAAGTAGACGATTTGGTCGGCCTTCGCGCTGTTGAAGACCTTTTGGATTGCCGCCGTGTCGTCGGTAGAGCCGTCACCCTTGGCGCCGGCGGCCTTCACGCTGATGAAGGAGGATTCAGCGTAGCTCTCGTAGAGAGGCTTGGACCGTTCAAACACCTTTCCGTTCGAACCCAGGAGCGCGCTGGGCTTGGCCGGTCCGGGCAGCGCGGTCTGAATGCGGGTCTTGGTCACGGCTCGGCTGGAGCACTGGGCTGTGCCGTGAACACTCCCTGGTGTCGATGCGGAGGGCACAGGCGATGGGTTGGCCGAGGGTGCCACCAAAGGCGTGGACACGGTAGGGAACCGAGTGGAGGTCTCAACAGGGGCGGTCTGGCTATAAGTCTCACTCGTTGAAGGTTGGTCAAACCCTGGCATGGACAGGGTACCGAGATTGGGAAAGTTGATGGGGGGCAGAGGAAGATTCTGGCCGGCAGATTCTGTCTCTGCAGTGCGCGACTCGGTGGTCGTCATGGGCTTGGTCGTGGGCAGCGGCAACTCTGTCTCCGTCGCCGTCTCCCCGCAGTCGTACACTGTTTCGACGATCGTTTCGATGACGATCTCGACGGTCGGCGAGGTGGCTCGTTTCTGGTGCGTTCCCGAAGGACGGTAGGCATTGCCCTGGACCCAGTTGGACACCACCGATCCCCCTCGCAGGATCGTGCCGCCATTAATACCGGCGACCGCCACGGTGGATCCGGAAAAGTCGACATTGTCGAGAATCAAGGTTCCGCCGCCGACGGGGATACTGTTCTTGGTCCAGGCAGTGATGACTCCAGTAGGGGTATTCGTGAACTTGCTATCGAGGATGAGGACAGACCCCACGGTCTGGTTCGAAGGCGAATTGGACATGTTCAGGCCGACTCGGCAGTTGTTGACGTTGACGGACTTGAAGGTCCACACCCAGTTCCAGTTCATGAAGATCGCCGTGTTGCAATCGTTGAAGGTCAGGTTCCGGGTGGTGAACTGCTGGTTCCCCAGGAACATGCCATAGTTGCCACCGTTAAAGGTTAGGTCGGTCATGAAGCCGCCGGAGCCATTGTCCATGAAGATACCCTGCTGCTTGTTGGCGTCACCGCCACCCTTGATCATCTCAAAGCGGATATTCTGCAAGCTCGTGGCCTGACCGACCTGCCAGTGGATTCCAGCGCCCGCGGATTGGGGCATGGCGGTCAGATCGATCACAAAGTTGCGAATAGCACGGAAGAAGTTGTTCTGGTTGGTGTACCAATTGTCCCCTGAATCGGTGTAGGGGTCGGCATCGATAACGGCCATACCGGTGAAGCCGGCCGCGGCCTTGAGCACGGGGAGGTTGATCGCATCCCCAATCATCTGTGTGTAGTAATACTGGACGATGGGCTTCGAGACCACATAGGTGCCAGGAGGGAAATACACAATAGCTGGGGTAGTCGTAGACGAGTCGCAACCCAGACCACAGCGCTGGCCAGACGAGATGGCTTGGTTGATTGCATTGGTATCGTCGGTGCTCCCGTCACCTGCGATCGTTAGCCTGATATACATCCTGTCGAGAGACACTTTACTCACCCTTAGCGCCAAAGTCCTTCACATTGCGATAGACTTGATATGCAGAGTTGTTGCCGAAAGCCACCGCGCCGTTGCGCGCGATACTCCCCACCCAGTATCCGGAGGATAGAGTATCGGCCGCGCGATTCACCACATCTGTCACGCCTCTTTCCACCGACGAAACGACCGGACTCGCGGTAACCAAGCCCACGAGCAGGACGATGTGTGTCACGAACATCATGAGTAACTTTTGAGACGCCATCATCAAGATGGCGGGAGGATCTCACTGAACCAGCAGCGAAATCAAATGAATGAAGAGTGAGTTGATGGGCAGTGATATACCAGATCTACTGCCAGAGAGAGCGATCAGATGGACAACTTGAGGACGCAACAAGAAAAGAAATAGTCCGTCACACGGCAAGGTCAGCAAAAGTAGAAGACCACGCAGATGACCCCAAAGGAAAGTCAATAAAGCAGACAATGGGGATGCAACAATAGGATTGTAAGCAAGAATGTGTAGAACAAGGAGCGGATATGAAAGAATGAATCAATGAATGAACGCAACACCAAGACAGACAATACCAAAAACACACAAAAAGGATTGACAAGAAGGAGAATAATAAAGCAAAGAGAGGACTCTCCTGGCGCCTGGAGAAGAAAAGAGCAAGTCTTGAGATTAGGATCCCTAGGTATTTGTGCCTGATGGACTGGGAGAGTAAGGTAACGTACAGCCGGTACGTGTGACGGGATGAAATGACCGCTCGGGCCAATCAAGATACAGTGCCTGACGAATGCACCAATCAGGCCGCACCAGCCAGAACTGCCAGCCAAGGTTGAAACCGCTTGTTCAGGGATGAAACAAACCACCAGAAATTCACCCGGAGCGATTGGATCCCAGCGCTTGACCTGGTCGGCAACTCAAACCGTCACTGTCAAATGGGCTGTGGATGGTTGAGTCTCGCGTCGGTACCGTAGATTAAAGTACCTTGAGTTAATTATAGCGTTACGTACGGAGAATGGATGGCAGATAAGGATCAGGAAGCGAGTGGAAGTCAATCCCCAAGGTAAGAGGGTTCGAGAAGCAACACACCCTAACCAGGAGAAAGAGAGAAGGAGAGGAGAAAAAGAGAGAGAGAGAGAGAGAGAGAGAGAGGAAGAGAAGATCCCAAAGACTGGCGAGATCTCCGGAGTAATCGGCTATATAATTGGAACTTTCAGGAGTAAACACTCGAATTGGATCAGCATACTCCGTCTCTGCGTGGCCAGATTCCTGTCTCAATAATGGGTGGAAACCAAGTTCTTCCAAGACGCCTCACCCGTCGATCGATCAATAATTACCTAGGTATTACCTCCTTGGTAAAAGGTACTTGGTAAGTTATCTACAGCGTCCGATCAATCAAGCGAATGATCTTATTTTGAGCCGGAATTCATCAAGTACTCCTATAGTAGTACTAGTAGTATGTGGGGAAACTTACCAATACTTTTAGGTTATTACTGCGCGATGCGAAGTAAGTACTCGGTACTCGGTGATCAGCCTACGCGAACACGAAAAAACACGGGCTCAGGTGGATACGGACACCCATCTAAACGGGAGAAAATATGTCGAGACCTAGATTGTTTGTCGTTAAATACGTGGCATTCCTCCTTTCTTGATTCAAGTCCATTGCCTCGAGACGCCCGGTCTGGGCAGTAATGTTGTGTCTGTCAGCCCGGGTAACCGTGTCGGGTATCCCAGGTTACTCTCGTACCATAAGCCATCTCGAATATTAAAAGAATCATTCTCCAAATACTCGAGGAAGGGTAAAACTCCGATAACTTGGGACCGTCACCGACCAACTCGGAAAATGCAGAGTCACGCTGCAGACTAGACTAGTCAACCAATAAAGCCAGCCAAGCTTTTGCAATTAATTTCCTTGCCGATGCCGAAATCTACTAAGGAGAGATCCGATCCCGCACTAGTACAATCCTACTAACTAACCTCCTGAATCATGTTCAGGCATTGCCTGGCAATAGATTTACTGGGATGAGCTGCCCGAAAGGAAAGTCTTTGTAAGTATCTACCAGGAGTAGGATTCCAGACTGTTCTCGAGGTGACGCGAATCTCACTCGCAAACATGATTTGGGTACACATTGATGGATGTTTCTGCCGACAATGTAACGACCAGAGGGACCTTGGGTATGTGGAATTGTGGAGACCTACCTAGTCCCCCTCCAGTCTCCTTCAGGACTCACCACGGCATAGCGACTCGGCTCGTATGACCATCTCCCATCCGTGCGGGTGGAGAAAGATCGTTTGACTGGCTTTATGGTTATATTATGGTTGCTGATCGAGTCATCTGTCTGGAATTGTATCACCTGCTTCGTCAGCTGCACCCCTGCTTACTCGACTCGACTCGTACTCCGTACTTACGTACAGCGCTCGTTGCATTGTAAATAATCCTCCGCGGATCACCACTAGTGGATGTGATCTAGTGGATGACCCTGCCTAAGCGCCGGAATCTATTAATTTTTAATTCACCACCTCTATCTTTCCCTTTTTGTTTTCCCGTCCCTCCTCTCTATTTAGATATGTACAGTAAAATAGTCGTCCGACTTTTTCTCATCCTCGGTTTTGGTTAATTTCTCGAATCGCCCCCCCAAGTCGCCGCACCCCCTCCTCCAACCTCCCCTCCGATTCCCATGCAAAGCATAACCGCACGTACCGGGAAAAGTCATCCTCGCCGTCCCCCTGCACCTGGAACAGATCGCCCGTTGCAACCTTCACGCGGTGCTTCGCCGATGCGACGGATGCGAGGTCCCCCGCGCGCACCGACGGGGGTAACTTCACCCAGAGAAAGTAACCGCCGGCGATGTCCGACGCGGGGAACGGGATGGTTACACCGAGGGGGACGAGGTGCTCGTCGATAGCAGACATCATGCGGTGGTATCGTTGCGCGTAGGCTGGGCGCAGGACCTCGTCGATATACTGTTGGATGAAGCCGGAGGGGAACAGCTGATCGACCATTGCGGAGGAGAATTGGGAGGGGGCGCCGCCTGATCGGGTTGATCCTCTGTTGTTGTTTTTTTGTTAGTGGGGTTGCCCTGTAAATGGCTTGGAAAGGTTTGGGGGGGGGAGGGAAGGGGAGGTTGGACATACGTTTGTGATATACCGTATGCGAACTTCTCTGTCCCTTCCGCCCAGCCGGTTCGAATCCCGGGTCCGATCAGTTTACTGAAACTTCCGTTGCTGACTACGTTGCCGAAGTCGTCTATCGGCCCGCCGTCTAGGTAGCGGTCTACGTCGACGAGACGGGGAAGCGTTGCTTTGGCGGGTTGGCTGGGAGGGACCTCCGGGTCGGCGGACCATTGCAGGAAATCGTACACGTCGTCTGTGACGATTAGGGCGTCGAAGTCCCGGGCGAGACGGACGAGATGCTCGCGCTCTGTCCGCGTCATGGTCAAAGTGGATGGGTTGGAGAAGGTCGGGGTGGCATAGATGATGTGTTTGTAGATTTTGCCCCACGGTCGATCGGTTTTGTATTTCTACACAATGAGCCGGGCACAATCGAATAGTGAAAGAGAGATTGGGGTCATACCGGCTCTGAATTCCCTTCTTCCCTGGCTCGCTCCTCCGCAGCCTGCATCTCCCTCCTCAGAAACTCCAAATCAATCCCCCGTTCATCCTGGGGAATTGCCCTCAGCCGCCCGACGAACCCCGCATCCTCCATAATGCGACACGCTAGGTAATACGTCGGCGCAACCATCCACACATTCCGCGTGTAGGTCGGATCCGTAAACACCTGCAAGATACACGCTAGATTCTGGCTTGCGCCGCCCGTAATACAGATACGGGCGGACGAGACCGGGTCGGCAGGTTGGTAGTACGCCGTCAGCCATTGGGCGATGTGTTCGCGCAACGGGCCATAGCCTTCGTCGGGCCCGTAGAACAGGGCTGGGTTGCGGATGGGCGGCGAGGCCATGACGGTGGCGAAGGCATCGGTTAGGGCCTTGGTGGGAAGGAGGGCGGGGTTGGGCCAGCCGCGAAAGAGGTTGATCTCCTCACTTTCAGTGTCTCCTGGTGAGGCCATGTTTGCTTTTTTTAGGTTCGTTCCTTTTTTGGAGTGTTGGTTTTTTAGGAGGTGTGGTGGAGGATATTTTTTTTCCGGGATTGATATGAGATTTGAGATTATCGTGGCGGAGATCTAATCTAGGTTTCTATGGTTTACTGTACTAGCGGCGGGCTGAGATGGCGTGCTTGTCAATATTGAGTTGGGATACGGCACCTTGTAGATCACCGGGTAGTGTTAATAGCATGTCTCGCTAATTCCTCACCATATTTAATAATGTGCCTACAGTGTACACATCTTGATCTAGATGTTTTGTTGGAGCTGGATCGCAGGAAAATCCCTACTCCGAGGTCGGATGTCGGAAGCCAAAAGAGGAACGAAAATCTCATACAGCTCCTCCAAAGCCAAGTTACCACAAGCAACGACCATGTTTGAACTTCGAATCCTGACTTTCACAGGCGACATGTTGGTGGCCTTTTGGTTTGTTGGCTCTAAGCCTCTGCCTCTGACAAGCCGTCCCCTGGAATGCAGCGGAGTACGTGCACTCTCATTCCTAGCGGGTGGTTGACAACAATAATGAAAGCCAATAACCCATTTGGTGGATGACACGTCAGAGGAAGAATCTTTTCTTGTCGCTCTTGAGTCTGGCTTCAATTTATAGAATTCTTTTTTTTTCTTTCGTAGTGGTATGCATCTGACTGCCGAAGAGCCGGTTCGTCTCAACTCGTCTCCTGTGCGCCCGTTTCCTGTTCCTTACGAGGCGCAGATATATTTCCATCCGACGTGGCTCCACAGGCAACAAACTGAGGCGAGAACTAAGGCGGCGGTGGAAATATCTAGCAGTCGCAGTAGTGGCTTCAAACTTCCCAATTGATTCGTGGGCCAAGCGTGGGATGATACGTACATGCATCTTAGGCTGGACCGTTCTTCCTAGCGGAGGGAATACGTAGGTATGTGCGTATGTGGGTGAGTTAGGCACTAGGCAGGCGGCGTTGCTATTCTTAACCCCACCACAATCGATGTGAGATTTACTGAATCTTCTTCTCGACACCCTGTGGATTATTTGGTGTTCTTGAACGGATGAAGCAGAAGGAGAAAATGGGCTTGAAAATAATCCTGATAATCTTCAGTGTTTCATCGAATCCGGTATGGTTGTTATTGGCGTTCAGGAGATGTAAAGTAACTTAGGTTGATGGCAGAATTACCCCTGGATCAGATCAGCGCTCCACTTTGACTAGAATAACTTGATTTTCAAGCTCCGGGTAAACCGATATTCATGCGTCATAAGAGGGGAAAAATTGAACAAGGCGATTCATCGATTTAGGTTGGCGAGGCTCGTATCTGGTATACCTATTATCAAGATGAAGCGAGGAATTGGAGAGTGGGATGTGGTACCGAGTAGGTATCGATTTGTATCATCCACTCAAGTGGTGTCGTGATGGGATGGATGGAGACAGCGTCAGTACCTAGGTAGCAGTGATCCCGGTGTGGATGATCCCGTCAGCTTCCGCAGACTCCAGAATCTCACAAATTTAGTTATGTTAATTCTTGGTCCGTTCTTCTCTTTGTACGGTGAGGAAGGAAATATCACTATCATCTATTCAGGACAAGCCTATCATCATCAGAAAAGGAATGAAGAATACTACTTACTCCCTTCTAAATAGTATCTGATGATTGTCAAATACAGTGTAATACTAGACCAGGATTATGAAATCATTCTAGAAACACAGCCTCTTCGCAGCCTCCGTTCGAATCAATACGAATCACGCCAAACGCAAACTAAAAGAGAAAAAAAAAATCCAATTCCCCACCATGCAGAAACGCAACAATCAGCAAGACAGAAAAAGAAAGGAGAGGAAGGGCAAAAGCACATGAATGGGATGGATGCCTTTGAGAATCCTCTCAGCATGTACTAGGATTTAAATAAAAGCATTCTGTCAGTAGTATACTACTCTGTAAGGTGGCTCCTCCTATGATGTACTTCCTACTCAGTCCGGCAAGCAAATTTTTATTAGCGTAGGGAACATCTCCACCTTAAGTATTATTAGGTAGACCTGGTATATTTATCCCTGTCCACCCATGGAAGCTCTGAATCCAATTCACTGAACTAATAGTGAAAATAGTGAATTGGAGTTTAACAAACTGGAGAATCCCGTGGTTTAAAAATAAGCCATCCATTGGTTCGGGTTCCAACCTTGAGGCCAACAAGAATACAAAATACAGATTCGGATTATTTATTTTATTTCTATTTCTGTTCCTGCTCTTCTCTTTTCCGCTCCCTCCCTCTCTCTCTCTCTCTCTTTCTCTCTTCAACTTCACCTTCTGATCCTATCTACTTTGTTCATAATACCCTACGAGGTATCTTCCTCGTCTTCGCTCTCTTCTCCTCCAGCCAACTACTGCCAACCTCTCTCCCTCCTCCCATTCCTCCTGCAGATCCATTCCACGATCCCCGTCGGGTCGTGCTCACGAGCACCATCCAGTTGGAGGCAGGAGATCAGAAAATAAATTTGCAAATCGTCTGATCGCTCTTAATAATAGACCCTGAATCAAGAGTGTGCTTGCATGGTTGGTTTGGCTTCTCTCATTCCCCCGTCGCCCGGAATTCTGTCTTGACTTGCCTCACTTTCTCCACCCCCGTGGCTTCCTTTCCCTTTTTTTTTTTTCAGCTTCCCTTTCCTCTGGGTCGTCTCTTTCTCCTGCCCCTTCTTCTCCTTGGGCTTGTCTTTGGTTTAGCTTTAGCTGTCATTCGTTTCTTAGGGAGCTGACTTATTCTCCTCTCTTTTCTCTCTCTCCTGCTAGAACTCTTTAGCCTCCTTCCTCGAAGATGCTGTCCGCTCCCGTCAAATCGGCCAAGCGCATATCATCGCTCTTCTCCTTGGGCTCGAATAAAGATGCATCCTCTCCTTCTACGCCGCGGTCACCAAGCCTCCCGAGGCCCTCCCCGGACCAGATGTCGCTGGATAGGCGCGGCTCTCGCCCAGATCGTCTGGTTTCCAACCCCCGTCCCGACTACGAACCCCGGACGATCATAAACCCCGGTCCCATGGAGAATTTCGATCTAGACTCCCCGCTTCCACCCCCTCCCTCCCTGTTGGCCGTGAACCAGGATCTTGCCGATAGCGCCTCGAACTCACCAGATGGGAGACCCCAGAGCCGGGGTCGGAGAATGAGCAATAATAGACCTTCCAGCTCCGGAGGCCTGTTTGTCCCCGGAACAGGTCCGGATTCCCGACCGGGTACCCCCTCGAAACGACGCAGTTGGATCCCGGGACGACAGCGGGCGAGCTCAGTAGATGCTAGACTTTCCAATCTTTCCAGCCCCAGTTCGCCTCAATTACCGGGTGCCTGGATTGCCGGGCTTGAACATAAGATTGCTTACGACCTGGAGCCGCTAGCAAAAGGGGAACAGGTATGCTATGATTTCCGTTTTGCGTTTTTAACCTCAATCTGGCCCACTACCGGTTTGTGTTCTGTGGTAACTAAGCGCGATTGTTGTATAGATCTCCGAACTGTGGAATGAAAGCGGTGACACCTATGTATACCTATTCCCTCAAACGACCGGCCGACCTGCTTCCTTCAAAATACATTCTACCTCTTTCACAGATTCGTCATCCTTGAACTATCTGGCCCGCGGCACCGATCCCAGGTCACCCCTGGATCGTCAGGCACGTAACCTATCGTTAAACCCGACGGGTGCCCCCGCCTCCCCTCCTCTCACGCCAAACAACTGGGCCGAAAACGACAACGACAGCTCTGGTAGTAGACGGATGTCTTTCGAGGATGATGGTCTGGATGAGCCTCAGGAGCTCCATCTCTACTTACCGATTCCATTAAACAGCGACGTGTCCACCCCGGGCTCTCGAGTCTCACAAGAGGACTTGGAGACACTTCTTCTGTTCCGTAACTTGTTTGCCTTCCTCCTGGGCCAGTCATTGATTGCAACGCCTCGATCCCCCTCCCTCTTCACAATTTTCATGGACATCGCCACATTGCTATCCCGTTTCGAGTTTGCCAACTTCGACGGCTCAAATTTTGGCGAGATTGCAACCTCCAGCTTCAGTAATTACTGCGATGAGCTCGGTTTGGCTGATGTGCGCAAGAGCCGAGAAAAGACCATCGAAGCCATTGTCCTGGGAGAGCGTCTACGGTTTTTCCCGCTCTATCTTGAGGGCTTCACGCATGGAGTTGGAAAGCTAGATGAGCTGAAGATGCTGAGAAGCCCCAAATTCGGGCTAATAAGCGCCCTCACCCAGAAACGACTTGAACGAGGTTTTATCGATCTAGACAACCGTCTCCGGGTCCTGCACAACAAACTGAACGATTTCGATTTTCCTTCCGTGTTCTCTGGTATTGCAAACTCGGTCACCACGGTTGAAAGCAAGCACGTGCGCTTCAAGGCGTGGAAAGCCTCGTTTATGGAGTTCCGACGCTTCCTCATACAGTACTACCGACAGAAACACGGTTCGTGGCCCCCTAAGGCACGAACCAAAAAGAACCAGTTCGACGAAAGTGGTCTCAATCGCCAGGTGGTGAGAGAACTGTATGAAGACTGCTGCAACCTCTACGATATGCTGGTCGATCGGACGGCACTCACCACCCGAACCATCGATATGACGCCGGGTGTGACCGAGTCATCGGATCCGGTCGAGATGATGCATCGAGCACTGCGGATTATTATGAGCGAGTACGATCGAAGTACTCCTCCGGTTCAACCGCCAATCCCCTTCGATATTCCTCAGTATCCATCAATTCAGGCGGTCAGCCGAAAGCCTCTTGATGCGAAGAAAGCGGCCAAGCAGATGGCCAAGAAATTGAAAGATTCGGATATCAACGCTGTCCTGATGGACTCGTATACCCGCGAGAGTCTGCGACCAACGCCATTCATTGAAGCTTTCATGCAGTTTGAGCGACGATCCGCTCATGGGAAAACCGTCAATGATCTGATAGATCTCCGATGTGGTCAGTGGATCCTCCTTTACTGCATCATTCAATCGCTGCCATTAGTGGTGGTCGATGTACAGAACGTCCGGTTCATCGACGATGTGGAGTACTTCCTCTGCATTGCTCCACGCGGGGGGGCGCCCTGGGTTCAACACGACGGCAAAAGCTCGCGAAGCTGGTTCGGGGTGGCCGGAGGCAATGGACTTGTCAGTCTACCTTCGGACGTGGTCGTTAACGGCGTGGAGGGCATCTACCGGCGTAGTCACTGTTGGCAGGTGGCGGAGCAGTGGGCTGAAAAGGATGCTATTCTCGGCCCACCTCCGATGGATGACCCTTACGAGAATGAGTCGTCGATCTCCTCACCCTACCCGGCGCACCAATCGTCGACGGGTTCGTCGTCCGAGCACCAATCCCAGCACATGTCGGTGCAATCTCAATCACAGTATTTCTCCGCACCTCTTCTTGCTCCCGGTGGTCTCGCACCGCCGGCGGCCATTCCTCGTGCAGTGTCCCCAGGCGCGAGAGCCAGAGCAGAACATCGACACTCGATCAACCCTGGGCTGGAAGCGCTCCCACTACCGGCTGGGGTTGCACCGATCGATCCCCCAAGCCGACCGATGAGCAAATTCAATCCCAACATGAGTTTCGATGATATCCTCCGACAGGTTCCCAACCAGCAGAAGGGAAAGAAATAAATTAATCCCGAAGTGCGGCAAGCACACGTGTGTATACTGTTTTCCTTTTTTTCTTTTTTTTTTCCTTTTCCGAAGGGTGACTGTGTCATGATTTGAGCTGTTTGGGTTTTTCTTATCCCATACTAATCTCTTGTTGTTGTCTTTCTTCTCTCTCCTTTCCCTACTTTGCATTTTGCATTTGCGACCTGTCATGGGCAGCTGTTTCTGTGTAATGTTTGATCATCGTAAGTGGCGCAGGAGAAGAGGAGGCTGGGACGGCGTAAACGCGACAGAAAAGAGCCCAATTTTTTTTTTTTTCTTATTTCTCATGGAGCAACAGAGCGTTTGATAAATTCCGGGAATCTGTGGTTTTTTTACTCTTTTCTTTTTGATTTGGTTTTGGAATATTGTGTCTGCCGTTGACAACAATGAACGCTCTGCGACGTTCCTCCACTCGCATGCTGTCTCTGAATACTTGATCAGAATTGATAGAGACTTGATAGAAGACTACTACTTAATACTACTACACCATACTTAATATTCAGCGAGAGCTCTGGACTGTGGCTGTGCACTCACTTGACTTTGAACTAAGCGTAGCTCAATCTGGGGCTAACCCATCATTGGAGAATTCGAGAGTCGAGACGTTGATGTAGTTTAGTCCTTGGTTATATTATTCTCTTGATATTTTAGCCTGGGTTTCTGCAGAGCTGAAACGTGATCGATCCCTCGTATCTTTAAATCTGACTATCTTTCTTGGTGTGATTTTTTTGATCGCTGACACCATTTTGCTTTTTGTTTGTCCTTGTTGAGATTGACATTCTCCTCTTTTTCTTTCTTTTTTTTTTACTTCTCTATCTTTACCCTTGTTTAAGACCTTTAGATTCTAATATTTACCCTTTCTCTTCACAAAAGAAGTAGGATAGGTCGGTACCGACATCGGTAGGGATGATCTGAGAGGGGGTACCTCCTGCGCCTCCTTTACTATTCTTTTTCTTTTCGAAGGGAAAAAAAAGAAGAAATTCCTAGTATAAGGATATAGGAGAAAGAAAAGAAAGAAAGAAAGAAAGAAAGAAAAATGTCCCGATCCCGCTCCAGCATGGCCAGCGACAGCCACGACCGCCTCGAACCACGCCTCCTGAAAGCCGCCGCCACCGACACCCTCGAGGACCTGCGGGACGTGATCGCCACCGCCCGCGAAACCGGCCAGCTGAGCGACACCTTCCTGCGCGTGGGGCTCCTCCGCAGCTGCGAACGGGGGTCGATCCACGCGACGCAGTACCTGCTGAGTCTGGGCGCGAAGGCGGACCTGGGGGCGGCGACCGGGGGGGGGACCAACCACAAGCCCGCGGCGGCGGCGGCGGGCGTGCCGTCGTCGCCGCTGCTCCGGGCGGTGGAGCGCAACCATGTGCGGATTGTGCAGCTGTTGCTGGACTACGGGGCGGAGAAGGAAGCGCGGGATAAGAAGGGGCGGACGGGGTTGATGATGGCGGCGTGGAAGAATCACTGGCATGTGTTGCAGACGCTGGTGGCGCGCGGGGCGGACGTGAATGCGGTGGATGCGCGGGGCCGGAATGTGCTGCACAACCTGGCGGCCGACAAGGTGTGTGACTGGGGGGAGGACGTGATTCGGATGTTACTGGGGACGGTGTGTGCGGTGGATGCGCAGGATGAGCTGGGGCGGACGCCGTTGCACTGGGCGTGTGCGACGGGGAAGTACCGGGTTGCGGAGATGCTGTTGACACGGCCATTGGTGGTGGTGGCGGGGGGGACTAAGGAGAACCAAGCTGGAGGGGGGCTCCGGGGCAAAGGGGCCGAGGTGGATGTGATGGAGTCGAGGAATAAGACGGCGTTGCATCTGGCGGTGGCGCATGGGCAGGAGGAGATCGTGAGGCTGTTGCTGCGGCACGGGGCGGACGTGAATGCGCGCAGTGACGGTGGATGGACGCCGCTACACAATGCCTGTGACCGGGGCGACGAAGCGATCGTGCGGCGGCTACTACGGGCGGGGGGCAAGGTCAACGCGCAGCTATTAAATGGGATTTCGCCGTTACATCTGGCGGCGCAGGCGGGCCATCGCGAGGTGGTCGAGTGTCTGCTGGAGCGGGGCGAGCTGAAGCAGCGGCTGCGGGATAACTTTGGCAGCACGCCGTTCCTGCGGGCGGCCCAGTTCAAGCGCAGGGAGATCGTGGCGCTGCTGGCGCCGTTCAACAATGTGGAGGCGCTGTCCGAGGACGCGCGCGGGGCGTGTGAAGGGTTCGAGGCCACGGTCGTCGACTTTGGCAACTTTCACAATGAGAACCGCGTCAAGCGCACATCCGTCTTCAACCTGCTGTACGGGCGAGACACGGAGAACCCGCGGAAGCAGGCGTTTGGGGCCCTGCCCGCGGACAGCAAGTCGACCGACTTCCGCTGGATCCATCTGCCGGCGAACAACATGGCCTGGGTCGAGGCCCTCCTGACCAAGGCGTTTATCGAGGAGGGCGCCCACGATGTGGAGAGCTTCAAGGGGCTGGAGAAGTCCTTCAACTATCAGCATCGCGGCCAGAGAATCCACTCGAACTTTATGCGGCCGCTGTGCCAGAGCACCCCGAAGGCGGCGCGGCTGCGCGAGGATAGCCACGATGAGAGCGTGGAGGAGAAGATGGAGGAGCAGCGGTTCCCACGCATTCTGATCAACGGGATGTCGAGAGAGCCGCTCACGCCGCCGATCCCGTCATCGCCGTCGCCCAAGATAGGCACCGACAGCGGTGGGTCGGCGGGCAAGTCGAAGAAGCACAAGGCTGGTAAAGTCGAGCGGATGGATTCGTACTCGCAGGACGACGGTCCCAGCTCCTCGCAGGGAAAGAAAGGGAAACGTGGTGGCACAAGCACTCCCAAGGGGACGGCGTCGTCGAAATCACCCACTATCCGACGAGAACGGTCCCCCCGCGCCCCTCTGAGCCTGTGCAAGGACCCGTGGGCGTCGACGGCATGCAATGTGTGCGTGTTCATGCCGTATCTCCACTTCGAGACAGCCGAACGGCGCCAGAAGATGCTGGAGGCGATCCAGGAAGCAGAGGCGGCGCGTCGGCCCGGCATCGCTCGACAGCCCACGCGGGACGAGATGCTCCTGCGCGCACATCTGGCCTCGTCAACGACCTCGTTGCACATCCGCCGCACGCTGGACCAGTTCTTCTATCCGAACATCGACACCCAGTCGCGCGACCAGGACCAGGTCGTGTACCGGTACCAGACCAAGCGGGCCCGGTCGTCGGAGCCGAAGATTTTCATGGTCGACCAACTGTGGATGTGGATTCTGGGGCCGAACCTGATCGTGACCAGCTTCGCACAGCGCTGGGAGCAGCCCAAGAACGACCCCTTGAACGTGCTGGATGGGATTATCGAAGACATCAACTCCAAGACCCGCGAGCCCGTGCGGTCCATCTACGACCTGGCGATCATCATCACGAACCGCTGCTCGGGGGTGTTTGACCGACATCGTCTCGGCGACGACGAGTATCAATTCCTGGATATGTTCGAGTCGTCGATCGGCATTGCAACGGACCGCGAGAGCTTGCTCTTCAGTCGGTTCAACCGGGCGTCGGCGCAGGCCTCGGACTGGCTCAAGAACCACCGCAAGCTGAGCCGGTTCGCCAAGCAACGGATCGAGAAAAACGACCCGACCTTCAAGAACGACCGCGACCCCAGTGACAAGAAGAAGGACTGGTACGAAGACGAGGAACAGCCGCTGTTTGTCGACAACCTGCTCGACATCGGCCAGGAAACCGACCTGCTCTCCGAGGCCAAAGACATCCGCGACGAGCTGAACATGATCCGCACGGTCCTGCAGCACCAGCAACACGTCCTCCTGGACTTCCAGGAGGTCGTCTGCGAGATCTACCACGGCCAGCAGCGATCCCAGTACGAAGTCAAGAAGCGGTTCAAAGAGCAGCAGCGCACGATCGACATGCACCTGAAGGACATTGACCGCATGGACAAGCAGGCGGAGCGCATCTACTCGTCCATCACGGATCTCCTCGACCTCAAGCAGAAACACGCCAACGCCTTTGAGGCCCGCTTCGCCCGCGACCAGGCGGCCGGGACCACTCGTCAGGGCAAGATTCTCATGGTGTTTACGATCGTGACCATCGTGTTCCTGCCGCTGTCCTTTATTACCTCGATCTTTACGATTAATTTGCCCGAATTCGACAACCGGCTGTCGCTGGGGTACGTGGCCAAGTACACCTTTGGGATTGGATTCGGGATCTCGATTCCACTGGTGCTGCTGGCACTGGTGCTGGATGACATTGGCGATGTCTTCCAGGAGGGCCTCCGCCGGGGTCAGGGGTGGGTTCGCAAGAAACGCCGGGGGAGAGAGAGAATGAAGATGGAACGGATCAACCGGCAGCGGGAACAGACGCTACTACCGACGCGAGAGAAGCATTTAAAGGAGGTTTAGCCGGAAAAAGTTGTCTCAGCGAGCGAGTGGTTTTATATAGTGACTTGTGATACCCGATTTATATAGATCTGACTGATGACTAATGACCCAGCCGAGGTTCTCCTCACTTCATCTGCATCTTCTTTTCCTCTCTTCTTCTTCTTCTTCTTCTTCTTCCTCTTTTCTTTTCACTTGGTATTGTCCTAGCGGGAAGAAAAGGTATCATGGCATATACTTCCATCGCCCAACGTAAGCTAGCCCAACTCGAGGAGCGAATCCCCTCGCAATGGCGTCTCTCCCCCTCTCAAATCCCCCCTGGGATGCACTCCGCGGCCGAGTCCGTCACCAACGTCCAGTACGAGCCGGTCAATGTGCTGGGCATTCCTCGGTCGTGTGGATTGCTCACCCCCAGGGAGCTCGACATCACTGAGAAATATGACATTCGGGAGCTACTCGGCCAAATCCACACTCGGAAGCTCTCCAGTGCTGAAGTCATCCAGGCCTTCTGCAAGGTAGGCTCCCTTGCTGACGATAGACACAGCATCCCGCGAGATACTGACCATCTCTAGAGAGCTGCTATCGCTCACCAACTCACCCGGTGCCTGACCGAACCCCTGTTTGAGTCGGCTCTGCAGCGAGCCCAGCAACTCGACGACCACCTGCGTCGCACCGGGGAGCCCGTCGGCCCTCTCCACGGCCTGCCTGTCTCCGTCAAGGACTCCTTCCACGTCCGTGGCGTCGACTCCAGCATCGGCATTGCCGCTCTGGCCTTCCAGCCCGCCGAGTCCCATGCGCCTCTGGTGGCTCTCCTGGAATCCCTCGGTGCCGTCATCATCACCAAGACCAATATTCCCCAGACGATGGGCGCCCTCGACTCGGCCAACCACCTATTCGGCCGCACCCTGAACCCCCGCAACCGCCAGCTCACCGCGGGGGGGTCCACCGGCGGCGAAGGCGCCCTGATCGCCCTCCGCGGCTCGATGATCGGATTCGGCACCGACGTGGGGGGCTCCATCCGCATCCCCGCCATGTGCAACGCCCTCTACGGCTTCAAACCCAGCCAGGGCCGTGTCCCCTACGGCGGCCAGACCGACGGCCAGCCCGCGGCCAAGGGTCAAATCTCGATCCAGGCAGTTGCCGGTCCTATCGCCCGCTCCGTCGCCGACATCGACGCCGTCATGGCCCACCTAGTCCCGCGCGCTCAGTGGTTCGGCGGGGATTGTATTCCGGGGACCTGGCCATCTCCATCGCCGTCCGAGAAGAAACCGACCACAACCACAACCACAATCGGCGTCCTCGCATCCGACGGCCTCGTCGAACCCCTCCCACCCATCGCCAAAGTCCTAAACGAAGTCGCCGACGCTCTCCGCCGCACCCCAGGCGTCAACGTAGTCGAAATCCCCATCCCCGCCGCCCTAGCCAAATGCCAGGCACTCGCCGGCCGGCTCATGGGCGTCGACGGCGGCGCGACAATGATGGACCTCCTCGAAAGCACCGGCGAGCCGCTCATCCCGTGGCTGCAGGGCCGCATGAAACGCGGGAACCCGCTGAGCCTCGCGCAGCTAGCCGAGCTCCAGGCACAACGGGCCGCCATCGAGCACGAACTCCGTCGGAAACTATGGATCCTCGACGACGGCACCGAGCAGAAAGTCGACGCGATTATCCACCCTGTCGCGCCACATCCGGTGCCGGGGCTAGACCGGTACAATGCGGTGGGGTATACGTCGAGTTTTGTCCTCTTGGATTACCCGGCGGGGACGATCCCGGTGCGGATGTTCGGCGAGGGGGACTTGGAGCTTGGGAGGGAGATGGGGCCGGCGAGGGGGAGTTGGGATAAGGCGAATCGGAGATTATGTAGGTTTCCCCCCCCTTTTTTCCCTCTTTTTTAGGGACGATATAGACTAGGTACAAATGCTAACTTGTACCAGGGGACGAGAAAACGGTCGATCGAAGAGTCTATCTCAACTCACCACTCAGCATCCAAGTCATCACGCCCAAACAACATGACTACGAGCTATACCAAGCCATGGCGCTAATCGACCGAGTCATCCACAGCCGAGCCTTAAAACTGTAACTCACTCTAACTCTATAGAACCTTTCTAGAAATATCAATACCCACAATTATTTCTATTTATTTTTCTTTTTCTTTGTACTTTTATTTTTACTTTGGAAAAGCAGTTTTAAAGATTATCGACAACTTCCCTTTCAAATGACTCCCCCCTCCACACCTTTAAGAAGAAGAAGAAGAAGAAGGGAGGAAGGGAGGTAGTAGTTCCTTTATGGCAGTATATATATATATATATCTATATATGTATATCAGGTAATATGTACAGTCCAACTACACCAAATAACTCTTCACCAAGGGATGCCCATTCCTAAATCGACCCTCCGCCGTCGCCCAGTTCAACACCTTCCAGATCCCACTCACATACGCTGCCTTGTTATTCAAGTACTATTCTCCCCCCATTAGCCCATCTCGTCCCCCAGACACTCAAGAAAAGAAAAAAGAAAAAAAAAAAAAAAAACAGATGGAACAATACCTGAAGATAATAGGCATGCTCCCACATATCCACCCCAAACACCACCACCGTGCTTCCCTCCCCGTCCGCGAGAGGATCTTGATCCTTCGTCGTCACAATCCCCAACTTCCCATCCCTCCCTCGAACCAACCACCCCCACCCACTCCCTTGGATCCCCAGCAGCACCGCCTGGAACGCCTCCCGGAATGCCGCCACCGACCCGAACTGCGCCTCGAGGGCCCGCTTCAGCGTCGGCGCGGCGTCCTCGATCACCGTGCTGGGGGACTCGTAGGGGGCTAGGTTCTCCCAGAAGAGGGAGTGGTTGAGGTGGCCGCCGCCGTTGAATTTGATTTTGGATTGCAGGGTGATCAGGGAGGGGAGGTTGGGGGGGGATGAGGCGGTGGCAAGGGCCGAGAGGGTCGAGAGGGCCGCGTTGAGGTTGGTGATGTAGGTTTGGTGGTGTTTTGAGTGGTGGAGGGTCATGATTTCGGTGGAGATTATGGGTTCGAGGGCCTGTTGGGTTTGGTGAGGGGTTTAGTTAGGGGGTTGAGGGTTGAGAGGAGGGGAAGAGGAAAGGAAGGGGGAGGTACGTTGTAGGCGTATGGGAGGGGGGGAAGGGTGAATTGGGTGGTCATTTTGATAGTCGTAGTTAGATCTAATAGGAGATGAGATAGGGATGAGATGAGGGAAGTAAATGGGAGAGAGAGAGAGAGGATGGAGATATAAGTAGTCTGCAAGGTACTCTACTATACTCTATCATAACTCCAAGGAAGATGGGCTGAGGACCTGATGCGCACATATGAGCAGATTAGAGTGGTCCTCAAGGTCCTTGCAACTATACTAGGTTTTAACCTTGGCTAAGTTATCCTTACATGACACTGTCTGAGATTTTAGATTGAGAGTGAACTCAAGTATGATTCTAACCATCCAACTCCCTACCCAATTATAATAAAGAGTAAACATACAGTAAACATATAATACAAGACAAAGACATAGTAAAGAACTAATCAAACCCGACAATCCCCATCCCCATCCCTAATACAGCATCCCCCTCCCCCTCCGCCACAACAGTCACCCGCCTCCCTACAATCCCCCGCTCCGAAACCCCCAGGTCCAATCTCTCGGGTAACTCGATCTCCACCTCCCGTGGTGGTTCCCGCATTGCAGGCCACCGGCCGGGACAAAGCTGGAGCTGGAATTGGTGGAGCGGGGGGACGTTTGCCGAGAGGGAGTCGGGAGTGGGTAGGGTTAGGTCTCCGTGTTGTCTGGTGTCAGCGTTAGCTCCCTTAATACCTAACCTATTCTAAAATGGAAACCGTGGTAGATAAATAGGGGAGAGTACTCTATCCGTAAATCGATCCCGCGACATCCCCGGAATAAATCAAAGGTGTGGCTATCTTTGATGTGGAAGACGGCTGTCGTGGATGGTTTTGCGTCGGTTGGGGTTTGGGTTTCGCGGAAGAAGAGCGAGTAGGCGTTTCTTATTTGGGGGGTTGTCGGGGTTGGTGTAGATGGAGATGGAGATGTAGAGGTAGATGTAGAGGTAGGGGAGGGGAACATGATGGCGATTCGGTGCCCGGTGCTTGGACGGGGGATTCCACACATTTTCTAGTCCAAAGTATAACGGGATGAGATGTAGTTAGTGAAGTATAATGTGGTGGTTGAGATGTAGTGAGTGAAGTAGATCCAGAAGAAAAGGGAGAGGAATTTGTGGGATTTAAGAATCTGCTTCTCCGTGAGGCAATAATCAGTCACCAAGGTACCTCCTTGATAGATCATTGCCTGTTCTTGGAATATACCGAAGTCTGTCTGTCAAGGTGCTCAAATCTGCTCATACTGAAGTACCGATATGCCGCTATCTGGATGGGTGGGTCTACTAGTGGGTCTAGTCTCATCTTAATTCAGTCTCCGCACTAGATCTCAATCACTTAGGATGAAGAAATACAGTAAGAATACTGAGCTTCTAATTAAGAATAACCAGACAAGACTAGGTATCTAGAGTCTAGGCAGAATAGACTTGGAACGGATGTGCCTCGGTGTTGAAAACCCACTGGTTCCCATTTCCTTTCTGGACTTGCCACTCATCGTCTAAAGTACTCGTCAGTCACTTCGCACGGAAATCGCAGAAATAGGTCGACAACTCACCCGGAGCAAAAGCCAAGTACGTATATTTCATCACCTCGGCGAAGAAGAAACTCTCCTGGTTGTCGATTCGGTTCCCCCCGTTTTCCGCGTTGACATCCCCCAAGCCGGAGAATCCCGAAGACGTGCGACAGTATTTGTCGATGCTCGAAAAAGCGGTCCAGATCCATTCTCGGTACTATCTCGGTCAGTATACGCACTCTCGAACTGATTTGGGATCGAAACATACGATTTCCTGTCCCGTGATGCGCCAGGCATAGTAAAAGCTTTCAATAACCTCCGGACGCAGAATGTACACTCCGCTCGTGATATAGAAGCCGGCTTTCTCATACAACTCTTGCTGGTTCTGCGGAACGGCACCCACGTCCCAGGCATATGTCTCGGGTCCGATTCCGGTCAGGGTTGAGTTGTACGTCGCGTGGCACGAGTCCACAAGCTTGAGTCCAAAGTCGATAAAGTCAGGCCGGTCCAGCACCGTCCCGCCCAAGAGAAAATTCCCGCCATCAAAGCAGGTCAGGTGCCCGGAGGCATGCCCATCCTCGCCGCTGGCCCCATTGTGTGAGGACAAGAAGGTCAAGCCTGGGCGGGTCTCCGGGTGCGATGCAAGATGGGCGATGGTCGACTCCGCAGCGGCCACCCAGCGATCTTTGTACACGCTGAACCGCTGGGGATCATACACGTACATCTTGATCAGGTACTCGTAGTACGAGTCGTCGCCTCCGTCCCAGTTCACGTAGCTATCCTCAAAGGCACCGGTATCGATGTTGATCGAACTGCCCACCAGTCCAGGGAAGGGCTCGGCCGAGTCAGGCTTCGGGTACAGGAGATGGTCCTGCGCCGTTTGGCTGAGATTCGCATACTGCGGGTCGTTGAGCAAATCCGACAGCCGCGTCCATTCTAGCACCAGGGTCCCCGTCACGGCGAGCCCATTCGTCGAGGCGCCATTGTGACTCTTCGCGGTGATATTGAGGTTGTTATGCGGGACTCCCGACGGCGTGTCAAAGGCGTACTTGAGCACGTCGGCGAGGCGCTTGGATTGCTCGAGCAGCACGTCGACCTTGGCGTCGTCCGCCAGACCGGCCGCGGGGCCCTTTAACAGATCATACCCAGACAACATACCCGCCAGGTATCGGATCGTGGTCTCGAACAGGCTCACTTCGCTGCTCGTGTAGGAGTAGTCGATGGTCGCGATGTGGTCCAGGATCTGGTCGACGATGGTCGCGTTTTTCATGATGATCGCGGTGGACAGCGCATCCACGGCCGACGCACCCCAGTGGTTTCGCGAGTCTCCGTGGCCGTTCGAGACGGGGAGCAGCTCATCGTGAGGGAAGGCATACTTCTTGTATCCATCCCAGGCGTGTTGAAAGGCAGCCTTGATCGAGTCGGCTCGAAGGTCAGCTGGTGTGGCCAGTTGTGCCTTGCAAGAGAGGGAGGCTCTCGAGGAGCCACCAAAGGCTAAGGCTGCTACTGGGAGGGTGAGGTAGTATATATGCATGGTGGAGAGAATCAACAATGTTCGGATTGATCTACCCAAAAAAGAGAGAAAAGAAGGGGAAGAGAAAGAGGCGGATTAAGAATAAAATCCAAACAAATGGCTGGAATGGAAGCAGATCAATGCGAAAGAATACTAATACAAGAGGAATGACGGGTATTTATTGGGACTGTTATAGAAAGGGGATGAAGCGGCCACAGAGCACTACGACATGCCATACGGAATCTCCGAGTAAAACCAAAGCCAGGGAACTAGCCAGGCACGGTTCATGCTCCGCATCTGTAAGAACTAATTTCTAAGCTTGTCATCACGACTCGGCAAAGCAGGCTCGGTTGGCTTCGCTGAAGATTGCAGGATCGGATGGAGAACACAGAATACACGAGTAGAGTACCTGGTATTGCACATGTGTAAATAAACCAGGCAGCTAAACTCAATGGATCGATAGCTGGGCGATCTCCTGCCGATGATTGGACCTGCTGCACAGGTGGAGTCGGAACAAGGCGATGCAGGGGAACTTCGTTATTACTCATCATTTATGAATATCACCCCTCTCGGCCGTCGAAGTGCGACCATCCTGGATTTGGGGGCAGGATTATCATCATTTCCAGATTACTCTTCCGGTGGGTTGTTCTATTCTTGTACAGATCTACCAGCCGACTGTCATCGCGCCTCTCTCGCTGGTGGATTGCGACAATTCTCGGTTAGCTGCTCAGACGAAGGACCCCTCTCGCCTTCGATCTTGGTTGGCAGGTTAAGTAACAGTCTATCCTCTTGTCTTACAGATGTTGCAGAACTACGGGACACGGTACTACTAGTAGTACTTCTTAGTAGTGACACTGCCTGTCGGTCAGAATGCAGGAACCATCTCAGGTCTGACAGAAATCAAAATTCTACCAATCAAACTGATACCTACAGAACTGCATACTCTTTGAAGTTCAATTAATTCAATTGGAGATGGAATAACCATAGATAGTAAGAAAAGAGAAGAATCTCTGTGTGCTCAATGCTCAATCTCTACTTTGTATACTTCATGTCTGGCTAAAGCGGCAACATGCCAAGGCGGTGAAGAAGATGCGGGGCGAAAGAAATCTTCCGCGATGATTCACACCCCATCGACCTGGAATAACCTCATCCCTCCCTCTTCCCCTCCAAGGGCCAATTCGTCTTATTCTTCCCACCCCGGCCTGGGGATATCTTTCTAATTCCCCCCCATAGCTCCTCTCCCTAGTATATCTCCCATTCCCAGCCAATTACACCACCATGGCTACTCCCTTCCTTATCTCTCTCGACCCCGCCAACCCCTCCTCCGATGGCCTCTCGCTGAAGCAGATCGCCTACTTCGGCCGCGTCCTCGTCAAGATCACTAGCCTCAAGCAAGCAGAGGAATTCCTTCGCCAGAACTTCCGCCTCCTCGATGTCTACGTCGATGCCACCGAAATTTCCTCCACCGGGGACCTCGTCGATATCCTCAACGCCGGCGCCGCCAAGATCTTCATCACCCTCGATCAATTGACCGCTCTGACCGAAGAACAGTCCGTCCCTTCATCGCGGCTCGTCGTCTACACCTCGTCCGAGAGCCAAGTCGACGCTTTCCAGACGTGGGTGTGTCAGCATATCGACCGAGAGGAGGCTGGCCTCTGTATCACCTCCGCCGCCGTCCACGCCGTGTCGATTAAATTGGGCCTGAACCCAGAAGCCCAGCTTCTTTACCGAACATACACCAGTGATATCACGGAAGAGACGTTGAAGGATACAACGAAACAGGGAGCCGTCGGTGTAGTCCCCGCCAACGCCCTGACCCTCGAGCGCGACCAGACCAACGGCAAGATCCTTGCCGCATCCCTTATCACGGGCCGTGCGGTCTCGGATCGCAGCAATGGCCTTTATGCCACCACAGTGGCGGATGAGAGGGGCACATGTCTGGGTCTCGTCTGGAGCAGCGACGAGAGTATCGCCGAGGCTCTCCGCACCGGAACTGGTGTCTACCAAAGCCGGAAGCGCGGCCTGTGGTACAAGGGTCAATCTAGCGGAGATGTGCAGGAATTGATCCGCGTGGGGTTCGATTGCGACAGCGATTGTCTGGTGTTTGTTGTCAACCAGGTTGGCAGGGGTAAGCTTGTTTCTTCCTCATATCGCTCCTTATTCATCCCACTGATCTCAATTGCTAGGCTTCTGTCACCTCGGCAGGGCCAGCTGCTTCGGCCCATATGGTGGTCTCTCGCGTCTCCAGAAGACTCTTCAGGCCCGCAAGGCTGACGCCCCGGCTGGATCCTATACCGCCCGGTTGTTCAACGAGCCCAAGCTTACTCAAGCTAAGATCATGGAGGAGGCGGAGGAACTTTGCCAGGCAACCACCAAGGAGGATATTGCCTTTGAGGCCGCGGATCTCCTTTACTTCGCCCTCACTCGCTGTGTCGCCGCCGGCGTTAGCCTTGAGGATGTGGAGAGGAACCTGGATCTCAAGAGCCTGAAGGTGAAGAGGAGAAAGGGTGATGCCAAGGGTCCGTGGGCAGCGAAGGCCGGACTCGCACCCGCCGCCTCCGAGTCGAAGCCCGCACCGGCCCCTGAAAAGGTTGAGCCCAAGGCCGACGACTCCCGAATCGAGATGACCCGTGTCATCACCGCTTCAACGCCGGTAGACAAAGTCAAGGAATATCTTAAGCGGCCCTCTCAGAAATCTAATGATGCGATTGTCGGTCTCGTCCGCCCAATCATCCAGGACGTTCGCGAGAACGGTGATGCCGGAGTGCTCAAGTACACCCACAAGTTTGAAAAGGCAACATCATTGACCTCGCCTGTTCTGAACGCGCCATTCCCTCCAGAGTTGATGAAGCTCACCCCTGAAGTCCAGGAAGCTATTGATGTCAGTATCAGCAACATCGGCAAATTCCACTCCGCTCAGAAGGGTAGCAATGACTCCCTCAAGATGGAGACCATGCCAGGAGTAGTCTGCTCCCGTATCTCCCGACCCATCGAGCGTGTCGGTCTCTACATCCCCGGTGGTACGGCTGTGCTGCCTTCCACAGCGATGATGCTGGGTGTTCCTGCCATGGTGGCCGGCTGCAAGAAGATCGTCTTTGCCTCGCCGCCCCGTGCTGACGGCAGCATCACCCCCGAGATTGTGTACGTCGCGCACAAGGTTGGCGCCGAGAGCATCGTCCTTGCCGGTGGCGCTCAAGCCGTGGCGGCCATGGCCTACGGCACTGAGAGCATTAGCAAGGTGGACAAGATCCTCGGACCCGGTAACCAGTTCGTCACGGCCGCGAAGATGCTGGTTGCCAACGACACCTCTGCGGGAGTGAGCATCGATATGCCCGCCGGACCAAGCGAGGTGCTTGTCATCGCAGACAAGTCGGCCAACCCCGCGTTTGTCGCTTCAGACCTTCTGAGCCAGGCCGAGCACGGAGTTGACTCTCAGGTCATTCTCATTGCAATCGACCTCAACGAGCAAGAACTCCAGGCCATTGAAGACGAAGTCGACGCCCAGGCCAAGGCCTTGCCACGGATGGATATTGTCAAGGGCTCTCTGGCCCACTCGGTGACATTTGTCGTGCGCGATATCGAGGAGGCGATGGCGCTCAGCAACGAGTACGCCCCGGAGCATCTGATCCTCCAGATCCAGGATGCGGAGGCGGTTGTGGAGAAGGTAGAGAACGCCGGTAGTATCTTTATCGGACAGTGGACCCCGGAGAGTGTCGGTGATTACTCTGCCGGAGTGAACCACTCTTTGCGTATGCTCTTTTTCCCTCCTTTCCCTTTGATAAAGATGGATAACTAACTTGACCTAGCAACCTATGGATATGCCAAGCAGTACTCTGGCGTCAACCTCGGATCGTTCCTCAAGCACATCACCAGCTCCAACCTGACGGCAGACGGTCTCTTGCGACTATCCAAGACGGTCGAGACCCTCGCAGCAGTCGAGGGACTGGACGCACACAAGCGGGCCGTCAGCATTCGTGTTGCGGCGATGAAGAAGCAGTGATTTTCTTAATGTGAGATCTTGGGTATTATTTTCGACTCCATGTTTTTACGACCTACATTCGTACCAGTATATATTTTGAATGATTGATAGATGGGCCATAGCAATGCAATATGAAAAAGTGATTCTTTTTGGTATCTCAGATGCCCTATTATTATAATACAACCACAGCACACAAGACGGAAAAAAAAAATCTATAGAGAAGAAAAAAAAACAGACCCAGAATACTTTTCCCTGACCCCGTCATAAATCATAGCAGTTGTAGAAAGAAAGAAAAAGACTTTCACCGCTTGCGCTCTTTGATCTTGAACTTGAGGCCATTCTTATTGACGCCTCCCACCGAGTTCGACATCTTCGCCCGCTGCAAGTCCAACGCGCGCTCCGCCGCCGTAATATCCGTATACTGCTTCTCCAAAGCCTTGAGCTTGTTCTCCCTCCCCTCAACCGCCCTCTTCCGGATCTTCCGTGCCCGTCTCGCCTCAACCATCGCCTGCCTCTCCGCCTCAAGCTGCTTCCTCGACTTTTTCACTTCCTGCCGCAGTTTCGACCCGTCCTCCTCCTCTTCATCTTCTTCCTTCTCCAACCGCCCCTTCTTCAAACTCCTCTGTTCCCCCCGATCATCCGCAAAAACCACCTTTCTCAATTTCGTCTCCGCTTTCTTCTCCCCAAAATCAAACCCGAACTCATCGTCGTCCTCCTCCTCCTCCTCCTCCTCTTCTTCCGATTGACTCTCCCCGTGAATCACCCCCCTCAACCCCTCCTGCATCCTCACCTCCTCCCTCACCTTCTCCATCTGCCGTCGAACCCGCTCCCCCACCGTCCGCAGATACGCCGCATCCTGCGTCTTCAGTAACTGGATCGCCGCTTGGCTGAGGCCCCGCGCCTCCGCGGAGTCCCGCATAGCCGTGCCATGTTTGCCCTTGCTCTGCGTGTGTGTGGACATCATCCCGAAGGCGAATTCGTCTGGGTTGCGGTCGTGCGCTTTTTCTTCCAGCCGCTTGAGTTTGGCCTTTTTTTGGTTGTAGTCGCGGGCGCGGAGGGAGTAGTCCTTTTCATCACCGTTAGTTTATATATAAATATATTATATATATATATATTATATAGATTATTTTATAAGCGGAAAAGGAAGGAGGTACCTTGTGTTTTTCTAGGATACCCCATTTTTCGCGGCCTTTGAGTTGGCCTCGTTCGCGGTGTTGCCGCCGTTGGACGGCGTTGCGCATGGAGGACATGGTGGGTTGGTTATTCTTATTTAGAGAGAGAAAACAGGAAAATAAATCCTAAATAAGGGAAAAGAGAAGAAATAATCTTCTAAAGGTGATGGTGGTGGATTAAAACACAGGTTAAAAACTGAGGTAGAGTCAAGACCAGACCACCAAGAAAGAAAAAAAAAAAAAGCCTGACCACAAGTCACGTTAAGCCCGGCCAACCTCACCTCTCTTCCGGATAGTTCGATCTCCTCACCAACGGAAGAAACCAAGCCTCCCCGCGCCCACGACCTCTTCAATCTCCTTCCTCTTCCTCCCCTTCCTCCCCTTCCTCCCCCTCCTCTTGAACCCTCTCCACCTAATCGAGAGTCCAGTCCACAGAAGAATCAAAAATGGCCACACAATCCCAATCCCCCGCACCAACATCAACACCAAAATACAACCTCCGCAATCCTCTCCCGCTCTCCGCCACCCAGGAACAAGAAGTAAAACAGCTCTACTATAAACGCGTACGGGGCCATTGCGCGCCCGAAATCAAGGGTTCGTTTCTTCCCCCCCCCACCCCTTCCTTCCTTCCTTTCTTTCTTTCTTTCCTACTCTCTTCTCCCTATTCCTTCCTATGGCATTGTTCGAAGAAGGATCGAAGAGGCGAAGCTTAGTACTAATCCAAATACTATGGGTACAGCATTCGCCGAATGCGCCGTCAACCGAACCGTCACAGCCACATGGGTCTGTCGGACACAACGACTCGCGATGAACTCGTGTATGCTGGAGCATGCGAAACCGGAGGAGGAGGACCGGGCGAGGGAGGAGTGGTTCGCTACGCATGAGGAGCGGAAGAAGGTGAAGGAGGAGGAATTGGTCAGGGTGGAGAAAAGGAGGACGGAGGTGATTCGGATGATGAGGGAGGATGAACAGCGGCAGAGATTGTCGAGGTGATCCTTTCCCTGGTCGTTGTCTGTGAGGTTTGTTTCTTTGTATTATTGTATTATCTTGGCATTGTGCTGTCTGTTTGATCTGGATGCTGTTGCTGCATGGGAAACATCCAACTGAGGCGTACATATATTCGGCGTTGTTTCTTTTTTTTTTTTTTTCATGATTGATTAATTGGTTGGTTGGTTAGTTGTTGTATATGTACAGTATTCATGGACTTAGAATTCCAAATCTCTCCTTTGCCTGTTGGTTGTTGTTTTTTTCTCCAGCCAGAAAATAATCAAACGCCAAGGTATACCATCCGGGTAACAAATTAGAAAAAAAAAAGGAGAGAGAAATATTATATAGAGACGGACTAGATAGGACGTTAAACATCGGTCATATCTTTGTCTCCATCGCCATCCTTGTCTCCATCCCCCATGACCGCATCCTCTCCAAAGATATCCTCCATCTTTCCATCCTCGTCCTCATCTTCATCTTCGTCATCCTCCGCCGCAGCCTTCGCAGTATTCGCCGCCACCCCTCCCTTTGCATCCTCCGCTTCCGCATCCACCACCTCCTCCTCCTCCCCTTCACTCTCCCACTCATCCGACATCTTCCACCCCATCCCCGTCAGACAGAACCTCTCCGGTGGCAACCTCATCCCACCCATCAGCACACTCTGATGCGCAGTCGGCGCCTTGCTCGCCTGCTGATCATACCCCCTCGTCGCACCCGGCAGAGCCACCCGGTTCCTCTCCGCCGCCACATCCATCAGGAACTCCTTCGGCAGGCCCGTCTGGAACTGGTAATGGAGTCGAGACGCGATACTCAGCCGCAGCGCAGGCAAGGTCACACTGTTCACTTCGGGCGGGCCCCGTGCGGCACTCGGCGCGTCGGCCGGCCCGCCTGCGTACCCTTCTGTCGCGAGATGGACCGCGTCCTGTAGAACACCCGATGTGTACCGGTAGGCGAAGTCGAGGAGTTGGAGAGGCACGCGCTCCTGGTAGGAGGTTACGCCTTGCGAGGCGAGCAGCATGTGAATGAGGCGGACATCGCGCGGCCGGCGCGACTTCCCGCTGTCTCGGAGGGATGTGGAGGGGACTTGGGTGGGTTGGGAAACAGCGGGCGTGGTCCCTGTCGCGCCAGTGGCTGAGGCTGTCGTTGATGTGGTGTTAGTGGGTTGTTGCGAGGGGGGGGCGGCGGTGGGAGCTGTTGTGTTGCTGGAGGCGGGTTCTGCGGGGGGCGTGAGAGGTTGTGTAGAGGGGGCGGCTTGCGGTTGGCCTGGCGATGCCATGTTTCGGTGAGGTAGGAGGGTTAAAGAAGGCTCGAGCTAGAGTGGTACACAGGAGGATTCAAGGTGAGGCGGATCTGGGGAAAGTAGGATTCGGACGAATAGCGGCGTTGGGTGTCGTGTATTTCGCGTCGGGCACGGCCAGGACGGTGTTTCGGGTTTTATTCTATGGCGCTCAGCGAGGAGTGCGAGGATAAAGAAGAGAAAGGTGGGATATAGCGAAGGCGAGGGAGAATGGACTTGGATGTGATTAATGAATGAAGTCGAATTGATGGAAATCCTGGAGTTTCTGCCGAAGTTGCGCTATCCCTAATCAGGAAAGTTGCTCGCCAGCCCTGAAGGCATCGAGACTCAAGAACGACCACTTGAGCAGATATTAATTCCAGAGTTGACCTGTTCATTCGGTCGAGTATGCAATTCAAATGCCTGAAGCCATGATATTTCCAAACTCAGTATATCGAGATACCTCTAGCCTAGGAAGCAGCCAGAACTCATCACAAATTACTATCCTACTTCTATTCGTACAGTCCAGTCCGCCTTCTAGCTGGCAGAGAAACACAAAGTAACAATAAACCAATGCAAACGCCTATAATGCAGGTAGGCCAATGATCCTCAGTAACACCCTCGGCAATGCGATATAGAATGGAGGGCACCAAAAAATAAAATGAACGCAATTGTCACTTGGTCGGCAGAAACATGATCCTCATGATGAATGGGGTATCTGTAAATTGGAGGAAAACGCCAAACCGAGAAATTGCCGCATATGTTCGATATGTATAATTTTGAAAGAACCAACGATGGCAGGTCCTATGCTTCAGGAACGAGAGGGTTTAATCAACTTGGGCGGAGTTGAATCCAGGTCTTCCGTCTCAAGCTCCTCCTCCTCTTCCTCCAACTCTTCTTCCTCTTCTTCAAGGTGCAGGCTCTGTTCGTCGGCCACTTCAGACCCGTCAGCTGTTTCCTGGGAGAGATAGCTCGCGCCAAGATCATTCTCGGCGGCGTCCTCGTCTTCAAGCTCCTCGTCACTCAGCTCATTCTCGTAGTCTTCTTCCTCGTCTTCTTCGTCGACGTCTTCCTCTTCGTCCTCGTAGTCCTCGTCCTCCGAGTCTGTGGTGGAAAAGTCCTCAAGATCTCGCGGGAGATCTCTCCAGTACGTAAAGTCGGTGTATTCCTCGCCACCAGACTGGACCAGCAAGCTGATTGGCGGGAAGAAATGATCCAAAAGCTCTCTCATGGAGACGTAGCTGCTTTTATACTTGTTCAGACTGAGAAGGTCCAATGAGACTTCGGCGTTAGAGTTGATGGTAAATATCCTGGTCGAGGGAATGTTCACAGATCGATAGCTAAGGGCGTCTGTGAGTCGGTTACCAAACCCGGCGTAAAACGGATTCTCCTTTCCGTTGAAAAGACCAAGTATGTCTCTCAAGCATGCCATCTTGAATACCTCAGGCTTTCTTAGATAAATCTCTCTTCGAAGTGCCGCCATGGTTCGGTCAGGGCTCATGATCACAGGACCCTTGGGAAGTCGATATCCATCCTGACACACTCCGTAGATGTACGCCCGTGTGGTGTCAGCTTGGCCTACAGAGCGACTCGTGAGGTACATGATATTATAGCCATTGTTAACAATATCCGTATACAGCTTGGCTACGCCAGCGTGCGTCCAGTCGCGACCGATCATATTCAGGACGTGGCCGAGGGCATCAGACCTGGTGATGTTAAAAGAGCTCTAGCAGAATGAATCGCAATGACAACTCACTTCGTTATAGTCCCATCAATATCCGAGATAACAATCGGTGTGTTTCCGTTCCACAAGTACATACTGGCGGTGCAAGTGGCTTTGTTCACGCTAAACGACATACTATTGGCGCCCGGCTTTAAATTCAGTGCCTTAAGCTGATCGCTTGTCAGGCGCAGTGTCTTTGCATAGTTGCGAGTGGGCTCCGCGGGCATAGAATCTTGCAGGGGCGACTGTGGGGGTGTGGGAAACCCTGGTTGCACATCGGATTTAGCCCGATGATGTCGAGTCGTAAACGACGGGTCACGTAGAGGCTTTTCACTGTCACTGTGATAGCCTGGGTCAGATATGGCATTCTCGCTCATGGCAGAACTCGGCCGCATAGCGTTGAAGGTGGCGCGGCGATCTGCAGCCTCCTTGGCTTCTTCACTGCTATATATCCAAAGATTTCCGTGCTCATCCGCACCAATAAGCGCCCCAATATCGTAGTTTCCCTCTAGCTCCTCTGCAAGAATCTTACGTGCGACGACCTCAGCACGCAAAGCGTCTTCCTCGTTGCTCTTGTAGCCTGTCATGTCAAGCATGAGATCACCGGTATCAGTAACATGAGACGGAATGTTTGATCCGGATAGCTTCTTGGACAGGGAGACTGCACGCGAGACAGCCTCTTCCAGTGACAACGGAGGGGGGCTCTGTGAGCGACGTTGTTCGTTCGGATCACCGGTAATAGAACCAATCGATTCTGATCGCTGAGACCGATAAGTATGGTCAAGCTCACCGCCAGCGAAAGTTTCCGATGCCAAAATTCCATCAGATGCTGCACGATCCAATTTTCCAGGCTCGGCTCCAAATGAGTTATGTCGAGATCTGCCCAAGGTAGAATCATCCGGAGACTGCGACAACGGGGTAACTACCCCCAAATCACTCGTCGCTCGTGCTTCTCGAGAAATCAACGTCGGGCTGGAGCGATCAAGGTCCAGGTACTCGGGTTCTTGAAGGGAGGACGCCAGGTTCTCCTCACTTTGCATTTTCGGGCTAACTGTTGGAGAGACTAAGGGTGACGTCTGCAACGAGGCGGGAATCTCATCTGTTGTTTCGAAGACAAAAAAGGCCTCCCCACCTTCTCCCAATTTCATCGAATAGTCTTGCTTGACTCCATTGACTTTAAATTCCACCTTGAGAGAAAATCAGCCACACGGACGACAAAAACACACCCCGGGGAGACCAGATTTCCGCGATACCTTCTTTTCGTAGGGTCGAAGAAGAGAGAATTTGCCGAATCGGACATGGAAGGGTGAGCAAGCGAGGGTCCCTACATCCCGATTCCCAGTCAGCATGGCCCAACAACATAGGAATCAAAAATTCATGTAACTAACCATCTTCCTGCTCGATAACAATGACATCGATGGCTCCGCTCAAGGTGGCTGGATTGATGGAGTTCCACGTCTTGGAGACGGAGCCACTGATACTTCGGACGTACTGCATTGCGCAACGATAGCCGGGAGTTCCCCTCCCAGGGAATGAATGATCACAAAAGACAGGCACAAACAGAAAACAGAAAAAGTGACGTCTAAAAAGAACAAGCGGAGAGAGGATTTAGGGGAGGGGGGGTAAGAAAGTAGGAAGCTAGATGGCAGGAATTGCCGCCTACATACTACGGCCCATGTGACAGAGGCCGAGAGACATGCCAAGTGGAGAACGAATGGAAAATGGTACAGAGTCTAGGAAAACGGGATCCGAACACCGACCACAGGAGCTGAAAGCATTAAAGCACGAGGGGAAACGAGAGGAATTGATCAGTAATATATAGGCGAGGCAAATGAGAAGCAGAAGGAAGAAATGTGAGGCGCTGCAGGCTGGGATGTTGGAGGGCTGACTGTTGGGAGGAGGCCCTCACTCAGGTCTCAACAAGACAACAACCCAACGAGGGCGGGCCTTATCGCAGTGCACATGTTAATCAGCGAGCACTATCACTGGGTTATGAACGGTGCATTGCCCTGTTGCGTCTTATCGGCGGCACCGGCAGACTGCGCACTAATCCTGATCCGGCATCAGCCCTGTCCCATGACCGGGGGGCGGCGCTAACTCCTTTGGGGGCCCGAGCTAAGACTTTGACTGGTCTTAATCCAGTTAGTGTATAATTTATGCATACTTAGCTTATTAGTCACAGAGTTAGTCACAGCTCACATGACCTCCCCACCAACCGACTTCCCGCGGATATTAACTACCTGGAAAAGCGATTATTCCAGGCATGAGAGGCGCCCTTCCGTGAAAAGAACCGGCATTCCGACCGCCAATTCGTCTCTCTTGTCTCCCTGCTGGCTCTCCATGGACTGGCGCTGGGATGTATGAGCCTTTTTTCTTTCCTTTTGACGCCTACCCCAGCGTAGTACCCCGAGTGAGGGTACGAGGCGTCATGGCCCTTTTCCTGGCTGTCAGCATCCTTTGGGCTCTGATATGGTGAGTGCTTCTGTCTTGTTTGGTTCTACCATATATCATTCTTGTGCTCATTTAACATGGTTTGAAAAGGCTGCTGTACCGTGCGTGGCAGGTCTGTCAAACTCCTAATGAGGTGCTGGTTGAAAAACTCGGCCTCGATATCCCTCCGCCACCCGAGGTCACCCTTGAAGAAATTACCGCCCGTGAGATCCGGATCGCTTGGAAACAGCCGGAATTCCATAACTCCATTCATAAACACATCATCCAGGTGAACGGCACCAAAGGTAATTCCATCCCTATCCCTCAAACTCTCTTCGAAACCGAAAAGTTAATCGAACTTGGCAGTCGGCGAATCGAAGCGAGCAGAAACTGCAGTCGAAATCCTCAATCTCGTTCCCGGAAACATATATCATATTTGCGTCCTATCTGTCAGTGCAGCTAATTTTCAGACACCCAGTGCGATCATCCATGTGCGCACCAAAGCTCTTCCATCATCCCAGTCCCAGCAAAATGCTCCATCAGGCGGTCCGACCATTCGAGCCTCCATACCTCGGTCAACCACTGGCCTTGCTATTCATTCGGCTCCCCTTATGGCCCGTGAACATAGTGGAGGACAATTACAGCCGAAGCGAGCATCCGCCGGACGCAAACAGTCGCCTGCTGCCAGTGGAGTTGACATTTCTCACGGTCATGCGGAAGAGTTACAGAGACATTACGATCAGGACGAAAACTTGGGTCGCCTAGCGGATAGACTTAAAAACCTACAACATGAGAACGAAAATGTGGAAAAACAAACTACCGACGAGGAAGAGGAGCATGTGGCGCTCTTGAAGGAGCTCGAGAAACAACGTGATGATTTGAGGAAGCGGGTCAAGGAGAAAGACGAAGTCAGCGGCGATTTGAAGAAGCACGTCTATAAGCTGGAAAGTGTGAACCGTACCGTACAGAGTGAGAAGGCAAAGCGCGAAAGGCTCCTTCAGCAGAAAGAATCCGACCGCAAGAAGCGCAAAAATGAGATAATTCGGTGGCAGGAACAGATCGCGCAAATGTCTACCGAAGCTGAGCAGGCCCGAGAAGAGAAATCCCGTCTGGAGGAGGAGGGAAAGAAGCGCGCGGACGAAGTTAGAGAAAAGATTGCGAAGGAGCAAGGGGAGATGAAAGTTATCGACGACGAGATTCAAGACAAGGGCGGGCGGGTGAAGAATTTAGAAGAAGAGAGGAAGAAGCATCCAGAAGCCGATAGTGAGGATGGCAAAGAGTTGGACCGTATTGACAACGAACGCGCTCGACAGTGGGAACTCAAGTTAAGCCATCTCAACGCGCGATATGCCACGCTTGTGAATCTTCATACTCAGGCTCAACAACAGTATCAAGAGGCGCAAGAACGCTTGAAGTGGCTGACAACTCAGCGGGCTGGTAGCACCGCGCCCTTCTCTCTGCCCCCTCTGGATCTAGATTTATCCAATACCGCTACAATTCGCCCACCGCGTCGTCATCGCAGCTCTCTCACCAGCAACCTCTCGTCTCCAATGAACTTCACTTCAATGGAACCAACGTTCCCGAGCACTATCAGCTACAATCCGCCTTCTACAAACTCTCCAACCTTCGCCGCAGCTTCATCGTTTTTTAACATCAATAATGGAATGACGCTCCCAGGCCTGACAAGCCAACCCGAAGAAACCGTCCGCGCCTCCTCAGAGTTCTCCTTTAGCAATCCTCAAATGAGTCCTCGAGCGGATGCATTACTGCCATCGGACCTACTTGGGGATGAAGAGTCACCAGAGCTCCCTCATCCGTCTGTCCGCCCTCGGTTTTCTAACATTGATCAATCGGCCACCCAACGTGACAGCTTTGGGCCTCCGTCCCCAGACTCATCTGGTAGCCGCCCTGCAAGCATCTTCGCCAGTCCGCATGAGGATCAGCGACGCTCTCAAGAAGCCGAAGAACAGCCTGTCCGCCAAGGTGATGTGGGAGAGGCTCCCAAAAGTGCCTCGAGGAGATTGTCTGGCCTTTTCAACTTCAATCGCCCTCGCGGTAAAACACTTGCGGATGAGCCTCCTCTTCTGGGAACCTTGAAAGCAGGGCAAAGCCAGTCCTTCCCACGGGATCTTGATGAGCTAGATCCTATCGGAGCAAGACGTCGCCGTCTTAGCTACACAACCAGCTGGGCAAATCCGATATCACTGCTACCACGAAACAACACAACCCCTGTGGTTACCGCCGACAGCTCATCTGACCATTTGCCCTCCAGGCGGACCGCTATATCAAGCATCTTCTCCCCGAGTCGTTTTGGCTTTGGCAGTAGCCTAGGGAAATCGAACGAGAACTCGGACCTTAGCACTGGCTACAACCAGTTCAGCCCCAGGCATGACCCCATCGACCCCTCCTCCATTCTGGGTACGGTTCGTCGGGGCTCGCTGTCTCCGAGACCTTCATCAACATTCTCTTTCGATAATCAGCTTCCCCACCCATCCACGGACAACCGGCATTTTGGCTGGCCGTCCGTAGATAAATCAGGCCATCGAAGTCCCCTTGGTTTTGACTGGGCTTCCCCCTCTACCTGGTCAAGAATCCACTCGCGACGGCCGTCCACCAGCCAGTATGGGTCTTCCGGCCATCTTCCCCTGGGGCTGACGGGGGATCCGGATTTTCTGCAAGATCCGTCCTTTGAGAGGCAGGGTCGGACACTGCAGGCCCCAATCGGCACACGCCCATCTTCATCCCATCGGCCGCTCACCCCCAAACTGAACCCTACAGCACCTTCTTTTAAGACAATATTTGGGATGAAGTCGGACAAGGACAAAGGAAAAGACAAGGATGTGGAAGGACAATTCGACCTTTCCATGGATGATGGCTCTCCCTCTGAATCACGAATGTCTAAGGACTCTCGGTCCCTATCCATTTTCACTCGCGACTCTTATGAATCCCTAGAACGGATGCCCACCTCGGCCTCTGCAGATAACGCTAGTTCCAAAGAATCATTCATCCGCAAAATTACCCGAAAGGGCAGCTCTGGGAAGTTCAGCTCGTGGAAGGACCGTTCGGGGCTCTTCTCCAAGAAGGGTGACTCATTACAGGGTGACATCGACGAGGACGGCAGCAGCGAGGTGCATCTCGCCAAGAGCATGGACAGCACCATTTCCAGCGCCCATTCGGCAGACCGGTCAAGCAGAACCAGCCTTGGGTTTTTCAGCCGGAAGTCGAAGAAATCCGACAAGGCGGCAAGTGAAACTAGTGAGAGGCCAAGTGAGCACATTAGTGAGATTGGCGATGATGAGATCCCGGAGGAGGACACTACATCATTATCATGATTTATTTTCCCTTAGTCTTTATTTTTTTAGGCTGTGCTTCCAGATTGGAACATCCAGTAGAAGCTCTGTCACCTATCAGGTGTCTATACCTTCTTTTACATTTCCTATTATACACGCATAGATAGCGTCTACCATCCATATTATATTCCTTTCTATTCCCATTATTTCATCTTTTTTCTTCGACTACTATTAGAGTCGTTTGGTAGATACTGAAATCTTTTCCCCAGTGCAAACACTCCATATAGCTCCCATTGGTATCTCACTACATATATGTGATCAAGGCATATAACAACATACCTGCTGTAGAATTTGTTAATTTCCCAAGTTTCATAGCACCCAGTGTTCGTCGTTGCAACAGAGTGAGTTTTCAGGCAGTGTGTCGGGTACTTCAGTGGGCGGTTGTTCCCCCACAGTAGAATTCTCATCCTCCATCCATCCATCCCAGTCATTTCCACGACAGATACTTACCCTTCTTTCTTCCCTCCCAGCGAGTCCGAAATAGAGATAAATACCCTTTTTCATCCTTCTACAACAATAGGCCAATGCTATTCTAAGGTACCATGGCAAATTCAAGGTATACCCCCAAGCCTAGGCCCACTCGCTGTACTCTCTCATCACACATTTAGCTAACCGCCACACTCCCAGATATGAATACGTGAAATCCTTCGAGCAGCCAGATACTCTGCTCCCCAATACCTGGATTGTGGTCCGAATCGACGGCCGAGGATTCCACAAGTGAGTCAGTCATATTTCGCCTTTTCATCACCTCCTTCTTTTATCCTGTTTTAGAGACTGCCCCTCTTTTCTTTGGCATAGTTCGATGCAAATCCCCTTGCTTACAGAGCCCCAACCTTCAGACTCTCCGATCGCTATAGCTTTCAGAAACCCAATGATCGCCGCGCACTGGATCTCATGAATGCCGCTGCCGTAGAGGTGATGAAGGATCTCCCTGATCTAGCCATCGCCTACGGAGTCAGCGATGAATATAGGTTTGTCTTTCCTTTTTTTTTTCCCGAGACATTTTTTAAAAAATGTTGAGTCTGATCGGTATCCCCTAAGTTTCGTGTTCCATCCTGACTGCGAGCTGTTTGAGAGGCGGAATGCGTAAGTTATTCCCTTTTTTTTCAATATAAAATCGAAGAAGGGAAAAGTAGGACTGAATCTGTGTGGCGCATTATTAGCAAGCTGGTGACGACTATTGTCTCTACGTTCACGGCTCATTATGTCTATCTATGGGCCACATATTTCCCAGAGACGCCTCTTCAGCCACCATATCTACCGTCGTTTGATGGGAGAGCGGTTGTTTACCCAACGACGAGAAATCTACGTGATTATATGAGTTGGAGGCAGGTTGATTGTGAGCTCACTATTCTTTCTTTTTCTTTTTTTTGGTTTCTGGATGGGTGTAGATTCTTATGGTTATATTGCGCAGGTCATATTAATAATCTCTATAATACGACGTTTTGGACGATGGTTTTGCAAGGAGGTATGAGCAACACGGATGCAGAGCAGGAATTAAAAGTGAGTTTTTGTCCTACGACTTTTGAACCTGGATGAGTACTAATGGAGAATGAAATAAGGGAACCGTCTCCTCTGATAAGAATGAGATTCTATTCAAGAGGTTCGGGATCAATTATAATAACGAAGAGGAAATATATAAGAAGGGGAGCGTTGTATATCGTCAGGTATGGTAGTAACTTGCCTTGTTTCTGCTGTGATATCTGCTAACCTAACTCGCAGTATCAATTAGAGGATATCAAATCATCACAAGACGCCAAAAGCGCAGAAGAATCAGCACCGGCGTCAGGGACTGCTAAATTATCCAAGTCGCAGCAGGAGAAGATCCGCAAGCTGCGTCGAAAGGCCCAGGTGGTGGTTGACCATGGTGATATTATCAAAGACGAGTTCTGGGAGCGACGGCCATGGATTCTTTCTGGGAAGCCAGGGAAGTTACCAGTAGAGGCTTGAATCGAGTGGCATCAGAGCACAATGATATATGTAATGTGATTAATGAATAACAGTAGTTACCAAATGGGTATCCATGAACAGTTAACAGTCCGTCTAGATCTATATACGCCCAATCCGCTAAAAAGATATGTACCCAAGACCGTTGAATAAACTTTTCGAAGAAGGAGATGCAAAAAAAAAAAAAGAAAAAAGGTTTATGTCGACCGTTTCTCATCCTTTGACTTTTTCGATTTGGACTTTGACTTCGATCCGTCTTCAGAGTTGGAAGCGTCTCGTTTCTTGCTCTTCTTTTCCTCTTTCAAGTCCTTCTCTCTCTTCTTTTCTTTCTTCTCCTTCTTCTCCTTCTTCTTCATCTGCTTTTCCAGCTCCTTTATATCCAAGGAGCCCGATTCCTGGTCCTTTTCGTCCAACTCCATCACATCCTGGTCCATCGACACAGGTGTAGGATAATCCTCTGCAGCCTTCTGCTCCTTCTTCCTCTTTTTCTTCTCTGCCTTCTCCTCCTTTTTCAGTCTTCTCTGCTCCTTTCTCAGTCTTCTCTCCTCCTTCCTCAGTCTTCTCTCCTCCTTACTCTCTTTCCTCTCCTTCTTCTTCTTCATCTTCCCGTCCTCCTCCTCATCCCCATCACCACTTCTCTTCCTCTTCCTCCCCTCCTTCTCACCCTCCTTCTCTTTCTTTCCCCCAATAGTCCCAGGTACAACCTCCCCCCTCACAAAAAACCGATACAATTCACTCGTTAGTGCATTCGGCGCAGACTTCCCTCCAGCCGCAACAGTAGCCCCCTCCTGTCCGACGCCCTTCAACGCATCCTCAAATCCACGCAGCCACCACTGATTCGTCGGGTTTTTGGTCGTTTGCTGGCCCACGCCTTGGTTGCCGGATCGGCGCGCGACGAGGAGCGGTTTTGTGAGGCCGAGGCCGCCGCGCGCGCTGACTTGGTTGGGGTTTAGGGGGTTGCCAGGGCCGGACCAGCCGTGGCGAATTAGGTAGGCTTGGGCATCCATTTTATTTTTTTGCCCTGCTTTGTGGTTTTTGGTGAGGGATGAGAGGTGAGGTGAGATGTGGAGGTACCTCAGTTCTGGGGTTATGAAGGTTGGATTGGTTCGATCATGTATATATTGTCAGAGGCACGGGAAATGATATGATTTGAGCGAATGGAGGAAGCGAGAGATATCTCTTATCAAATATAGGGGATAAGAAACCCCCGGTGAAGGAAAGAAGGGGCGTTGTGGTTGTTGGGAGGAAGGAGCGAAGGAGAAAATTCGAACCTCCGCAACCCAAAAAAAAAAAGTTCAGCGACTATCAGATAAGATGGCGGGAATCAAATATGAAAGTACTGATCATAAATCAATAATCAAAGCTTACTCACAACAACCAGTCGCGTGGTCTAATGGTTATGATTTCTCGTTCACATCTAGTGAGCAACCCATCTAATGGATTCCCGAGAAGGTTCCCGGTTCGATCCCGGGCGCGACTACTTTTTTGCTCTTCGCGATTATTTTTTATAATGGCCTTGATTTGGATTTTGCTTTTCTTTCATTTCATTCCACTTATTTTTGAGGGGCTGTCTGCCTTTATTTAGATGGAGGATTATTAGGTTAGAGTTGAGGAATAACCCGAATCAAGCTCGTGGATGTACATTCTGCCTGTGGGGTGATATCCCCGAAATATATATCCCGCGAAACACCTCATTTTATCCTACCCAGCATTTTTACCTGCATGTCCAGCTACTAGTAAGTTACATTGAAGTGTGCAGTACGGAGTATAATGGGACCGATATACCAATATTCAAAACTGAATGATAGTGACAAGGGCATACCAGAAGCCAGAAGATGTAAACACATATGGCCATGCTGGTAAGAGTCTAGATAGCAATCGATGGTGCCACAGTTCCCACATCATGTCAAACAAGATACCCCAAGAACAACAGACCTACCTACTCTATCCTTAACAGTAGTGGGCCGTCCCGGACCTCGGCGTGGCTGACCCTAATAGGAATAACCCGTTGGCCGATACCTACCTAGGTACCTAGTAGATATACTTAATTGACGTTTGTCAAGCAACGAGACGAAGCCCCCCTTTGTCCTCTCTATAGCAATTAAACGGTTGAAACCTAGAAGTCCGCCAAGACAAGCAGGCCAACAAAGGAAAGAGGGACCTTAATTAGGTTAAAAAAAAGAAAAGAAAACCAAGCCACTGCTGTCATCATAGGTAACATGACAGAAAAGGAAACATGACTTTATTAAACTATCCATCCAACAACCTAAAATGGGTCCTGATGAAAGGTTGAAACAAGTAAAACAGCCTTTGGGGGCTAAATATGTAACGGCGCGCGCGCCCCCCAGTTCCAATTTTATTATTACTATTGCCTGAGTGGTGCCCCAGGTCAAGAAATCTTGGGTCAACCTATTTTAGCTGAAAAGCTAAGACTTGGGGATCCGAGACTCCTACCCAAATGGGACAGATTCGATCCTACGGTTCGGGAATGGGATTCTATGTCCGCTATAGTGCATGGGGTATGGTGGATCTAGGTTATCTTGCGTGCTAGATACTACTTTGGGACTTGGGCATACTCCGTGGTACTGGTAAGTGGTTATCTCGACCTACAAGGAGGAATATTGGAGAAGTTAACCCGCTTTACTGGTTGATGTAGTATTATTTATTCCAAGGTATTATTTCTGGCAGAAACTGATTCCCAGCTAGCTTTAGTATTTATTCCCTAGTGAATCCCCACGTAGTCGTACCTTGGTTCTGGGTAGCCCGCCGGAATCGGCACCCGCTGGTGACTGGACTGGTCTGGGTATATTGGAAAGTCTGCATGAACCTCGGATATTACGCTGTACGAAGTAAGTATTCCCGTGTTCAAGTTTCAACGGAAATGCAAAGAAATACAACGTGAGCCTATACTAATACTACCTAGGTAAGTCTGCCTATGCCTGGCAAGGAGCTTATTTAGTGATCTAGTTTCTGTGTGGATGCGGTGGAGCCCTTCCTGGACGCCTGTTGAAAACTTGAAAATTCGAAAAGATCAAATGCACCAAAGCCACAGAATTGACTAGACTAGCAAGAGGTACTCCGTAGGTACAGGTGCACTGCCGCAAACACTGCCCTGGGTATCTCTTAGAACTCCTTCTTAATGGAGCTGTGTAGAGGGAGGATCAAGGATACATTTCTGGTAGCGAAGGTGCCACGATCACCCCTCCGATGTGCAATGAGCAAGGGGACGTTGGGGTCCAGAGTAAGCCTGGATGTGAATCGAACGATAGGTAGTACCCAGGTATTTTTCAGCCGCGAGCTACTAATCAGGTGGTTGATTAATATAGCCAAGGGTTGTCTTGTCGAGAGAAAGGGATATTGGTTACCCATCCATGCAGCTCGAGCAGTAGTTTGCAGTTTTTACCCCCTCCATGGCCTGGTGGGGAGTCGAGCTAGCTAGAGCATACAGTCAAAGCGCAAAGAGAATATAAAACCTGGTAGATTGGCATGTGTTTTCCAATACGCCATTTTTAGGCGCTCTGCGGACCCATTTTCCTTTCCTTGGATTGTCCAACGGGGCTGGGTTGTTTCCTTTTTCTCGCGCGATAGTCGGTCATTATTCTAGGACTGAGAAGAATACATGATGGTGTTCAAATCATGGCATGGGCTGTGAAAGGTAATAGATCTGCCTGGCTCTCTCCAGACTGCGCCATCAAGGGGTGGGTGGCTCTAAAATCCAGATCATAATACTGTCAGCGTGACACAATCGCACAAGTGGATCATGGCCAAAAGCGAGAGAAGAGGGACAGTCCAGACTCCAGACTCCCGAATCTGAGGAGGCTGGCCCGATGACTGCTTATTCCAGATGGGGAGCGCTTATCCAGGAACTGTGATTGTGATATGGTACCAAAGTTTGCAAAATTGATGGGACGAGAGGGGAAAAGTTTCACCATCAGTTCGAGGATGCGAAAACTAAAATCTCAATCTCGGACGGTGTTCGTGGCAGGCGGGAGTGGAGCGAATAAGACCACCTGTATGACATGCGGTTGATTTCTCCGATGGGGACGGTGGGTGGCATGTGGAGGCAGGAAGGACGTGGCTGCTACGGCAGGGGCAAAAAAAAAATATGACGATGCAACGAAGCAGCTGGAAGGGAAGTGATGTGGATAGCGAGTCCATATTATTAGGATCATTGCAACAGCACATTACCATTGTCCTACCGAGACAAAGAGCTCCGAGATTTGCCCTGGTATGAAGGCTCATCTTCCCCCCCCGAAGGCTCAATACGAGAGGGATTCATGATTGACCTTCATGATGTCTGGTAGTACTCCGTAGTATCGGGGCTATCCCAGTAATTGCCTGCACTAGTGCCGGATTGGGTATATGAATGTGTCGCCCACGGAAGGGCCCCTCATACAGTGATAATAATAATAATCATAATTTGCTCATTGTGAACTTGCAGTTAGTCAGGCAAGTCACCTTCCGCCTACCCCTTTCCCTCCCTGATCCCACGGCCAATCCTTTGAACTCTTTCACTCAACCTTCATCTTCAGGAACCCTGCAATAAAAGGACTTTTAATATATGATGTGTAAGACAGGGGGGATCCTCAAGTTGGAGAACTTCCCCTAATAATAAGGAGGAAAAAGAAGGATTTCTGTGCTAAACAACTTCTTGCAAAGGGTGGCGGGTTCCATCATCTTGGGTGTGGGTGCAACAATCTAATTTGATATCTTGACTGCTCAAACCATTCCAATTTTGCATGCTGTGAACCCTTAGTGTCCAGGATATTTAATTAAGGTTCACCTAGATCCTCGGCTCAGTCAAGACAATAACCTAGTAATCTATCTCGAACGGTAATCGCGGGAAATCCAGACTCCAGACATACCGACTCCAGAGGCTGAATGGGGGTAGATATAACTGGACCTATCAATAATACAAACTACAGGTCTAGGTGCAGAGTCTGGACAGAGCACAGCACAATCATGCATCATTGTTACATCCGACCCAGTGATTTGGGATGCTGTGAAATTGAAAGACAGAGAAGGTCATTTTATTTCCCATGAACTAACCGGGAGGACTAGCTGGTAACTACCTATCGATACCGAGTGGGAGGTAGCCACTGGGGTTGGAGTTCAGTTCCTATCATACTTTCCTCCTGTGAACCTGTAAGAACCATTCCCGTGACAGTACTTCCTTCGTCCGTGTACTTTGTTTCCGAGGGTAAAAAAAAAGAGGATTGTTGTTAAATTACTTCCACCAAATTCAACCGAATCGGGATAGTGTCATCGAGATTAGCAGAATGATAAGACGGGGACAGGATGGGAGTTATTATAGGACAGCAAGGATGACTTGAAAGGCTATACCGACAATCCTGGCTTTGTTCTTAAAACCAATGAAGTTTGCAGTATGCAATGTGGACGCAGCCTTAAATTATTAGGCTTCGAAGGGCGGAAAGAATAGATCCCCCTCGAAATGTGTGGAAAAGAAAGAAGCGGCGAAGCACGGAACATCGGAGAAGGTATCCATGCCTACCCCTAATAGTAGAAGACTAAATATACAGATATCCGCGATAGGATAATTATGATAAAAGCTCCAACTTCCAAGCATGTGGTGGCCGCGAAATTTTCGTTCATACGCACTCCTGAATTTTGAATGTCGGCGACTCGGCGATCCACCTTGGGGCGGCTGCACGCAATAATGGTCTTTCTCTCTCTCTCTCTCTCTCTTTTTTTTTTTTATTAATTAGTCTGATTATTATTGATAATTGGACCGGCGGTGACAACGAACGAGGTTAGGGCCGGGTTTCGGGCGCGATGGGTCTGATCCTTTTACCAGAGTGTTGGTAACTTGGGGGGAGAGTTTGTCTAGCGCTAGAATCACCAGTAATGCCTGAAATCTGCGGCAGCAACACTGGGTCCACGGAATCATCTGCCCTGAGTGGCCCAGAAACAAACTTGGGACTCCAAGTGTGGGAGACGGTCCGCGTCCCGCCCGGGAAGTCACTTGCTGACTCTGGACCCATCCCATGGGCGAAAGAGGTCTTTTAACTTTCGGGCTTTTCTTTTTCGCGGGACTTTCTCTCTCCTACCTTTCCAATCCCCTCTCTTCTCTCCAGTCTGGATTTGACAAGGTAAAACAGTCAAACAGCAGAAAATCAAACAGGTTGAAACTTAATATCTAAATAATTAGCAAAGTTGAGGATTTGTCATTACCTAAGTATTTGGGGCGTGTATTTTTATCTTACCAAAGTAAAAATACCCTCCGATATCGTCGTCACATCTACCACTAAGGATATCCTAATAATAATACCCGCCAATATAGAATCGACCATACTCAACAATGCGTTGGTAGGGGTAGAAACCCCCTCCCAAAAATCACTTTCGCCCTGCGCTGGATGACAACAATATTTATCGACCTGACCAACTCATCATTGTTGTCCTTGGTACGATTAGCCTGAATGAGGAGGTGCAGATAGAAGACATGGTTCAAAGTTTAATGATTCTCGGATCAATTATGCAGCAAACTCTGCATTAAATCCCGCCCAATAATAGGAACAAGAATAATTAAAAAAAAGCCCCCCCTAGGCTGATTCCTGGGAAAGTTGTCCCGGAGTATGTAGCCTGACGCGGAGGAGAAGGGGGGGTGTAATTTCTGGTCTCTTCTACTCAGTACCTAGGTATCTGATTGGATTCTCTCTTTTTCTGGGGGAACGAAGGCGGAATATAACCCAGAACTACAGGAAAAGAGACAAAGGAAGATCAAATTAAAAAAAGTCAAAAGTGTAAAGGAAAAAAAAACGTGGAGGGAAATTTATTGGTGTGTGCATGGTCAGATTGTGGAGTAATATGTGATAATAATAATAATATTCTGGGAACCTGTACAGCCAGGTATCAATCAGATCAATAAAATAACCCCCTCCATAGACGCCCGATTGAATACCTGGAATTCAAGGTGGGATAGGCATGTCAAAGGTTCACCAAAGGCGCTTCCAGGAAAGCCAAAGATGGCCCTGTAACCGCTAAACTAGCAGGACCCATGCTCTCCGGGTTACAGATGATGGTGGTGATAGCTAAATGATCGTGGACCATGGATGGACGGAGGGCCCTGTCACGATGCTCAACCAATGGTGCTTCTTCTCAAGTCTCAATCGGTGATATTGATAGGGTACTAGGTAGGTACCTAACAGTCCTAATCCCAGTCTACCCGCCAACCTTCCCCTGATTCTCTCCTCCATCATGTTGCAGGGTCTCTCTCTCTCTCGACAAGCTAGCTACTACTAACCAACAACTCGCTAACTACTAACCAAACAACACCAACACAGCGCCTCGGGCCTCCTCCCTTGAACCTGCTAACTTCTAACCGCCCCGCCTCGCGCCCGTGGGCCCAACGGGGACAAGAAGGCGGCTGCAACAACCTTAAAGGCAAGGCTGCTTGCTTGCTTTCTAAGTTGATTGCTTCCTCCTGTTGTTGTTTTGGGGGGGTGGTGTGGGGGGGGGGGGGGGGGGGGGGGGGGGGGGGGGGGGGGGGGGGGGGGGGGGGGGGGGGGGGGGGGGGGGGGGGGGGGGGGGGGGGGGGGGGGGGGGGGG